>CALYMW010000011.1:0-2500 GCA_944588485.1 Phosphuga atrata
AAATGGATCAAAAAGAGATAGAAAACGGACATATTTACATATGGAGTGGAAGATAAAGAAAGAGCAAGAGCAGGTGTCGCGTGTATTGTACACAAAGAAGAAAAAGAACATATAAAGAGATGGAAAACAATAAATGAAAGAATAATGACAATTGAACTGAAAATGGGAAATCAGATGGCGACAGTGGTAATAACATACGGCCCAAATGAAGACGAACGAAAAGAGAAGAAAGACGAATATTGGGAACAAATGAATGCAAATATGGGAACCGTAGGGACAATGTATATACTAGGAGACATAAATGCTAGAGTAGAGACGAGAGATGGAGTATACAGAGAAACAATTGGACAATATGGTGAAGACAAACGTAACAACAATGAAGAAAGACTATTGGACTTTTGCATGCTACATGACCTGATAATAACGAACACATTCCAAATACATATAGACATTCATATGTATACTAGAGTTCAACCAAGCAGGAAGGAAAAATCTATAATAGATTATACAATAACAGTAAAAGAAAACAGAAAAACAATAAAATATGTAAGAGCCATGAGGAGTTACGAAATAGTAAGCGATCATTATCTGATAATTGGCGAACTGACAACAATGGAAGAGAACCAAAGAAAATAAATAGCAAATATGAAAAAGTATGACGAAACGATTAACACCCATAAATAAAGGATGCAAGAATCGCAGAAGAATATGAGAAAGAAGTGACCAAGTATTAATGAAATAATAAAAGAAGTGGAAAAGAATACAAAAGTTCTACCCATTGGCTACAATTGGCTATATTGTATACGTAAGAATGTGTGCGTTTGCAGATGACAGTAATTGCAGCATCGGAGAAGGAACTAGAAGACAAACTGAAGATATGGCAAGACGAACTAATGAAGAATGGAATGAAAATGAACACAGAAAAAACAGAAAATTGTAGTGATATCTAAAGACCCAATACAAACCAACATAAGTCTTAATCAAAAACAAATACAACAAGTAAAAAAATACATGTACTTGGGAGTGACAATAGCTCAAAATGGAAGCCAAGAAGCAGACATCAACACACAGATAAGAAACACAAACAAGTCATATCATGCACTAAATAAACCAATACTATACAAAAAAGAAATAACTAGAACAAAAAAGGAAATATACAAAGTAATATGTAGACCAACACTAACATATGGATGTGAATCATGGGTATTAACACAACGAGAAATAAGAATAATAAGAGCCACAGAAATGAAGTACTTAAGGAAAGTATATGGAGTAAATATAATGGACAAAATAAGAAGGAAGAGATACAGAAAGAAGTAGAACTTAAAAGAATAGAAGAGTTTATAGAAGAGAGACAATTGGGATGATGGGGTCACCTACAAAGAATGAATGACAAGGCTCAAGTAAAAAGAGTATTGGAAAGCAGAATGCCAAAAGAAAAGAGATGAAGGAGACCAATATATGTATATATGAAAATATATATATATAAATATATATATATATACATATATATATATATATATATATATATATATATATATATATATATATATATATATATATATATATATAAATATATATATATATATATATATATATATATATATATATATTAAACAAACAATTATTAATTTAATTATAACAAAGATTCTTGAAAACATTCCTTAATTTCTGAACAGCTTCTAATGATCTCTTCCACTTGCACCTTTGTAAACATTTTAATTTGATCGATTTTTATATCAATAAGTTGTGCCAAAGCCAATTCATTCTCTGGAGTGTTCAATTCTCTTCTCATCTGGCAAAGGTACATGATGCCGAATGTTTCAAATGCTCCATCCAAGGATCGTCTTCTGCCTCCCATCTATCCAAAGTCTTATAACATAAAAAACATTTACAACATCGGGCTCGTCATCATATCCCACAAAGTAAAAACCAGCTTCCGCTAACTATAAATGAAATTCAAAAAAAATAGTAATTCATATTTAAGATGCTTTCTTTTGAATACTTTTGTTGCACTGCAAGGCTTATCTTCATCAAAAACCCATTTTTGTCTTCAGACAGAATCAGTGTGTCGCAGACTCTCAGCAAAATAAAGAGCAAAATAAAGAGAAATTCCAAAGTAACTTTATCTTTATCTTCGTTGGTACACTTTTTCAAACGTTTGCGATCATAAGTTGCACGATTTTCGGCTTTGTTCAAAATTTTTTCGCGGTTTCTTATAATTGAAGAAAGTGTACTTGGAGGAATTGTAAAGTCTTGAGAAATCACTTTTTTCTCTTTAATACCTTTGTCAACTTCACTTATCAAGCACACTTTGTCAGATAACGACATCGTATTGTTACATCGTATAAAAAGCACGTACAGTTTATACCCTACCTGTATGTGGCTTTGTAGCTAAGTATTGTATTTGGTAACTCCTTGCTTTGGTTGCGCATAGTTGTTCATCCATACAAAGATATTGCTGTAGTGGAACAGACTGAAACTTAAGCAATTTTCATAT
>CALYMW010000011.1:7500-55000 GCA_944588485.1 Phosphuga atrata
GAGTTACCAAATACAATACTTAGCTACAAAGCCACATACAGGTAGGGTATAAACTGTACGTGCTTTTTATACGATGTAACAATACGATGTCGTTATCTGACAAAGTGAGCTTGATAAGTGAAGTTGACAAAGGTATTAAAGAGAAAAAGTGATTTCTCAAGACTTTACAATTCCTCCAAGTACACTTTCTTCAATTATAAGAAACCGCGAAAAAATTTTGAACAAAGCCGAAAATCGTGCAACTTATGATCGCAAACGTTTGAAAAAGTGTACCAACGAAGATAAAGATAAAGCTACTTTGGAATGCCTGGACCATTTATTAGAAAAATGGCTCTTTATTTTGCTGAGAGTCTGCGACACACTGATTCTGTCTGAAGACAAAAGCGTAGGACATCGATGTTCAGCAAGCAACCATAAAATATTGTTTCAGGAAGGCGGAATTTAAAAAACAAAGCGAAAAAAACTGGAGTGAAGAAGATGATACTCTTCTGTCAGAATTGAAGTCCGCGTATGACACATATAATCAGCATAACGTGGATAATACCGTGTCTATTAATGATTGTTTATCTGTAGATGAAGATATGGATAACAAGATTTCTAAACGTGAAGATGAAGTTGTCTTATCTAGCAACGAAACAGTGTCAATTCTACCCACGAACAAAGAAATGCGTAATTATTTGTAGTAATGTGTCCTAGAAGACAATCTTGCAGACGAAGTGTACCGCTCATTATCTACTTTGGAGAACTTTGTAGATAGAGAACTTTTTAATGGGAAACAAATAAATATTACTGACTTTTTTAAAACTTTTTAAAACTACCTGACTTCTTTCCTTATTGCCATGTTAGCCCTTTGCACTCTTCCATCCAATGTGCCCACCTGTCAGTACCCTCTCCGCATATGGTACACAAATTCTCCCTTTCATTCAACCAGTACCTTCTTCCCTTTTCTTCGTTGCCGCACCGAAACCTGGCTATCCTATTTTGGCTACCGCTGGACCCTCTGCTTAGATACAAAGAGAGTCTGCCGTACACTTGTACCTTGTTGTACTCCGGATTGTACCTGCTTTCTTCTATGCGGCTTTGTCTTATCTGCAGCTCTATCTCCCTACTCCTTTCACCCAACAATTTTTCACACTTTACGCCTTCCCTTTTCATCCTTTCTACCTCCTCTTTCGACCACCCTACTCGTTCATACATTTTTTTCCATTCATTTCCCCATTTTGTTAGTCTAATCCCTCCGACACCTTCCTTCCTTAAACTATTGAAGACCTCTTTCACTATCCTTGCATTCCCTAACCTATACACTTTCCTTTCGTATCTTGCCACTCTCACTGATGTTTCTACTGCAACTTTATACACATTCGCTTCTTGTAGCACTAGGTGCCCTGGCGTACTCCTGTCTAATTTCAACGACCTTTTTATAAACTGAAGGTGTCCCTTTTCTACTTGTTCCATTTCGTTCATACCCCATATTTCCGCTCCACACAACAAAATACTCCGAACACACGCTTTCCAGACTGTCATTTTTGCCACGAAACTATCTTTAAATTTATCTTTCCAAGCATTCCAAAACCTATTAGCTACCCATGCTTTCTTACATACGAACTTAATGTGCTCATTATTGGACCCATTACTACCAAACATAAATCCCAAGTATTTGAACCTGCTCTATAACCTCTTCCCCCCACATCAAGCTTATCTCTTTCTTACCAACTTTGTTTCTTAACACCATCCACTTAGTCTTCTCTACATTCACACTTAACATTCTTTTCTCAAAATATCTTTTAATCCTTCCAATCATCTCTTTCATTTCCCCTTTTGTTCTTCCTAAAGCAACTATGTCATCCGCGTAAGCTAGAGACCACACTTTCATCCTACCTATTACCACTGCTCCTGCCTGCCCATTTTTTAAAACCTTTTCTAAGTCATTTATAAAAACATTAAATAGGACAGGGCTAAGTGGACACCCTTGCTTTAACCCTTTCCTAACCCAGAATATTTCGGATTTTTTTTCACTTATTCTTACTCTGCAGCTTGTCTTGCCATATAGATCTGTAACCGCCTTCACTAGCCACCCACTAATTCCTTTTGCTCTCATCACTTCCCATAGCATCTTTCGGTTTACTGTGTCATATGCCGCTTTAAGATCTATGAATACCGCATACACCTTTCCACCTTTATGTGACAGCTCTTGCTCTATTACGTATTTTAAGGTAATCCCCCTTGAACTTCCGGAATCACTTCCTTTTCCTCAATTTCTTCCTGTATTTTCATCTCCACTACTTTTGCATATATCTTATATGATGTATCCATCAGTGTGATGCCTCTGTAATTTTCTGCTTGTCCCTTATTTCCTGCTTTAAAAATTGGTACGATGTCCCCTTCCCTCCAGCTTTCTGGAATTGCTAGCTGTCCTTTGAAAATCTTGTTGTATAATTCGTGGAGTTTTTTTTGTATTGACACCGGCGCTAGTTTCGACGCTTCATTTGGGATTCCATCCGAACCTGTCGCTTTTCTTCTTTTCAGCCCACGCAGCACTTGCTCCATTTCCTCCCACATAATTTCTGGTCGATCTGGCCTTCTTCTTCTTTTCATTCCTCTTCCACTGTCTCCTCTGCTCCCTTATCTTCTTTTCCGTCCAGCAACTGCATAAAATGTGCTCTCCATCTTTCCATCTTAATTTAATTAACTTTCCGGGTTGCTTTTTCCTCAGTTTTGGCAATAAACTTCCATATTTCTCTTTCACTTTTAAGCTTCCTAGCCTCCTCCATTTGTTTTCTTTGCCACGTTCCTTTTTTGTTCTTCACAAGTTCTTTCATTTGTTCTCTCATATTTTTTAATCTACCTGGAGTTCCTCCGCTCTGTCTCCATTTCTTGACATCCTCTCTCAACTCTTTTTTCTTGGAGATATATTCTTTTTCAGCCCATGCGCTGTTATTATGATCACTCCTGACATTTTTCCATACTATCGCCTCATGGACTTTAGATACCAGTTGTTCTAGGCTATTTATTGATTCTAGCTGACAGTTTTCCAGGTTGCTCTTAAATCTTTGTACCGCCTCTTTATTCCATATCGCTACTGATTTCTGCTTCTCCTCATGCCTACTAACCACCGTCTTTCCTTTTACCGTTACTTCCAGCGGGAAATGATCCGACTCTATCCTGTTCCCTACTTCCCTGCTGATTATATCACTTGTTGCTGCCTCGTTTGCTACTACATAGTCTATCACTGACATCCCTCTTCCCCCTACATACGTTGTCTCTCCACTCCAATCTACCTCCGTGCATCCATTTAATATGTTCCATTTTCTTTCCGTCATCCAGTCAAGCCATTTTCATATCTCATATATATATATATATATATATATATATATATATATATATATATATATATATATATATATGAGATATGAAAATGGCTTGACTGGATGATGGAAAGAAAATGGAACATATTAAATGGATGCACGGAGGGAGATTGGAGTGGAGAGACAACGTATGTAGGGGGAAGAGGGATGTCAGTGATAGACTATGTAGTAGCAAACGAGGCAGCAACAAGTGATATAATCAGCATGGAAGTAGGGAACAGGATAGAGTCGGATCATTTCCCGCTGGAAGTAACGGTAAAAGGAAAGACGGTGGTTAGTAGGCATGAGGAGAAGCAGAAATCAGTAGCGATATGGAATAAAGAGGCGGTACAAAGATTTAAGAGCAACCTCGAAAACTGTCAGCTAGAATCAATAAATAGCCTAGAACAACTAGTATCTAAAGTCCATGAGGCGATAGTATGGAAAAATGTCAGGAGTGATCATAATAACAGCGCATGGGCTGAAAAAGAATATATCTCCAAGAAAAAAGAGTTGAGAGAGGATGTCAAGAAATGGAGACAGAGCGGAGGAACTCCAGGTAGATTAAAAAATATGAGAGACCAAATGAAAGAACTTGTGAAGAACAAAAAAGGAACCTGGCAAAGAAAACAAATGGAGGAGGCTAGGAAGCTTAAAAGTGAAAGAGAAATATGGAAGTTTATTGCCAAAAATGAGGAAAAAGCAACCCGGAAAGTTAATGAAATTAAGATGGAAAGATGGAGAGCACATTTTATGCAGTTGCTGGGCGGAAAAGAAGATAAGGGAGCAGAGGAGACAGTGGAAGAGGAATGAAAAAAAGAAGAAGGCCATCGACCAGAAATTATGTGGGAGGAAATGGAGCAAGTGCTGGGTGGGCTGAAAAGAAGAAAAGCGACAGGTTCGGATGGAATCCCAAATGAAGCGTCGAAACTAGCGCCGGTGTCAATACAAAAAAAACTCCACGAATTATACAACAAGATTTTCAAAGGACAGCTAGCAATTCCAGAAAGCTGGAGGGAAGGGGACATCGTACCAATTTTTAAAGCAGGAAATAAGGGACAAGCAGAAAATTACAGAGGCATCACACTGATGGATACATCATATAAGATATATGCAAAAGTAGTGGAGATGAAAATGCAGGAAGAAATTGAGGAAAAGGAAGTGATTCCGGAAGTTCAAGGGGGATTACCTTAAAATACGTAATAGAGCAAGAGCTGTCACATAAAGGTGGAAAGGTGTATGCGGTATTCATAGATCTTAAAGCGGCATATGACACAGTAAACCGAAAGATGCTATGGGAAGTGATGAGAGCAAAAGGAATTAGTGGGTGGCTAGTGAAGGCGGTTACAGATCTATATGGCAAGACAAGCTGCAGAGTAAGAATAAGTGAAAAAAAATCCGAAATATTCTGGGTTAGGAAAGGGTTAAAGCAAGGGTGTCCACTTAGCCCTGTGCTATTTAATGTTTTTATAAATGACTTAGAAAAGGTTTTAAAAAATGGGCAGGCAGGAGCAGTGGTAATAGGTAGGATGAAAGTGTGGTCTCTAGCTTACGCGGATGACATAGTTGCTTTAGGAAGAACAAAAGGGGAAATGAAAGAGATGATTGGGAGGATTAAAAAATATTTTGAAAAAAGAATGTTAAGTGTGAATGTAGAGAAGACTAAGTGGATGGTGTTTAGAAAGAAAGTTGGTAAGAAAGAGAAAAGCTTGATGTGGGGGGAAGAGGTTATAGAGCAGGTTCAAATACTTGGGATTTATGTTTGGTAGTAATGGGTCCAATAATGAGCACATTAAGTTCGTATGTAAGAAAGCATGGGTGGCTGCTAATAGGTTTTGGAATGCTTGGAAAGATAAATTTAAAGATAGTTTCGTGGCAAAAATGACAGTGTGGAAAGCGTGTGTTCGGAGTATTTTGTTGTATGGAGCGGAAATATGGGGTATGAACGAAATGGAACAAGTATAAAAGGGACAACTTCAGTTTATAAAAAGGGCGTTGAAATTAGATAGGAGTACGCCAGGGCACCTAGTGCTACAAGAAGCGAATGTGTATAAAGTTGCAGTAGAAACATCAGTGAGAGTGGCAAGATACGAAAGGAAAGTGTATAGGTTAGGGAATGATAGGGTAGTGAAAGAGGTGTTCAATAGTTTAAGGAAGGAAGGTGTCGGAGGTATTAGACTAACAAAATGGGGAAATGAATGGAAAAAAATGTATGAACGAGTAGGGTGGTCGAAAGAGGAGGTAGAAAGGATGAAAAGGGAAGGCGTAAAGTGTGAAAAATTGTTGGGTGAAAGGAGTAGGGAGATAGAGCTGCAGATAAGACAAAGCCGCATAGACGAAAGCAGGTACAATCTGGAGTACAACAAGGTACAAGTGTACGGCAGACTCCCTTTGTACCTAAGCAGAGGGTCCAGCGGTAGCCAAAATAGAATAGCCAGGTTTCGGTGCGGCAACGAAGAAAAGGGAAGAAGGTACTGGTTGAATGAAAAGGAGAATTTGTGTACCATATGCGGGGAGGGTACTGACAGGTGGGCACATTGGATGGAAGAGTGCAAAGGGCTAACATGGCAAGAAGGAAAGAAGTCAGGTAGTTTTAAAAAGTTTTAAAAGAGTCAGTAATATTTATTTGTTTTCCATCAAAAAGTTCTCTATCTACAAAGTTCTCCAAAGTAGATAATGAGCGATACACTTCGTCTGGAAGATTGTCTTCTAGGACATACTACTACACTTATTTAAATAATTACGCATTTCTTTGTTCGTGGGTAGAATTGACACTGTTTCGTTGCGAGATAAGACAACTTCATCTTCACGTTTAGAAATCTTGTTATCCATATCTTCATCTACAGATAAACAATCATTAATAGACACGGTATTATCCACGTTATGCTGATTATATGTGTCATACGCGGACTTCAATTCTCACAGAAGAGTATCATCTTCTTCACTCCAGTTTTTTTCGCTTTGTTTTTTAAATTCCGCCTTCCTGAAACAATATTTTATGGTTGCTTGCTGAACATCGATGTCCTACGCTTTTGTCTTCAGACAGAATCAGTGTGTCGCAGACTCTCAGCAAAATAAAGAGCCATTTTTCTAATAAATGGTCCAGGCATAGGCACATTTTTATCCCGCGCAATTTTAAACCATTCCAAAGTAGCTTTATCTTTATCTTCGTTGGTACACTTTTTCAAACGTTTGCGATCATAAGTTGCACGATTTTCGGCTTTGTTCAAAATTTCTTCGCGGTTTGTTATAATTGAAGAAAGTGTACTTGGAGGAATTGTAAAGTCTTGAGAAATCACTTTTTTCTCTTTAATACCTTTGTCAACTTCACTTATCAAGCTCACTTTGTCAGATAACGACATCGTATTGTTACATCGTATTATAAGCACGTACAGTTTATACCCCCCCTGTATGTGGCTTTGTAGCTAAGTATTGTGTTAGGTAACTCCTTGCTTTGGTTGCGCATCCACACAAAGATATTGCTGTAGTGGAACAGACTGAAACTTATCGTTTAGTTTATCGATCCAGGTAGCAATTTGTGCAATCTATCACGTTCAGGATCATCTCTTGACTTCATATTTGCATTATCGTTAAAATGTAAGTATCTTCTGATTTTCACAAATTTATTGTAGCTCATGATATCCCCGAACTTGGCGAAACCAAGTATTGATGACCAATAACTTCAAAATTAATAAAACAATGCATTTGTTGACTTAATTAAATATTCAGTATTGAATTGGAAAGTATATGAAAATGAAAAACAAACTTAACATAAATTAAAAAAAATAATCATTAATAACGTTAATAGCGACGAGGCATACTTTGAATTTAATTAAGATTAAAATTTTGGTCAATGATATTCTATTCCTGCACTAGCAACTCCCTTAGCTCCTTAGCAGTTCTTGGAGCTGGTGTATGCCTTCGGATACGCTTTCCCAATTCATCCCAGATATTCTCTGACAACTCTGGCTATGTGAGGTTTACCATTATCTTGCATGAAAATGCCATTCATAGTGATGATGAAAGGCATAACATGATCATCTAGAACTTCCGTATTGGTGAGCTGTCAGAGAACCATTCTGTATGAAGACCAACTCACTGCGTGCTCATGAAATATTCCCGCCCAAACTAACCGAACAACCGCGAAATGGAAGTCGCTTGTCAATGCTCCAGTTTGCATACCTTTCTCTGAGTCTTCTCCATACTCGGCGACGTCCGTCTGGCCTAGTGAGGCAAAAACGCGACTCATCTGAAAATAGGACGTTGCTCTAGTCATCATTATTCCATGCTAAGTGATTTCTGACAAAAGCTAATGTTAGAGATTGGTGGACCTGTAACCTTTCTGCTACAAGATATTCCAGAAGCATGAAGCCTTCTTCTAGCGGACCGCGACACACAGTTGGTGACAAATTTGATCTACAATATATTAACAATATCCCCAATTTATATTAGTTGACTTTTCTGGGATTCCAATTCGAGCGGTTGAGCGGAGCGGACGTGTTTTGTGAAGCGAGTTTTACGGATTGAGTTTTTTTTATTTTTTATTTGTGACGCGTAAAAACGGTGCGCGATAAGGAAGAAAAAAGAAAGAAAAAGAAAAAATGAAAAAAAGTGAGAGTGAAAGCGACCGAGACGAGGATTATAAAAGGAAAAGAGAAAAGGGAAGAGAGTCAGAAGAAAGGTTGAACCCCTTTCAAAAAAGTAAAAAACTGGAAAGATCACCGGCTAAAAAGGAAATGGGTGAGGAAATGAAGATGCTGAAAAAAATTATGGAAGATATAGGGGAGATAAAGGAAGAGAATCGGAAGATGAGCCGGGAAATGGAATACTTGAAAAATATGATGCGTGAAAAGGAAGAAAAATGGGAAAGAGAAAAGACAGAACTAAACGAAAAAATTAAAAGACTGGAGGAGAAAATGGAAGAGAAGGAAAAAATAATGAGAAAAAAGAAGATTGTTGTGACGGGACTGGACGAAGGGGAATGTGAGAACGAGAAGAATCTGGAAGAATGGATAAAGGCAGAATTAGAGGTAGAAGTGACGGTGAAAGAGATGTATAAAGTAAGTGGAGGGAAAATGTTAGTGGCGGAACTTGGGACCTGGGGTGAAAAGCGGAAAGTTATGGAAAATAAGAGGAAACTAAGAGAAAAAAGGGAAAAGAGAGTATACATAGAAGACGATCTGACAAAGAAGGAAAGAGAAATACAGAAGGAATTAAGAGCGATAGCCAAAGAAGAGCGACAAAAAGGACGGTGGGCGAAAGTCGGTTATAAAAAGATATGGATAGACGGAAAAGGCTTTAAGTGGGATGATGAAAAGGGGGAGTTAAACACAACAAATTTTTGAATAAGAGCACAAGGAAAAGACGACAGGACAGAAAACGGAAAACGAACATGGAGAGGAATAAGGAAGAAACGGAGCAGTTAAGAATAGTATACTGGAACACAGCGGGGATAAAAAACAAAGACAATGAGTTTTGGGAATATTTGGGAAAATTTGATGTAGTGGGACTGGTAGAAACGTGGGTGGAAGAGAAGGGGTGGGAAAAATTGGAAAAAATAATGCCGCAAGAGTTTAAGTGGAAGTGTCAATTTGCAGAGAGGGTAAGCAGGAAATGGAGAGCTAAAGGGGGGATAATAATGGGAGTGAAAAAGGGTTTGGAAGAAGAAAACAGAACCGAAGCAAAAGAAGAAAGAGGCATTATGGAAAGAACGGTGAAAATTAGACAGAAAAAATGGAGAATTATAACAATATACAGCAGAAGTATGAAAGAAACGAAGAGAATGATAGAAGAGCGAGTAAAACAGCAAGACGAGGGAACTCTGGTGATTGGGGGGGACTTTAACGCAAGAATTGGAGAAAAAGGAATACGGCTAGAAGAAGAACAAACAACAATAGAAAGAAGACCAACAAAAGACACAACAGAAAACGCCGAAGGGAGACTACTGATAAGTCTAGTAGAAGAAAGAGGGTGGGACATACTTAATGGAAACAGTATAGGAGATGAGAAAGGAGAGTACACATATATCGGACCAAGAGGGGAGACAGTTATTGACTATGTTATGGTGAATGAAGAAGCATGGGATGAAATAGAACAATTCAAGGTGGGAGAAAGAGTCGAGTCGGATCATATGCCATTGGAAGTGAAGACAAAAGGAAGAGAGAAAAATAGAAGAAGTGAGAAGGATGTTAGAAGAAAAATTGTGAAGAATATCTGGACGGAAGAAGCAATAGAAAATTATAGAACAAGACTTAGGGAGGCTAGATACGAAGAGGAAGGGATAAACGAAAAAGTGAAAGAACTGGGTGATCACGTAAAAAATGCAACAGAAAAAAAAGTGATAGAGACAAGAGTGAAGGTGGGGGCTTGGAAAAACGAGTGGTGGGATAAAGAATGCAGGGAAGGGAAGCAATCAGTAAGAAAGAAATTAAGAAATTGGAAAAGAGGAAAAGCAAGTAATGAGGATTACAAGAGAGCACGCAAGAGGTACAAATTAGTATGCAAGGAGAAGAAGCAAAAGAAATGGAAGGAAGAAGAACTAAAGATGAAAGGCATAAAGACGGAAGAAGAGGTATGGAAATACATAAATAGGGAAAGAAAGAAAAAAGTAGAAAGAGTGAGTAATAGAATTACTATGGAGGAATGGAGAAAGTACTTCAGTCAGCTGCTGGGTGGTGACGAAATCAGACAGGAAAAGAAAAAGAGTCAACACAGGGTGGGAGAAATAGAAGAGATAACAAGAGAAGAATTAGAACAACAACTGAGTAAACTGAAAAAGAAAAAGGCACCGGGGAGGGACGGTATACAGAATGAATCGTGGATATATGGAACTGAAAGGGAAGCTGACAGGCTGTTGGAGATAATGAATGGAGTGTGGAAGGGAGAGGGCTTCCCACAGGAGTGGAAAGAGGGGATAATATGCCCCATATATAAGAAAGGAGAAAGGGAAACAGCAAGCAATTACAGGGGGATCACCATGCTCAATACAGCATATAAGATATATGCAATGATTGTAGAAGAGAGATTGACGAAGGAATTGAAGGAGCGAGGTGTGATACCAGACGGACAGGCGGGATTTAGGAAAGGGAGAGGGACCATGGATAATGTATACATCTTGAATCACATAGTAGGGAATGAGATAAAAAAGAAGGGCAGCAGGATGTATGCATTATTTGTGGACCTGAAGGCGGCCTTTGATAATGTAGCAAGAGAGGCACTGTGGGAATGCCTGAGAAAGAAGAGGATAAAGGAACATCTGATAGCAAAATTAGAAGAGATTTATGAAGAAACAATAAGTAGAGTGAGAGTTGGGGAAAGGGTGAGCGAAGGTTTTAATACGCATAAGGGAGTGAGACAAGGCTGCCCACTAAGCCCCAGCCTGTTTGCAGCATTTATTGGAGACATAGAGGAGATGTTCAGCAAGGCGCAGACGGGTGGGGTCGTGGTGGGCAAAGAAAAAGTGTGGTCCCTAGCCTACGCGGATGATTTGGTGGTGCTAGCGAGAGACGAGAAAGGGATGAAAGAAATGATAAGAAACATGGAGAAATATATGAGGAGGAAAAAGCGGACAGTGAATGTGGAGAAGTCCAAGATGATGGTGTTTAGAAAAGGGGGTGGCAGGAGAAGAGTAATTGAGTGGAGATGGGAGAAGGAGAAAATTGAAGAAGTAAAAGAATTTAAATACCTAGGGTACGTGTTTAATGAGAGAAATACTGAAACAGCACACGTGAGAGAGTTAGTAAAGAAAGCCAATAAAATACTAGGAGTGGTATGGGGAATAGGAGAGAGAAAACTTGGACACGACTATAGAAGGAGGGTGATGATGTTTGATAGCCTGGTGAAAAGTGTGATGATGTATGGAGCGGAAATATGGGGGTGGAGAGAGCAAGAAGGACTGGAAAGGGTGCAAGAAAAATATTTGAAATGGGTGCTAGGACTAGGTAGAGAGACCCCGGGGTATATAGTGATGGAGGAAACAAAGAGAGATGGAATAAGAATAGAAGCAGGAAAGAGAGCAATAAGTTTTGAGGAGAGGGTGATAGAGAGAGGAGAGTGCAGAATTCTGCAAGAGTGCCTCAAAGAAAAAAGAAAAGTAATAGGAAAGGGGGTGTGGAAAGAGAGGGAAGCATATCTAGAAAGAAACGGGTATGCAGGAGCGGAGATAGAAAGAATGCGAGAGAGAGGTAGAGTAATGACAGAGGAATTGGTCCAGAGAGATAGAGATGTGCAAAGGCAAGAAAGGAGAGCAAGAATTAGGGAGTCTAGGTACAATGGGAAATATGAAAAAATAATAACGGAAGAACTGCCAAAGTACCTAGGAAGAGAAAGTAGAAAAGAGAGAGTGACAATAGCAAGATTCAGATGTGGAAATGAAGAGAGAGATAATAAATTTTGGATGGAGGATAGGAATAGAGTATGCAGGATGTGTGGAGAAAACAAGGAGACAATAGAACACTGGCTGAACGAATGTTCAGAAATGAGAGAAAGGGACGAGGGTAGAGAAGAGGTGTTAAACGAGGATGGAAGAGGGATAGATTGGATGAAGAAAGTTGAGGAGAGAAGAAGAGCAATATGTGGAGAGGGAAGCCGACAATCCACCCAACAACGGAATTCATCACTATAAGAAACAATATCGGTCCCAGAACAGATCCATGGGGGAACTACAGAAAAGGATCTCAAGAGCTGAATTGGAATAGCAAGTTTAGGTTTTTAGTGATTTATTTAGTTTTATTAGCATACGTTTCTTTTTGTTTCTTTTTTATTTATATATATGTATTGTTTTATGTATAAAATTTTGGAATCCATTTATAAACCTGTAGAGGTAATAAATATACATAAGTATATATTAGTTGACTTAATTCTGTCCACAAGTTTGCAAAATAGAACATCATTGTACAGTTATACGAAATCAACTTCAAGAAGTTAGAGATGGCAATGATAGTGAATGGACCATTGTGGTTTAGCTGAGGAACTTGCAGGAATAGTAACTGATACAAAAGAAACAGCAAATGCAATTTATGTGTATGTTACAGTAATAAAATGTGTCCATAATGTTAAACTAAATGAATTTTCTTTTGATTATAGTGCTAATCCGAGATGGGAGATGTCTTCCGTTGTGCAAACTGTCCTTAATGGCATACCCAGCATACCCAAGCAGGCATACCCAGCCTTTAAATCAGGAGAAAAAGTCAATTGTCAGCCAATTTATTAAAAGATGATATTTAGTTTTTTTTCAATTTGTGTATGTGCTATAGATTTCTTTAAATTCTGTGTTGCATTTTTAATATGAATAAATCTAATTACTTTTATTAAAATAAAAGTACTCAATCAGTTCATTTCATATTAGTATGCTAGTTGTGTTCCTACTTTACAGTGTAGTTCAAGTGTTTGTTGGAGTGGCTGCATCGTTTGCACATATGTTGGAAATTTTTTAACTGTTAATTGGAATAAAGCTACATCTCTTTGTTCCAACTTCACATATGTAAATATAAAATTTATTTTTTCATAGCACCCAATAAAGAATACCTGTAAATTGATTGAAACTGACGCAAGCCTATTTTGGTTCAAGGTAATTTCAGGGTAATTAGTACTAAAGCAAAAAAGTTTTTTTTAATTGAAAAATGTTTTTTTTTGTGAAAAATATTTAACTTGTGAAGCTATATAACTCTACTCACTTTACACGACTCGAGTTTCGACTCTTGAAGGTCATTTTCAAGTGGATTACAAATTGATGACATTGAATTTAGATCAAGACTTTTGGTAGGGAGAGAAGGTGTCAGTCTGTAGTTTTGTATTGTGGGAACTTATCTGGAGACGGTTGCATTAGATTCAATTCCCCTCACGTACTTACTCGCAAAACTAGCGAGCAAATAGCTAACGTTTTGAGATAACAAAACCTACAAGTGGCCTTTAAACCTTCGTACGAATTATTCCATGCCTTATTTAATGCCAAAGACAAAATCGACCCCCTCAAAAAATCCGGCGTTTATGAGATTCGTTGTTCAGAATGCAATAGCGTCTCCGTGGGCCAGACAGGACAAAGCATATTAACTCGCTTTTCCGAACACTTTCGGGCCCTCCGTCTTCAAAAAGACACAAGCTCATTCTCTAGCCATTGTCTAGAAAGTAATCACAAATTCATCGAAATAGCTAATTTTAAAATCTTGCATAATTGCAACAAAGGCCCGAAACTAAATCTCCTAGTCATTAAAAATTTTCGAAAAACCCGTAATACCTCAATTAATCTCTTAAACGGGAAAACCGACCTAATCTTTTCCCAACTTTTTAATCTCATCCAATCTCCAACAGATAAGTCCTCATCTACGGACAGACACTGCCCTTCCCCACCAAAACTATAGGGGTATATATTCAACCTCATCAATTTGTTAAGTCACTTAAAATGATTGAATCACGAAAATGACCGTAAAATGTCGAAACTCGAGTCGTGAATGTAAATGTAGAAATTTATATAACCGTGAATAATAAGTTATATAACATTTTTACATAAGTGTGGTTAAAACATAGTGAATATTTCAACTCAATGTAATTTCATTGTTGGTTAATAATAAAAAAAAATTCACAAATATTTTCTTTTATTAAACTTATGATGTACTTACAATTATCTCAACTAATATCATAAGTACAAGTATCACAAATATTAGTAGAATAACAAATTCAAAATGGTTACCATAATATTGTCAAAAAATTGAAATGCGAAACTATATATGTATATTTTGGCGTAGACAAAAATTCCATGACTAGATAAATTAAACAAAATGTTTGTAACTATGCCTTAAATTTTCTATTGGTTCTAAGCAAAAAATATATTAAACAACATATGCATATATACAGATTTATATTTATAAATATATATATATATATATATATATATATATATATATATATATATATGAATTCAGTATGCCAATTCCAATTTTTATTTAGTCTCTCAACGACACTGGACTACAAAATTACAACAGAACAAATAACAATTAACACGAATGAATTTTGTTTAGTCTTCGGATTTTTGTTTTTTCGGATTTTCCTAATAAATATATTAAAACAGATTCTTATTAGACCTTTAATATTTAAGCTGTATTTTTTTAATTAAAAATTAATAAAAAGCACCATTATCTTTGTGCCATCTTTTAGTGCCATTCTCATGAAATCAAAACAAAAAAATTTAATAAATTATTAATAATACAAAAAAAAACAATAAATTATTTCAATCAGTCCCGTTCCTCTCAAAAAAGACATTATGGACATAAATTAGAGAAGTACATTGAATATGAATACAAATGAGCAATTATTACTATCTTAAAGTCATTCCCATACATAACATGTGATCTCTGTTATCGCCCCATCCTCCATTTCCTTTCCGAAGCTTCTGCTTTTTCAGAGGTGTTATGTACGTCAGAGCCAAATAGTCCGGATATAAATGTCTTTTTGCAGTTTTAAGTACCTTTTGTACCTTCGAAATTACAGCCGTTGACTCACAATTCTTTTTCTTGTGATGTACACCACTATAAAATGAAACAACATTGATTAGAAGTTTTTTTAACCGTCTTAAAACTTAGAATCACTGAAAATTATGAGGTTTAAATTTCTATTATAGTACTTACCATTCACCTATATGGAAGACTCTTGGTCCTCTTACAACCATCGCCTGTAATTTATGTTTTAAACAATTCTGCGAAACCTGTTGTAACGACCAGTCCCAATTATAATCGTCATATTTACAAAAGTAGTCGGCACATCCAACTATTTTCATCCAAGTTGTCCTGTTGAATGCCATTCCCATATTATGTTTGCTGCTTATCCACGGTGTCACTTCAACCTTAAAATGATTCTGTTGATAATTAAAAATACTTTTCATTTTTCAAATTACAAAAGTATATTCTAAGGAATTTAAAATATATATTGCTACCATGTGGGCACACTTACAACCTTCTTCGGTTTACTGCAAACATTATTATTATTGCTTTTTTATTTAAAGCAACTTAGCATACAATATATTTAAAGCGAAATATATATTTTGAACTATTTCGTAGTATTTAAGTATATTTTGCTTATTAAATGATTATTAAGCTGACACTGTTTAAGGAGCTTGTTTTCGTAATTTTTATAGTGAGATATTACGTGTTATTTAATATTGGTCGGATATGGAAATTATAAAAGAGATTTGTTCAGAACTCTCGAGGGGCTACCCAGAACTCTTATCAGAACTCTTGTATTTGTTATCTTCGTCGAAAAGTTTTTATAAATAAATATATAAATATTGATGTTACAGATATTGATTTTCGGAAACCGTTTTCTGATTTTTTTTTCAAAAATTAATAAAATTTGACAAAACCATATGCAATATCGATTGAGAAGTTGGCCCCCAAATTGTTTTTCTCGATTTCTGCCCGAAATTCCCCGGAACTATTGCAATTTTCAAGCAAGAAACAAGAAATAGACACGTATACTTGTCACACGCAAATTTTCAATAAAAATCGAATAGGTAATTAAAAAAAAACACAATCAAAATCAATATTAAAAAAGTGACGTTCACTATGTCGAAAATATGTCGAACACGTCACACTAGGAAAATATCGCATCCTAATCATTATTGCATGCGTGTTATTTCCGTAGTGCATTGTTATATCGCTGTTAAATTTTCGACGCGTTGTTTAATCACGAGTTGTTTTATCAGAACACAGGTAGATTTAATCTCGACAAAATATGGCAGACACAACCTACTTAACATGTTGATGCCGGCGCACAGTGGTCTGAATCTGAAAAAAGTTGGCCAAAAATCAAAATAATGATAATGTCACCAAATTTATTTCAAAAGAATCTTATAGAAGATGCTTCAGTGTATGTTATTCTAAAATAAAAGTGGGATATCTTTTATGGTTGATACGCTAAGTCATGCGTCAGTTCAAAGTTACCCTTGTCGGCTCAACGCACACACGTGTAGCGGCTCCGACATACTCGAGTGTCTATTTTTCAATTCTGTTTGTTGGAGGGTGTTAAGGAAGGTTTGTAGAATATTTACGTATATAAAGTTTCCATTCATTTATACTCGCGTGTATTTGAAATCATGTCAAAGATGTGTCTACATAATGGCTTTTCTTGTAAAAATTTTAACCATAAATTGGAAAAAAGTTATCAGGCAGCGGGTGGCATGAAATTGAGATATGTATATTTTGTAATAGAATCTATAAGAAAATCTTGCACATGTCTGCCTCTGTACATGTCAGTTTAGAAATACGAGACGCGTGCCGCCGCGCCGGGCGTTTTGTTTGTTACTTTAGGATCTACGCAGGCACAGTTGAGTTGCGGTACTACCTGCTATTGCAAGATTTGTTTGATAATTTTCATAAATACCTATATATCGGAAGTCTTATTTTAATATATTTTTTTATTTAATCATTAAATTTTCATCATTTTTGCAATTAATAATTCGAATAACACCGCGAAAATATTATTGTGAATAAATTACTTAATATTACATCGTTTTATGTCGTATTGACGAAATAATTTGTACTCGTCGAGAACATACGGAACGATTTGTAGACTTGGACATATATATAGACAACTTACAAGGGGAACTTTAGACGTTTGGAACAAGGATTTTCTTCAAACTTTGTACACTTGTAGTAGTCCATTAGGACAACATAATGTGTAAGTAAGTAGTAAGGTGCAAGTAGTAGTAATGTGTAAGTAGGTAGTAAAATTCCGTAAACACGTATTTATTCATTATATTACCTTTGAATTGTTATTTATAAGAAAAAATATGACCAGCATGGAAAAAAAACAATGTGTGGGATTCGATCCACCGATCCAGCAATTACGAAGCTTGAACGTTACAACTCGGCTATCACCATCTTATAGACGTTCACGCAACGCAAATGTATATATTCGATGTGGAAAATATCGAAGAGAGAAAATTGCAATTTTCTCGGAAATGCCGAAAAAGTGCGCCTTACTACTTACAACTTATGTTGTCATAATGGTCTACTACAATTGTACTAAGTTTGATGAAAATCCGTGTTCCAGAAGTCTGAAGTTCCCCTTGTTAGACTTGGAAACTCAATGTAAGCGTTTGGAGGAACATTTCATCACTATGAACATTTATCCACAGTTATTTATCCACACTAAAAAAGAGAGGAAAACTATCTCAAACAGCAACAGAACGTTTTCTCAGAAACAATGAATAGTCGTTTTCTTATTCCAGTGGTTATTATTCCATAATAACTGCTACTCCGACAATTTTTTAAAATAAAAATCAATCAAACACATAAACTGTTATTATTTTGCAATTGTATTATTTTAATTATTATTACCAATATTGAATACCCTTATATACCTATTCTTATGAAATTCCGAACAATTTTTAGTTTTTTTTTTTTAAAGTGATTACCATTTCGAATTTTAAAATTGCATTATTAAATTCGTAATCAGAGACCTCGAAAAGCCTCATATTTATATGAAATTCCGATAAAATTTTAATGAAGTGCTCGGTCAAATTGGTTCCGCCATTTTGATTTTTTTAATTATACAATGAAGTTCATAATCAGCGACATTGAAAAAATTTAAATACCAATTTATATGAAATTTTGATCATTGATATTGGATCCGCCATTTTGAATTTTAAAAGTGTACCATGAAATTCGTAATCAGTGACCTCGAAAACCCCTATATAACAATTAATATGAAATTTCGAACAATTTTTAATTAAGTGGCCGCTCATATTGGATCCGCCATTTTGAATATTAAAATTATACTAAGAAATTCGTAATCAGCGACCTGGAAAACCCCAATATACCAATTCACGTTATGAAACTTCTTCAAATATGAAACTTCTTTCTATTTTTGGCCAACTTTTTTGAAACCCAGATCACTGTGCGGCGTGACTAACCATTGGGTCATGATGGTTTGCCGCGTCGGGCGGCTTAACCGGGTGGGTCATGAATAATAAATAATAGTTTGGGCGCTAAAAAACAAATGGTAGCTTATTACAAAACCTATATAATTAAGTATCTACAAATTAATTATTTTAGGGTAATATAAACAAATAAAATAACAATTTTACAAAAACAAGACTGCGTCATTCAGTAATAGAAATTTGTATTTATTTATGTGGATATTTTCAAAATATTAGAGACACAGTGTCGGTTGATCATGACATAGTGTTTTTTTCTTTGATTTTTTAACGGCGATTGTCGATGATTGATTGGCCTTCTCGCCTCCCTTGCAGTACTTGAGTATGTTTTAAAAAAATGTTTTTGTTTTACTTGTAGTGCCATAACTTCATTAACCATCAGCTATCAATAATATTTTCAAGAAATTTTAATAAATCATAAAGAATTTGCAATGGATGTTCCACAAATCAATTCTATTATGATTTTTTGTACCATTTGATAGTTCTGCGTAAGAAGTTATAATAGGACTTTATTTGATCAGACAAATCAACTCAATCAACTGTTTCTAATTGTTATAGTTTAAAACTGCACCAGGCTTCAGTTTTCCTCTGTTGCCTTCAATTGGTGCACAAATATGTTTGTTACTGGTTGTTAGCATGGAAACTGGCCTTTTAAAATTTTACGCCACGCCGGTTTCGCAGGCTTCATTTAAAATGACACCTCGTGCCTTTGTTTATCTTTCGCTTCCGGTGGTAAACATTTTCTGGTAACTTTTACAGTACCTACTACAGAGGTAAGTTGACTTTTGTAATATTTCTTGCGGTAATGGCGCGCTTGTATAAAAAGTGTCAGTAAATAATGTACGTCCTTCATACAACAAGTCGTCTACCAATCTCATGATCACGTCATGTGAATGCCCTTTGTTTATGACTTCTCCCTTTTTTTGCCTGTATACACTTCAAGATTGTACGTGTAACTACCAGGAAAACATAACTTATATATTGTTACACCATATTTGTGCAGTTTTTCAGGAAACGGCGACCTCGGCATGGTTTCATGCTTTCATCTACAACAATATCTTTTCCTGGTTTGACAACATTTTTAAAACTGCCGATAATTTCGTCTAATACATTTCCTTCTTCTTTTTTCGTATAGGACTACTTTGGACCAGGCTTGTTCAACTGTTGGGCTTTGATCTTTGCCCAGTTGTGTCGCATCTTCTGTCGGTGTAATTCCTTTCTCTCTTCAGTCCACGGACTTCCTTCAGGGTGCGTCTCACAGACTGTCTGTTTTGGAGATCTGTTATTCCCAGTTCTTTAATATCCTTCTCGGTTTCTGTCAACCAAGTGGTACGAACCTTCTTGTTTTGCCGGAAGGTGAACAGACGGTTGGTTAGTCGGTTTGAAGGCAATCTTGCAACGTGGCCATAGAAAGCTACCCTTCTTTTCCTTGCGCAGTCAGAGAGCATCTCAATATGTTCGTAGAGCTCAGAGTTATGCCGCCTTCGGAATTTGCCATCTTTTTTTACCGGGCCTCTCTGATTTCCAATTTATCTACCAGACCTCTTCGGTTCAAGGAAAGACACTCCATGGCATACAAGGCTTCTGCTCGTAAGACTGATGTGTAGTGTTTAAATATAAAAATTAAATGTTATTAGTCAGTCGATAGGCTAGTTCTAACTTGTTGACTCTCTTGGACAATGATACTCTTTCTGATAAGTTGGGTTCAATCCATTCGCCGAGATACTTAAATTTCTCAGTACTCTTGATGTTTCCCTGCTCTAGTAACATCTCTCTGTTTGCTTCTCTGATGGTGGGTTAAGAATTCTGTTTTCTCCAGCGACACTTGAAACCCACTTTGGCAGCCTGTTTTCTCAGGCAACTTACCTGCATTGTTGCCATCTCAAGAGAATCAGCAAACAGTGCCATGTCATCTGCAAAATCCAGGCAATCTACAACCAGCCCATCGTCCTTACGACCCAGGTAGATACCACTCTGAGCACCCAAATTGATCGGTACCTTGCGCCATTCTCTCATAGCCTTTTCAAGGACACAGTTGAAGAGAAGTGGGGAAAGTCCATCTCCTTGTCTCACTCCAGTTTTTATTTCGAAGCTTTCTGAAATCTCGCCTCTAAATTTAACCTTGGAATGGGTGTTGGTCAAAGTTTCTAGGATGAGTCTGCGGGTTTTGTTGTCTAGCTCTAGTTCCTGGAGTACTTTGTTAAGCGTTTCTCTATCAATGGAATCGTAGGCCTTCTTAAAATCAACAAAGGTGACGACCACCTTGCGGTTTCTCATCTTGGAGTATGCAAGTACAGTTTTAACATTGAGGATCTGTTCAACAGAAGATCGGGTCTTCCTGAAGCCCCCCGGTATTCTCCCAGTTCCAGCTGTCCCAGTTCCCCACTATCCAGCTGATTTTCTGCCCTTGTTTGTAACCCCGAGTAAAATCTCCCTTTTTGCGAAGCGGATGGATCAGAGCAGATTTCCATTCGGGTGGTAATTTCTCTGTTTCCCAGATGTCCTGGATGATCTCGGTTAGCTTACGCACGGCATTGTTTCCAGCACCTTTCCACAGTTCAGCAACGATAGAGTCCTCTCCAGCCGCCTTATTATTCTTAAGAAGTTGAATTATCTGGCCAACTTCTTCCAATGAAGAGGCAGCGAGCCCGGGTTTGGTGTGGTTTGTTTATAGTTTAAGTTTTCTCTGGGTGGGTTACAGTTGAGTAGATTTTTAAAGTACTGAGCCAAAAGGTGGTAGTTGTCCTTGTCGTTAGCAAAGCCATTCTTCGATTTAGGTTAGTTGGTTTTGTTTGAAGGTTCGTTTGTTTCCTCGAATTATCTTGGCTGTAACCTTACTATGTTCCAAAAATTCATGACAATTTTCCTTGGTCTTTTTAGAATTTCACTTCACCCTGTCTGTCTTTGGGCTATTGCATTGTCACAGTCTTTAGTCCACCACGGATGCTTCCTTCCTCTAGCGAGAGGGGCGAGTCCCAGTTGGTCCCAGCTGTTTAGATCTGTATTGTTCAGTCTCTGACTTACTTGTTGACTGTTCTTGAGTCGCTCTACGTCAAATATTACCATTTTTGAGGTTCTGTATAATCTAGTGTTTCTAGGCTGGAGTCTTATTTTGATCTCTGAGAGGTAGTCGTTTGAGTCCAGATTGGCGCTTCTTAGTACCTTAGTACACCTTTTGTATTTCCTTTTGAGACTCTCGTGAAATGGCCACATGATCTATCTGGAATTCACCCAGGTTGGTATTAGGTGAAATACAAGTATTTATTGGCAAGTGTTTGAAGGCTGTAGACTTCATGAGCAACCCAAAAGTCCTACACAGATCCACCAATCGTTCTCCGTTGCGGTTGGTTCGCTTATGCGTCGGATAATTTCCCACTATGTTTCTGTATTTTTTCTCTCTTCCCAATTGAGCATTGAAGTCACCAAGCAGTATGACGGTGTGCCTCTCTGGAAGTTTAGAGATAATATCTTCTTAGTCTTCCCAGAATTTATCAGTTCTGTCTGGATTGCGTCTGTTGTCCTGGTTGATTGGGGCATGTACATTGACAGTACTGTAGCCCTTGTTTGCGCATTTGAGAGAGAGGATGGATACACGACTGCTCGGGGAGGTAAAGTCGGTGACTGAATCCAGTATCCTGTGACTGATTATAAATCCTGTACCTAAGTAGGGTACGTTCTTCATTACCCGCTGACCCACTTTTCCTTTGAGGATTCTGTAGCCTTCGGACTCATTTTCGCATGTTCGTCCGTAAATCTGGTTTCCTGTACTGCTGTCAGTATTATGTCGTGTCGTGTTAGTGAATTAGTAAAATGTTTGAGTTTACCCACTTCTAGCAGTGAGTTGGCATAAAATGTTGCGAAGAAGCTTGGCCGTCTTGGCCTGAGTTTACGTGCGGTGATTTCAGGATGCTCCGACTCATCCTTAAAGCATGTTGGTGCGGACTCGCCAGAATCCGAAGGTCCGCTAACGTCACCATATGTGACGGTGGATTGGTTACCACCTGGGGTAGTACATTTAGCTAAATTTTCCTTCATGCTCAGTTGAAGAATATTCTTCGTGGGACAGTTGCGAGCCACTGTCCAAGATACTTATAAAATCTAATACATTTTGTTCAATCGATTTTCATTTATGGTAGTGCTATTGTCGCTGAAGTAGGGATATTTTAAAAATTTCAAAAATCGATCACCTTTCATGGTTTTCTTTATACATAAGTTGGTGTGCATATTATTAACTGACCAATATAGTCTGATTTATGGAACTTGCGTTGCCCATGATGAGCAAGATTCAATTTTTTTTTAATTTCTTCCACACTGACAGGTTTCCAAGACGACTGATGTTTTCTAGTGTTAAGTCTCGAAGCGTTGATATATTCCATGTCGCTTTGGGTTGCGTACCTATTAGTTTCATTTACCATAATTTGCAGTATAGTATCAGTTATGGATAATTACAATTTATATCAACTCAAGCAATTTCTCATCCTGTATATATTCAAGCTCTACATGTCTCATTTAAGTAATAGGTGTCCTATTACTTAAATGAGACATGTATTCCCTATAGTAAGAGACTTCTTCTAAATCGTTAAAAAAATCATCAGAAAATTCAGTAGTATGCAGTATGCTCGTCTTCGGTAACATAATCGTTCAACTCTTCGGAAGAGGTCTCTTGTGTTGGTCTCTTGTATTAGTTGGAACCATATTACCATATGCAGTAAAGTTCATGTTCACTTATTTATTATTATCAAAATAGTGATTTATTTTCAACTGAATCAAAAATTACATAAACTTATTTTTTACTCTATGCTGCAATACGAAATTTTCGAAGCCGTTGTGCATCGATTGTTTAGAAGCTGGGAAACGGCAAGTAGAACTTAATGAAAATTTTAAAGGTTTCTAGCAATTTATTTTCTAAAACAGACATAGATTATGTACAATATGTAAATAATACTCACAGTATCACGTTTTATGCAAAATTGTTTCAAAATTTCTAAAAATTTATAATAAGGAGAGTATTAAAAAGTTTATAAATTTTGAGATAGATATTTGACGTTTCACTTTGCAATGTTGACGTTTCACTTTGTTCCAAATTTCTTGAAAACGTATGACTAATAATAAGAACTTAAGAGTAATCCAATATACGTTTTATAAGAAAGTTTTCGTAACTTTTTGAGTCTACAGTGTTTGTTCCCTTGACAAAAATAAACATACACTGCCCGTACTCGGATTTTTTTTAACGGATTTTTATTTCCATTTTCACATTATTATGAATATTTCAAGCTAAAAGTTCCCAAAGAACAATCTTTTTTTCCATCATTCTCCACCGCCCCTCACTCTTACTCAAAGTCCCACATTTGCGTTACCGCCCTTTGGACACCCCAGCGGGCCTCCAGAGGGCAATATCGTCTCCGTTAGAAAAAATATTTGTCGTGCAGGAACAAGTTCTATAAATAAACCGGTACGATTTCACTTTTGCACATGGTAACCACAAAATCGGCTTAATGATCGCCAGTCATCCATGGAAATAAAAAGAAGGAAATCACTGTATTTATTTAATTCCTGATTTCCTTATAATCACTAAATCTAGAGCAGTTTTTTATAACATTGCAGCCGAAATATATATTTGCTAAATATATTATTTTCTAGGTACATTTCAGTGTATCTCTTGAAAATCATTATTTTAATAACCATGTCTAGATAATTTATCAAATCTACAAACGGAGACAATAAATGATTTTATCTAATAAATGATATTTACTATTTAAATTTTAAAGTTATATATTAACACTATTTTCTTAAAATATACTCTCTCCGTTCCAAAATAAGTGTCCGATTTTGGCAATTTATTTGTTCCCAAATAAGTGTCTAATTTCATAAAAAATACTAAGCGATATATATGACTTGTATTTTCATAACTAAACTAATGGGTGACTTTTTAACCGTTTGGGTTTTGAAAATTGAAAAAAAATCAGAAAATTTGCAAAAGTGAATGAAATATTTGTTTGGACCGATAACTAAATGGCTGCTATTTGCTTTTTAAAGATTATTTTTGACAAATGATTTATTTGAAGACAGTATTTCAGCCGATATCTCACCAATGGCAGCTGTAATGTTGTCTTCTTCCATGGTTAGAATTGTGGCTGGCTAGTCCCTGTACACGAGAGACTTCACGTATTCCCACAAAAAATAGTCTAGTGTCTAGTGGGATCAAATCGCATGATCTTGGCGGCCAATGGACTGCTCCAAAACGTGAGATTAATTGCTCACCAAACTCGCCTATTCCAAATTTTGCTTTATTCCAAAAAGCAAAATTTTGCTCTATTCCAAATACGATTAATGGTTTTTGTGGAAACTTAAAAATCCGCACATTTTAGCAAATATTGCAACACTTCTTGCCACTGGCGGCTATTTAAATTTTGTTTTTTCAATTTTTGGGTAGTTTTTGCCATAATGACCGTAATATTTAACCTTAAATAAATTGTCGGCGGGTAAAAAACCAAACTAATAATTGTTGAAATTTTATCCGTTCACTTCAAAGCACTATTTAAAATAGGCAATCGCTATTGGCTATCTTCACTTCACTTCTTCTTTCTTCTTCAGGCGGCTGAAGATTGCACAATAGATTCACATTTTCCATGCTTAATATCAACAATTAACTGCTGATACATTTAAATTCATTATTTTAATAATCCATTGAATACACATAAATCGGACACTTATTTTGGAATGGAGGGAGTAGATATTTTCTTGTGTTTTCATAAAATATAACGTCGTAGGGAACGTTTGAATACTTATTGGCATAACTTTGGCTTTTCGTATATTATTTTGTTGTTTCCGTTTAATAGATGTTAATATAAATATAAATCCTAATTTACGTTATCGTTTAGAAATTATTTTAATCGATTTACAAAAACACATTGCATTTATAATGTGCATTCATCATAAATACAATTTGATTAGATAATTACAATTTAACTACTGACTCAGATTTTTACTATCAGCAATTTCTGGTAATGGTACTGTTTTGGGTGTTTGCCGCTTCTGATATAAATTTAGAAATTATGATATCACTTGTTTATATATATATATATATATATATATATATATATATATATATATATATATATATATGTATATACCAACCTATACAATTCTTAAACATATATCTATCTATCTTTATTAAAAAATTTTACCGTAAAGTCAAGTAATGAAATGTCAATTATTTTAAGATCGACCTGAAAATTATACGTATCGATTTACTTTGACATCTTAATATCGCATCAATTTGACATTACTTTAATTTCTATGAATTATTTAATAGGTGTTTCATGAATGTCATCAATCTCAAACCTCAATATATTATTACTACTTGTAGCAAATAATTATTCTAGAATAAATTAGGTTTGCAAATAAGAAAGGAAAACATCTCTTTATTGTATGTTCTCCCTAGAAAAAAGATCAACTATCCTGATTGACTCACTCATCAACATACAGCTCAAGCCACATATAATAGATTTTCCAATAAGAGGTATGATAAGAATGATATGATTTTGAAACGATAGGGTAACAATGATATTTGGAGGGTACATTGTTTTTTTGATGTAGACAACCACTAAAGAAGAATTTTTGAAAACCCAGTCACTATTAATGTGAAAAGGGGGCAAAAGTTTTTTCAGAAGCGTGTTTTTTCTCAAAAACCGAAGATGTTACAGACCTGAAATTTAGTATTATTTTAGACTTTATTATTTACAATATGTTCTGTTACAGTGAAATTTGGTATTTATTTTGAACAATAAACAGTTAGGGATGAAGGTGAAGTAAAGACCTTACAAGATTTTAATTTTTGGGGATATATTGGCCCTGATGATATATTGGCTTTCCTAATAAATATGTGCGCTCATAAGATGACGAACTTTACATAAATTCTTTTCAGCGATTATATTTATATATATTATTATTATATAATTATAATGTTATGTAAAATTTTATTATATGTGCATGTGGCTCCATCATAAAATATTTACTTACGCCTTTCGAAACCATATAATTCGATAATAATTTTCAAGGATTAAAAAAGTAGGGAACATAAATTTTAATATTATTCTTTAGTAAGTTTTACGTAAATATTACAATGTTGTGCAAAATAAAATTTTATAAAAATATATTAAAATTTTTATTTTGTAAAGAAAAATGATAAAACTTTATTATTTGACATAATAACAAAATTATTTGACCTTTTTTTGAATATGTTGTTTTGCATGGATATCTTGAGAAGTCGTGCATTTATTTTTATACAAAAATTTACATAAATGAGTTGTAGATTAGCAAATTGGAAGAATTTTGAATTGTGATAATTGAATAATGCATATATGCGCTGTTTTTAGTACACAATAGAATGCATAATTAATAATCTTTAATAATAAACCACGCTTTCTTAAAATATGCGAATGGTAATTTGGTTTGCTTTTGGCAGCTCTTTCTTCCAGCAATCGTTTTAAGCAGTTAATGCGTTTATAAATAAAAGTTGTTTGAATATGTAAATAAAAGTTTAAAATTTGCTGCGAAAAAATTAAAATAATCTTTGTTTTAAATTATCAGAATGCAAGAGAAACGTTGATAAGTTGTAAAATGTGTGCTCACATAAAATGCGGGAGAAAACAGATGTTGACGGGAATCCTAAACATCTGGGTTCAACGAGTACATAACCTTGACTTGTCTGGTAACTCGCCCAAATTTTTAATCAGTTTAAAAAAGCAGATAATGCGTGAATGAAAAATGGTTCAAATACTACCAAAATAGCAACAATAGCCAGGCACAGTAAACACAAAAAGAAGCACGCAGATGCAAACATTTATTGTTTATTTATTTAAAATAAATTTTTATGTAGTTCGTTCCTTTTGTTAAAAATTATAAACGCTATAGATTTTCTACATAAGCTACCTTTTGTGAGTGCTGATATAATGAAGGCAGCACTTGAAATGACCAGGAAGGTTGCACTTGGCCTGCATTTACAACACTTTGTTGTTTCATAGCTCGCAATACCTCCTTCTGTAATGGTATTTAGTTTGGTACTAGTTAACCCTCAATTACGGTGTGAACAGTGCACAAGATGATGAAAATGTACAGTATTAGAAAGCAAAGCAACAGAATTAACTAAAGAGAATCAACCAAATCTTACTTTTCCATAATAATTATACGTCTTTAAATATGTTCCTAATGAGAGAATATTGCAGTGTCGGCATGACGTCTTACATGTGCGTTCCATCAACTTAAGAACGTGGATGAAATCCTCAGCTACGAAATGATCTTCCTCCAAAAACACTACTAAACCACTGTGGTTTCTCGTTACTTCCAACTGATTGAACACTCTATTCGCCTTCCACCACCAATGATGCTTTGTTTGAGTGAATTTTGCTTCTCGGTAGTGCCCATATAAATCCGGAAAAAGTGCATTGTTACATTTGCTCACCAAAGCTCTACAACAAAAATACACTAAACAATTTCTATTTGTTACATATTCGAAACTATATTTCATTTATATCATATTTATTGTTTCAAATGATCATGATTTTCAAATCCTAAAGTTCCTAATTGTAAGTGTAAGTTATATAATTCATGTTTAAGCTATTTTATATTAAAAGGATCGTCAAGGCGTTGGCCTAATTGCATAGGAGCAACAAACAAGCCCCGGAAATTGTATCCGAGTGGGAGCAGACACAGAAAATAAATATACGGCTTGTGACATTTGGACCGCACATTTTATAAAATGCGATGGAAATCAAATAAAATGTTTTTTTAATACTTGGAACCAACAATAAAAAATAATAAAACAGTATTATCAATTCATCTAAAAAAATTATATAAAAGTTAAAATAGAACTTGTTTTGATAAATTGCAAAATTATACATGTGCGTTAAGTGTTCTATAACCGAGTTATGAGGAAATGTGTGAAAAGTACATAATTAGGAATTCAAAGTACGTTATACACAGTATCAATGAATACAAAATATTTTAAACCAAAACTATTTTACCAACTTATTACAGTTGAACACAGCTTGAATATATAAATATATTCAACCTTTCCTCTATTATATTCTCTATATTATATCTATGAATCTCTATAATATTCATAAGTCTTTTTAAAACTATAAATCAAATCTAATGTTGAAAGGCAACAGAAATTTGTGTTAATCACTAGGACTTAGTTCACTTCCGTGACACTAAAACAAGACACTAGATAAATAACATTGTTTTTCAAGATCAGATCTTTCTCATTAACCCAAAGTGAATAGCCATCTGCAGACACGTTTTGAGATCTATCTCTTATCAGTACAGCTTTGCTCTTATGAACTATAAAATGGAAAACACTTACATTAGTTTGAAACCCATGTGTTGGGCTGTCGAAAATGTTTCGACAAGTGTGTGGAAAGACCTGAACTTAGTTTCAGTTTTATTGATTTATATGGAATTGAATAAAGGTTAAAACTAATTACAGATACTTATTACAGCGGAACAAAGTTTAAATATATAAATATATTCAACCTTTCCGAATCTCTATAATATTCTTAAATCTTGTTAAGACTATAAAACAAATCTCATGTTGAAAGACAACAACTCATGTTGAAGACAGATATTTGTTTTATTCTCAGGGACAGTTCACTTCCGTGACACTAAAACAAGACACTAGATAAATAACATTGTTTTTTAAGATCAGATCTTTCTCATTAACCCAAAATGAATTATAATTCATAAGAGCAAAGCTGATGAGAGATAGATCTCGAAACGCGTCTGCAGATGGCTATTCACTTTGGGTAAATGAGAAAGATCTGATCTTAAAAACAATGTTATTTATCTAGTGTCTGGTTTTAGTGTCACGGAAGTGAACTAGTGAAATCCTAGTGAATAACACAAATATCTGTTCTCTTTTAACATGAGATTTGTTTTATAGTCTTAAAAAGACTTAAGAATATTATATAAACCCATTTTTTGGGGGTTGTATATAATTGGTTTTTCGGTTTTTAAGAAAACATTTTAATTTACCTGAATATTTATTTTTCATATTTTACGCTTTAAAAAGATTGAGTAGTAATTAAGTGTTTTGTAGTAATCAAGTTTCAAAAATTTTCATAATTTCAATTAAATTGTGATAATTAAAAATGTTTATGTGCATGACCCAAACATTGATTAATTTGTTTGCTTAGAAATTTAATTTGAAAGTAATTTTCACTTTCTAACTGTTTAGACTACAAACTCGACGTAACAGTTCGTCCTTAATTTGTTTGTTCAGAAATTTAATTGCTGTGTAACTTTCAGCTATACATAATAACCGTGGATCATTTCTATTTAGTTTAGAGGTACGTTCATGAAATTAATTTTTTAAATAATGTGAGTCCCAAAAGTCTTGGAATCCACTCTTGCCATGAATTTGAAGACGTAGTTCATTTCTTAATTCCACACATAAAATTAAACAAATTATCAAATGTCATTTTTAAGTAGCTGTCAGTGGGGTTGAGGTTATGTCGCATTGTTTTTAGTGTTAAGTTCAACAATTTCATTAGTTATAAATAAAACGCCTTCTCATAAATTTAACACTGATTTATTTTATAGTGTGAATTATAAAATTAACAAAGAAGAACAAACATTACAACAGATGTTGAATGTATTGTCCATTTTCTCGAATACGCAAATTAATTCGCCTTTTTATGTTATTTCTACCGGTCTTACTTAATTTATTTGATTTAAAAATGTTTACAAAAGAGCAGAAAACTTTTATTGTCGAGTTATTTTCGTAATGGTAGACGCCTGGAAAATCGTGAATGGGAATACAGTATCGACCCGTGCATTGAAGAATTTAGGCAACGTTTTCCTATGGCTGTATTTACTAGGAATCAGTTTAGAAGGCAGGTATTACGATCAGTTGTTTGCTTTCGAAGTACTGGTAACATTAACAAGAAACAAAGAAGTGGAAGGTCTCGTATTAATAATGAGAATATTATAAACGAAGCAACCACATCAATTAGGAGACTAGTACAACAGTTAAATTTAAGTCGTACTACCACTCACAGGATTATTCGTCAAGATCTTTTTAGTAGTCTCAAATAAATACAGAACTGTTAATCATTTAAGACATACAATTTAAATTGATAAAATTACAGGTAAATATCGATACTAAGAATTCTTATCGGAACAATTTCTTCATTGATTTTTATAAAGGATTCATGAGTGAATTATCCGAAAATACAAAAACATGCTCAACAAATGTTTTCATTATTTGGGAGCATATATATTTGCGAAAAAACTTTTTACAAAATGAGCATAAATAAGTCGAAATTAAGATCACAATTGGGTGATAATCATTTAGAAGGGGGGTCGTCTTTAACCTGTTGGCACATTAGCACTATTGGCACTGGGCACATTAGGATAAAGGGGCCCCTATGACCTTGGCTTTGAGAAGACCTTGAGAATAGACCAAGAAAGTAACAATTTACAAAAGTAACTCTTTTAGCACTCACAAGTTAGCGCTTAAAAATATATATCGAGTGAAGAGTCACTATGACTTCATTGTCACTATGAACAAATTTCAAGAATTCGATTAAATGGAGACATTCTATTCCCAACTGTTTCTCGTTAACGTCTTCATAATAGATTTCAGCAAATTCCTTGCAACATTGTCTCAATTCTTCTTGGAATTCAGAGATTTCAAGCTATAAAATCAACCAAAACGTTGACTAATGTTCTTATACGAACATAATCGCTGTTTTAGATGGACGCTGGGGTTATCAATTATGGGAAGAAAACCTCTATTTTCATTATCTCTTTTCGCTCTGCAGAGCCACCAAAAAAAACTCTGGCGTGAGATTCTAGGTGTTGTTTTTTGAGAAAAGTCCTTGTAGTCAGATTCAGGATTTCTTTCTTTGGCGGACGATTCGAAGTAATCACATTTATCTCAGAAGTTAATAATAAAATTATCAAGTGAAGTAAACTAATAAGTTGCAATATCCAGTGTTATTGTTTTTTTTTTCTCTAAAGATAATTACTTGTTTGTTTTGTTTATTCTTTCTTACATAGAGCTGCAAATTTCCGTTAGTGCAGTGTCTAGTGCCAGGTCTGTATATTTTGCGATGGTCAAAGCTTCTATAATTTGTTGATGACCTTCATGCAAGGAGATTACTGCAGCAGCTCGGACTGACCATCTGGTTTGTGAAAGACTTTTAACAACTTTTCTTGAACCTAAATGTTCTCTCAATATATTCCATCGATGGGTAGAACCAGGAAAAAAGTGTTGAACACTTTCTGAACCAATTCAAAAAACTTTGTTGCCTCTGATACACACGCAGCAGCATGGGTATCTACCAAGTTTAGTGAATGTCCCGCACATGACACAAATGTGGCAAATTCACAATTCTCCTTGATTATTGATTGTAGACCAGTATACTTCCCCAACATATTTGAAGAATTGTCGTAGCTGATTCGTTTCGTTCGCTTGTGACCAGGCAGGAACTAGGATATAGATCGTGCGTCCCTGGGCACGTTCCCAGAGTGCCCAGTGGGAAAGAGGGGCCTGTTTGCAAGCAGTATTAAGAATACATTCGACGGACATACAAGGGATCGTCCATTAATCACGTTATGTTTTTTTAGCAACTTTTTTTATTTTAATAAATATATAATTAAAGTTTTATATTTATATTAAATTTAGTATAATAATTAAAAAAAAAAAAATATTAAATGTATGATGAACTCCAAAATGGCTTCTTCCAACAAGATTCTGCTAGACCGGACATTGCCTGTGAAACATTAAATTATCTTAAGGAATTATTCGACGACAGGCTAATAAGCAAAAACCGATTTCCACCACGTTCTTGTGATCTAACTCCTCTGAACATTTTTCTTTTTCCATATTTAAAAAAATCAGTATTCAGCAGTCCAGTGCATACAGTAGAAGATCTGCGAAACAATGTAATAAGAAAATGTGAAGAGATGGACAACACAGTATTACAAAATGTGTTCGATAACATAAAACGCCGAATTAATTTTTGTATTCGTGAAAATGGACCACATCTGTTGTAATGTTTGTTCTTCTTTGTTAATGTTATAATTCACAACACTAAAATAAATCAGTGTTAAATTTATGACCGGAAGTGGAGGTGGAGGGTCCAGAACGAACCTTCTTAACCTAACGCTAAATCTAAACGCTCAACCCAACCCAAACGAGCTGTTGCGTTGTAATATCAAACTTTCCGCACTCTAATGTAAATAACTATTTTATTGTTTCGTTTTACGTTTCTTTTTTCAAATAAAATTATTTAATGAATTAGACCAAAAACTCCGGCTGGAAGGCCTATTGTTGTAGTTGTATTTGTTTGCATTTATAAGTATAACATTAAAGATGTTTTATTATTATAATTAGAACAAAAACAAGATTCATAAAAAAATAACAATAATTTTTCAATTTCCTTATATCCTTTTTTTGGCCCTTAATTTGTTTGTAAGAAATTAATTTTGTAAACAATTTTCACCTTCTACCTATTCTCTATTTGTTTTCATTAATCACTACTAAACCACTCTCCATTTATTTTAAGGTGCCAATTATTCCAATATTTATTGAATCCAATATACAATTCTCTCTTTTCTATTCCCAACCCATTATTAATTCGAAAAAAAAAGAAAATCTTATTAATATACGCTTTATTTATAAAGTAAATTGGATTTATTCTTGAATGTATATAAGACATTTGTTTGAAATAATCTATACATTATTATTCTCTAAAGTAATAGCTTACGGTAATATTATTATTTCATTGCACATAAAATGACGTAGTGGATAACTGAAATATACAGGTTGTAACCGCCATTAGACCTTCATTTTTAATGCGGAAATTTAATATTACATCTATTTTGTTTTGCTTTTCTGTAATTAATGTGATTTCGCATAATATGTACTAATAAAATACTAGTATATATATATATATATATATATATATATATATATATACTAATAAAAATTTAATAAGATTAAAAAGTGTAAAATATGTTGATACATTGCAGTAATCATCATTTGTAATATAGAAATATAAAGTTGTAATATAGAAATGTATTTTTATTTTGTTCTGGGAAAATTTGGATCAAATTTAGCAGTTTGAAAACCAATGATTATAGTTGTATTGTATTGCCAGAATTATATGTCATTGCGCTTTTTGAATTCAAATCAAATTATCTAACAATGAGAGTAAATTAAACTAGAAAAAAAAAACGAGCAAAAATGTCGAATTTACTGATTTGTAAACAATATTTATAAAATATTACCAATAAATTGGTTATTAGTTCATATTATAAGTTTATAACGAAGTAACTTATTTTCTTTAAAAAACTGTTGAGTGTTCTAAAAGTAATTTCGTTTTTTAGTCAAATGCTTTAAAGCAAAATCAAGAGCGAACCTATGAACACGACATTGATTTAGACAACCTTTTCACAGATTTTAAACAGACTTTTGACACCGTGAACAGAGAGCAGATCTTTACGATATTACTACATTAGAAGTGCTGCCGTAATAAGTGAGACTTATTAAAACTACCCTGAACAGATCCAAAGCAGTAGTAAAGCTACGTACACACGGTAAAGAAAACTAGCGATAAAAACTGCTATAATATGACTATAGCTATGTGACCGCTTCGTATAGTCCAAAACTATTCGCAAAGTAGAACTATACGAAGCGGTCACACAGCCATAGTCAAACTATAGCAGCACTATACGCTAGTTTTTTATACCATGTGTACGTAACTTAAGAATAGATGGCGAACTAAGCTCACCACTTACAGTGTTAAGTAAACACAGGTGTGAGAGAAGAAGATGCTCTGTCTGCTGTGATCTTCAATCTTACCTGGGAAACAGCCATCCGCTAACTGTAAATCTACTATCTCCAGGCATATCGGTGTAAGAGCAACAAAACTGTGCGTCTACGCCGATGATATGGGCATAATTAGCGGTAGTAAGCCGGCGTTAATGGTTACACTACAAGGAGAAGTACAGCGACGATGATTGCAAATCAAGGAAAGAAATACCAAATATATCAGTGCAAAGAACGGCAGCTCAGAACAGATACAATCTAAGAATACCAGAAGAATACTTCAATACGGAGAAATTACACATATCTTGGTTTTCTGGTCAACAAGGAGAACTCTGTAACAGATTAAATTGAGACCCGTATCTCAGATGGGGTCTTTCCGGCCTTTCTAAGGCAGAGAAGAGAAACACTGGTGTCAATACTGAACAAGTTATACAGGACAAGTCTAGTAATGAGTTACGTTCCGACATCTTGGAGACCGGTAAAAGTAGTATTTATAGAAAAACCTGGGCGTCTAAATTACACCCAGGCAAAAGCGTATATACTCACCAGTCCAACATCCTTCATATTGAAAACGTTAGGGAAACTAGTTGAAAAGCATCTGAAGGGAACCTCTCTGATAAAGGGCCCTACATTCAAATCAACCAGGTAAATCATGTGAATCAGTCCTCCACTAATTGGTGCCGAGGATAGAAAACACACTAGAAAACAAGGAGATATCACTTGAAGCCTTCCTTGACATCGAGGGTGCCTTTGACAATACGTCATTCAATAGCATAGTAAGTGCATTCCGCAGCCATGATGTTAACATGACAACAACCAAATGCATAATATCCATGCTGCCAAACAGGACTGTACAAAGTACAGTTGATGGCGATACAATGCTGGTCTGCTGTCATCAAAGGGTGTCCACAAGGTGAGGTACTGTCGCCACTCCTCTGGGATCTTATTATTGACAGCCTGCTTAGGTCGTTAAACAAAAAAGAATTCCACACCAAGGCTATGCGGATGACACAATCATTTTCATAAGGGGGAAGTTTCTTTGCATTATTTCAGAGCTTATGCAGGAAGCTCCGAACGAGGTAGAAGGATGGTGTAAGGTTAACCGCCACAAATCCACCATAGTGCCTTTTACGAGAATGTGGAAATTGCAGCGCCCAAAGCTCCCAATTTTCTAAAAGGAGCAATTAAAGAAAGTCACGTGGTCAAGTACCTAGACATGATCCTAGATGCAAACCTGACCTTGAATCAACACCTGGCGACCAAGAAATGCAAAATGGCATTGATATGATAACAAGAACACTTGGTAAATCGTGGGGCTTAAAATCAAACATGGTATTGGACACCCATATGTCAAGATGGGTCTTACTACCGCTTTGCACAACCAATGGTGCAAAGCGGTAGTAAGACCCATCTTGACATATGAGTCCACAATTTGGTGGACCAAACTAAAACAGAAGCAAGCTATAAACAAACTCTCCAGACTACAGAGACTAGCCTGCTTGCTAATCACGGTATCTATGAGAACCCACCTTCAGCGGCTATGAAAGTAATGTAATCTGAAATCTTGCACCTGGCCAGAAAGCAGGTTGAAATTGTGGCGGGACACTGCGCTCTTGGGTCTCCTAGCGGGACACTGCGCTCTAAGAGGACCCCTGCAGAAGATGGGCATCTGAATAGATGAATCACTATGCAGACTCTGTAATGAAGCGGGCGAAACTGCCTAACTGCCCAAATATAATCCTCCATTGCTAAGCAATCACGCGCATTAGAATAAAACTCAACATTACAGCCGAGAGACCGCCGCCGAACCACAAGTTCTTCTAGACTTCTTCTTCTTCTAGACATCTGGACCTAATACATGGTTTGGATCTATTTGCTTGAATGGAACATTCTGGGGGAATACAATAAGCCTATAAGGCCCCTGTGTTTTCAAGGGATGTAAGTCCGTGAACCCACATTAGGAAACAAAACAAAAAAGAAGAAACAAAAAAGATCCGTATCATGGAAGGCAATACATGTTACTACGCGCATGTAAAATTAATGAAGCCCAAGATAATTCCCAAAAACGTTAAACTTAAAACTTACCAAACATTAATATGTCCCGTGGTTAAATTTGGGGTGAAGCCTGAACATTGTCCATCGCCGACTCAAACAAGTGCGAATCTTCGAAAGGAAGATCTTGTGAAAAGTATATGGCACAATACATATCGAAGACGACCTCTGAGGGCAAAGAATGAACCAAGAACTCGACCAACTTATCGACGAAGCGGACATAGTAAGATTCCTAAAAAGCATGAGACTGGCTTCGATGGGCCATGTACAGTGAATGGAAAAGGTTAGTATAAGATAAATAACGCAGTGGACGCCAATCGAGGAAGCGTTGAATAGATGGTGTGGAATATGACATACGAGCAAAGGAAGTTAGGGGATGTAAAATTATTGTAGTCAAGGGAGCAGAATGGAAAAACATCGTTGACTCGACTAAAACACACCAGGGGCTGTGAAGCCATAAAAGAATAAGAATCGAAATGTTCAGTTCAGAAAACTTCATTTCTTTGCTCGACACTATACTAATTCTAAGTGATTTTTAACATCCTAATGTGTACTAAATCTTTCATCGTCTAAAGAGTTCTGTAAAGACCAGAACAACTTATAATGGGAAGGTACCAAATCCGGCGAGTATGGTGGACCTATGGTACCTATCAGTTGACACATCCAATCCAAATTTTAACGGCTATTGGCGAGTCATCAGACTTGTATGAGGTATGGCGTTATTATGGTGAACCACTCATATTCTGTTAATTGAACATTGCAAGAGGAATATGCGCCTTTGAAAATCATACATCTGCCAAAAGCCATCTACAATAACGTACTGGGCTTATCAACACGGATTTCTCTGAAGAATTTTACATCCTAGCAAGTGCGAAGCAGTGTTGTGTGGTTCCCCTTTACTTTGCAACATGTATTAATGAAGAAGGCTTTCCAAGAAACAGATAAAGAGAGCACTATTATGACGCTTATCACAGACGACTTATGTCACAGACGACATTCTTTACAAAACTGCATATTACATAAGCTGCACAGTTTCCATATAGTTTTTACATGTGCAATATTTAGGCCAACCAGTCCAACAGTCTGAAGGTTGCATAACTGCATGGAAGCAAAATTGAGCAAGTCTATGTGTTTAAATATCTGGCCTCAATAATACAGGAAAGGATGGTAACATTACATGTGGACATAGGCCGTAGGATAGGACAAGCTGTTGCTATCTTCTATTCTCTAAACTTGTGCCTCTTGAAGAAGCAAATATCTGTGCACACTAATCTAACAGTAATTAGTTCTACTAATCTGACTTTATATATCAGAAAGGTGAATTTTACTAAGCACTTACTAAGGACAAAAGTAAATTGGTAAGTAATATTAGTAATATAAGTAAAAAAGTAATATTCAGAAGTGGAGATTTTGATGGTTTAGACATGTGTTTAGACAGTTTAGTTTAGACAAAAACTGATCTAGATAAACTACCTAGGTAAATATGATAGAAATCAGAGGCTAAAGAAAAGGCTGAAAAGAAAAGAAAAGATGAAACAGCAAGTTCCACACAGGAAGCAGTGGAAACGAATAATCAAATCTATATTTGTGCGGTGATCTTAACATAGACAATTTAAAAGACTCCAAAGAAAGAAGTATGTTGCTTAATACTTTTCTTCAATTCAATCTATGCACTATTAACATGGGACCAACAAGAATAGGTAGAAGACCAGATGGGACACATTCTAAAACAGCCATCGATTACTTGGTCACCAACTTAGACAGAAATGCATTTAAGAGCAGTTTGGCGGAACCAATTCTAGCAGACCATCTAAGTCAAATATTCCATCTAGATTCATCATATTCCAAATAAAAAACAATAGGATGATGTATAAACTAAGTAGGACATACTCTGAAGACAACATCCTAAAATTGCATCACTGTCTCTTAAAAACAGACTTTTCATTTATATCTGCGAGCGATGTGGAGCTAGGCTTTAAAGAATTCCTTAATATCTTAACAAATAATTTGGACCGATTTCTTCCTTTACAACTCAGGAAAATAGTTTCCAAACCTATCAACAATTGGATATCGAATGCCATCATAAATGAAGGTAAGTCATTACGGAATATGTATTGGACATTATGCAAGGCAGGAAGCTCACATCTCTACAACACATATAAAACTATGAAAAATCAACATTCTATTAATATATCGAAAGCTAAAAGAATGTATTACACTAACTGCATTAATAATGCTAGTAATAAAAGTAGAGAAGCATGGAGAATAATTAACAACTCTATGAATAATTATAAAAAACCTAACCATATTTCTTTAAAAGTAAATGGAATATTGATTTCAAATTCAAGCCAGGTTGCTAATGAATTTGCTAACTATTTTTCGACCATTGCTTTAAAAACATTAAATGCTTTTTTTCCATCACCCTCTTTGCTTCAATGTACTCTGACAAAAACTAGACATGCATATTCTTTCTACATGTCACCTAACAATAATACTGATCTACAACACGCTGTCTCCAGTATAGCCTAAAAAAACTCCACAGGAACTTATGGCATTTCAATCAAAATTTTGAAACACAATATTAAAACTTTGGCTCTTCCACTAACGCAGCTATTCAATAAAGCCATTGAAGAAGGAGTATATCCATTGGCGTTAAAAGTGGCATTGGTAGTGCCACTACATACAAAATCTGACCCTCAGATTTTGGACAACTATAGACCTATATCTTTAGTATCTATTTTCTCAAAGATCAATTTGAGCGATTAATATACAGTAGAATGATGGCATATCTCCTTAAAAATGACTTATTATCTGAATGCCAACATGGTTTTAGATCAAAAAGATCGGTGGAAACTGCTTCAGCCAGCTTTGCGAAATATACATCAGAGAAACTGGATAAAGGAGAACACGTCATGGGACTGTTTTTTGATTTGTCTAAAGCATTCGATACCGTTAATATAGGCTATCTAATGGAAAAATTAGAATGCTATGGATTTCGTGGAATTTTTTTGGATCTTTTAGGATCCTTTTTAAGCGACCGACATTTAATTGTCAAAATTAACTCCACATTTTCGAATAAAAAGAGCGTAACAATAGGTATACCACAGGGATCTGTTCTTGGCCCTCTTCTGTTTCTTTTATTTATAAATGATCTTCCAGGGTACATAGACGCTAAAACCATCTTGTTTGCGGATGACACCACAATCGTGGTATGTGCAAATAGTTTGGAAGAATTACATGCAAAGGTAGTGGAAACAATCGTACAATTTAATAATTGGTGTACAAAAAACAAACTAATCTTGAATAGCGAAAAAACTCTGTGTTTATACTTGGGCAAAAGAAGAAGTTCACCAACCTATTTTCAGATTGTTGTAGACAACCAACGTTATAAAATATCCAACTCTGCAAGATTTCTTGGGATATTAGTTGATTCGAAACTTACGTGGTCGAACCACACAGAGTTAGTTTGCAAAAACTTAGCAAGAGCTTATTTTGCAATATCTCAATTGAAAAAGTCTATGCATACAAGTACCTTGTTAAACCTGTACTATGCTATTGTCTATTCACATATATCTTTTAATATTTTATTATGGGGTAATTCAAGACATAGCCACAAATGTTTCGTTATGCAGAAAAGAATTTTAAGACTAATATTTAATTTAAAGCGTCGACAGAGCTGCAGAAATTGTTTTAGGAACAACAAATTGTTATTGTCTGTGTTACATAAAAAAAAATACTCAGAATTACTCTATATCCTCTAACATGCACACATACAACACAAGGAATGGCAAATTATTAAAAACTGAAAAACATCACACTACCTTATATGCAAATTCTTTTTTCTGTATTGGGGTTAAATTATTTAATAATGTATCGTCAGAAATAAGCACTCAATCATACAATAAGTTTAAAAAATCAATAAAAGAAAAATTAATAGCTGGTACATTTTATGGAATTGATGAATACTTAGAACACCAAATTGGTTAAACGATATCATTGAACGAGTGAAAAATTCCTACAAGTAGATATGTTGAGATTTAAAATTTTGAATGTATTCAAATGTATGTAATTGTTTTGTATTTATTGTGTTTTTTATATATTGCTTGTCTATTTGTTTTTTTTCGCAATTTATTTTACAATTTTCTTTTTTTTGAATGTTTCACACTGTGACAATGACAATCACATCTGCAAATTATATATGTATATTATTTTTTATTTTTTATAATTTCTATATAATTGTAAGCAGCAAAGTGAATAAAGTTTTATTATTATTATTATACCGAACACAGCGGTATTCACAGCTGCGTACTTGAAGATTTCGTCTTTAATGCAATAAAGAAGAAGAAATCATAATAGATTTAGTGAACTTATTAATTGTGGAATTGTCTGGTAGAGGGTCAAAAAATCCTTGAAATTTCCTTGAAATCTCACCACCTTTTGAATGAATATTAGCTTTAAAAGTGCTCATCTCTTTTCATGTTTGAGCAGCAAACACAAAGCAGGTCAATTACAGATGTCCATTTGACTGAGCAAGGAAATCTCACCCACGGAGCAAGGAACACATCATATATATATATATATATATATATATATATATATATATATATATATATATATATATATATATATATATATTTATTTTTTTCAAAGAGAGGAGGAAATGCATAATGCACACCAAGGTAGTGTCGGAAACGCCCCGACTAAAATCTCTTCTCATGACTTCTCATTTTCCTGGAACCGCGTGAGCATTACTTCGGGAAAAGAAAACTGGTGTTCCAATCAACCTATATTCTTCTTTTTGCCGTTCTTGTACGATATTCCGCGCAAGGGTATCCACAATATTCCACGTACCTTGGTTAATAAGCATGAACTCCACACAATTATGGCTAGATAGTGTGACTCCCGCTGCATTATGTGCTGCGTCTATTAGCAGTCTCCATTTATCGCAGTGGAAGAACACGTGGTTTGCATCTTTTACCACCATTCATTTTCGGCACAAGTCACTATCGCTAAGGTGGAAGCGATTCCGATAACTATTCAACCACCCGTGTCCACTCAGCAATTGGCAGAGGTAAAAATTTTTCTCTCCGTGCTTGCGTCCTATTCACTTTGTAAGATCTGTAACCGTGTCCATGCCCCTTTTCCGTTTCCGTTGCCCATTTTCGTTGCCATTCGGTAAGTATCTCCCAGTCGGTGCTACTTTCTGTTCCTTTGGAAATTTGATACTGAAGCCTCTTTTTAATTTGGATATCAATGGATGGAATTCCGGCCAGTACCAATGCAGCTTCCGTACACACAGTTCGAAAACTGCAGCATATCCTCAGCGCCACTCTACGTTGTATCCCTGCCACGAGAATCGAATGTGACACGTTTGCTAAAATCTTCCTGTTGGATGATTTTGGTCCCCCTAGGTTTGGCATAATTCTGCTTAGTGCCATTACGGATTTTTCAGCTTTGATGCTGCATATCGCCACATGTTCCTTCATTTCACAGTTGTGATCGAATACTACTTCGAGATATTTCAACCGCGATTTTGTTTCTATCACTTCATTTTCCAGCTGCAAGGTGGCTCTGTTAAATTTTCTGCCTCCGTAAAGTATTAGTGCTTCCGTCTTTTCTGCTGCCAGTTTCAGGCCCTTATTGCGGATTTCCGAAGACAGCTTGGCCAAGACCCAGTTAGTGTTACTGACTAGCTCCAGCTATGTTTTTGCTTTGCAAATAACGGCTGTGACATCAGCCAATCCAATAATGGTTGTCCAGGTAGGTACTTCTATTGTAAGCACATAATTATAGAAAATATTCCACAAGATAGGTCCCAGAATGGAGCCTTGTGGTACCCCACATTCCATTTGCATGTGCATGCCCCGCCCAACAAGTATAGATCTCTCCGAGAGATAGTCCGATATTATTCGACGGAGGTAAATTGATACTTACATGTCTTTGAGCGCCAGCATGATTCCTTCCCACGGTGCTGAGTTGAAAGCATTGCGGATATCTAGAGTAGCCATTATGCAGAGTTCTCGGTTATTTGGTGCCTTTGATTTAATGCTATTTACGATCTTCAGTACCTCTTGCATTGTATCAGTGGCAGACCGGCTTTTCCTGAATCCGTATTGGTGGATATATAGTTTCCCATTGATTTCGCAATAGAGTCTGTTTGCAATAACTCTTTCAAATAATTGACCAAATACGTCCAGTAGACAAATTGGCCTAAATTTAGTGGAATCATGTTTCTGGATAAGAACCAATTTCGCTATCTTCCATTGACGTGGAAAGATTCCCATTTGTAGGAGTGTGTTATAGACTTCCAAAAGGGTGTCGAGTTCCGATAGGGCTGCAGTCTTTACTACCCCTGGTGGTATTCTATCTGGACCAGCAGCCTTTTTATTCTTTACTTGATATATTGCTGTTGTAAGCTCTTCAGCATCAATTGGAGGCAGTGGGCAGTCTGGTAGTATAGCTTCCCTTATTGGTGTCGTTTCGGTGCGTGGAAAAAATTCCTTCGAAATTTCCAAATGTCTTGTATCATTTAGCTTGACTCTGGGGTACAAATGGGCTTTCTTCATAACAATCTTATAGCCAATTCCCCATATATCTTCATCTATTTCGTCGCAGATTTTAGTCCATGCAAGCTGTATTGACTTGTAGACCCTTTAGTGCCTTTTTGTGCGATTTATATTCGCTTTTGAGTCTCTCTTTCTGTGGTAGTGGAAGGCTTTGGTTACGATTGCTTCTTACAAGTATTCTCTTGTACCGCAAGCAGGTTTTGCGTAGATTCGCTATTTGCTCGTTGCACCAGCATGCTGGCTGTCTTCTAAAGGTCTCTTTTTTTGAAAAAGAAACGAATTATTACTATTATATTATATAATTATTACAGGCTATTGTACATTCTTGGACTAGATTTTCTGCCGTTAGATGTTCAAGCTTGTTTCTCCTCATTTCCATTCCATTCTTGAAATTTTGCGTAAAGATGTCCATGCTTTTACTATCTATTTTCCAACCCACAATTTTCCCTGCTCTGCTTTTCTTTCCTTTTTTGTTAGCGTCTTTTACTTCGTAGTAGATATTCGTGTGATCACTCAGACTCTCTTCTTCTAGGACTTGCCAGTTACTCATATTTATGGCTGTGTTTTCAGATGTTAGCGTGAGGTCAATTATTGAATGACTGGTGCCTCTCCTAAAAGTCGGTTCATTCCCTTGGTTGTGCAGTATAAGACTATTACTTGCGATCCAGTCCAGAAGAATAGTACCTCTCTTGTCGCCAGCTTCATTGCGCCATATAGTAGATTTAGCATTAAAGTCCCCACCTACTATACATTTGGTTCCCACTTGCTTTATACTACCTTGGAGTTTATTTATTTATTTTTTTTTTTCCTTTTTTTTCTCTCTTAGGGGGAAAAACCTTCAACGGGAAATATTCAAATTTCACCTAAGGCTTTCAGTGTGGCACTGGTGCTTGCCCAGTGTTAGTGTTCGCCCGACCGCACTAAAAAAACCCCTTTGTTGGATTTCCCATGGATTCCCGTGGAACCGACGGTAGTCATTACTTCGCGGGGGGGAGGTGGGTGGGGGTAAGCTTCGGCCCTGCCGACGTTCACTTTTGTCGTAAGTTACTTGTTTTTTATCATGCCTTCCTCTGCGCCCTGCTCTCCTGGGCCTATCCGCCTCCTCCTGGAGGCGTAGTGTCTTCAGGATGTTTACGGCTAGCTCGCAGCCAGCATTCCATTGCTCCTCCGAGTGCATCAATGACGCACCGTATCCAGCGGCAGTTATGCGTGCGCCAGAAATACACTCCCATTTCTGTCTCTCCTGCTGAATTCTGGGGCATTCCAGCAGGACGTGTTCTGCAGTCTCCGAGATCCCTGGGCACTGGGGACAGTCGGGTGTTACTGCTGCCCCTATTCGGTGAAGATACTCACGGAAGCCACCATGTCCCGTGAGTATTTGGGTGAGGTGATAATTTACATCACCGTACATCCTACAGATCCACGGATCGATGGACGGGGTCAAGCGATAGGTCCAGCGACCGTTACTTGATGTGTTCCATCTTTCCTGCCACTGCGTAAGGGTGATCGCCCTCTCGGTCCGTGCTCGATCGTTGTCGGCCTCCGTCTGTTGGGGATCGTCCAGGGCCGGCCCCTTCTTCTTTTTATATTGTCGCATGCGCTCTTTAGCAAGCAGGTCTATTGGCGGCAGGCCAGCGATGACCTGTGCTGCATCTGCGGTTACAGTCCGGTAGGCGCATGCTATTCTCAGTGCACTCGTCCTGTGTGCGGGGGCTATCAGTCTTAGGTATGCGGGAACCTCCGTCATTTCTGCCCAGGTCGGCGCCGCATACAGCAAGATCAAGGTGCTAACGCAGCTGAGCACCCTACCCAATGTTGGGCAGTATCCTCGAGATGCGGCAGTTGTAGCGGTTTTGTTTCCTGCGTATCTGAGGTGCTCCTTGAAGTTGAGCCTCTGATACAGCATCACTCCCAGGTACTTTATGGCAGGCTTGCTCCTGATAGTTCATCCTCGTTAGGTTAGTACCATTGAGGTCCTAACCTATCTGCCAGTGAAAAGCACTGCCTCAGTCTTCTGTACGGCCAGGGAGAGGCCGACTGACTCCATCCATTCCCAGATAATCTCCATGGCTTCCCCGAACAGTGCAGCGATGGCGTCACTGTCGGTGCTGGGTATGAGGACCGCCACGTCGTCTGCGTACGCTACCAGCCGACAGTCCCCTGGCAAGGGCAGCTTCAGTAGTCCGTTGTACAGGACGTTCCATAAGTCTAAGCCAAGAACCAACCCCTGAGGAACGCCTGCGGTGATGCTGAACTCTCTGACTGAACGACCCTGACAGTTGTCGTCTCCGCGAATAGTACCCTGTCACTGAAGTATTTCGGGATGATGTTTCTCAACTACCCGGGGACGTTGAAGTCCCGGCGGAGGGCCTCACAGATCAAGATCTGTGAGGCCGTAATGATGGCATTATGTATATATGTATATTATGTATATATAAATATATATATATATATATATATATATATATATATATATATATATATATATATATATATATATATATTATGTATATATCATTATAATGAGTTAAAAGCATTTCTAACATCCAGTGCAAGCATGAGACAGAGTCTCCTCCTCCTAAGTGATCCAAATGTGGCTGGTGACCAGTCGCTTCACCTCCTCCACCGCATCCGTAGACGACCTCGCAGGTCTGAAACCGTACTGGTTGTCCGTCAGTTGTTGATCCACGCAACCGCGAAGGCGCTCCTGGACGATCTTCTCCAGGATTTTGCCCGCCGTGTCAAGCATACACAGTGGGAGATACGAGGATGGTTCCGCGGGGAGCTTCCCGGGTTTTAGGATCAGGACAAGGCGTTGCCTTTTCGCGTAGGCATCTGTCGTCCGCCCTGTTGAAGATCGCGGGAGCAGCTTTGACGGCCGCTCTCAAGGCCAGGTTTGGGATGCCGTCCAGACCGGATGCTTTCCTCGTGCCAAAGCGCAGACATGCGTCTAGAACCTCACTCCGTGTGACCGGGGGGATATCGCGCGGGTCGACGTTCTCCCGTATGTTTGCCTTCATTGGCCCGATTCCGGGGAAGAGATGGTTGACGATGGACTCTACCTCGGCCTCATCCATCTTAGGCTGGCTCCTCATAATCTTTTTTACGGCAATTTTGTAAGCTTTCCCCCATGGATCCGCGTCCAGTTCTTCGCAAAGTTCCCTCCAGCAAGTGCGCTTCCTCTCGTTAATTTCCTTGCGCAGGGACAGCCTGGCAGAGGCGTATTGCAGTCGGAGCTCTCCGGCGGCTTCCGGAGCTCTCTTTTTTGCCCTCGTGTATTGGCGTCGGAGTGAGAGGCACCGTTTCCTCAGTTCTGCAATGGTGTCGCTCCAGCAGTACACGGGTAGACCCCTCGCGCACAGCTTGCTGGTACGCATGGAGGCGTCGCACGCTCTGGTGACCCAATTAATCGCCTGTCTGGCGCATTCTATGGCGCTTTCGGAGCTGATGGGGGAGTTATCATCGAGCTGCCACAGCCCCAGTGCTTCAGTAAAAGTGTGCTTTCGTGGAAATCACGGGCATTTCAACCAAACTTCAGGGCCCTCGCACACTGGGCTTGGGGGAGGCGTACGCGAGCCACCTGGGTCCGCCCGTATGCGACCCTCAGGCGTATGTCGCCCGAGTGCACCTGCTCTCCCGTTAGGGCGGCGAGGGACTGCTGGACTTCCTCCACTGTGGACAATTCGTCCAGGTCTTTCACCTCTAGTTCTGCCATGGGCGTCTTTTCGGGGACAGTAGCCGCCTGGCCCAGTGACATTCTCAGGGCCTCCGCGCATTGCTGCCGCGTGGGACCCTCTTTGCCCTCTTTAACCCAGATAAATCCTTCATTATCCAGTACGAAGCCGTCGATATCGACTATTTGGCTTGTTATTTTGATGGCGACATCTCTAGATTTGTCTGTAAACCATCCTGCCTTGCGTACTGTTTTGTTATTCGGTTCGGAGATAGTATATCGACATCGTGTGTCGTTGCGTAGTTGCATGCCAAACCCATCGCGGCGGTACTTCTTGCTGTGTTAAGCTGCAGAGTTTTTATGCTCATTGCAGGTCAGCTCTCCGATCCTTGCTGTCGTATCCTCTCCTTTTACTGCTTATCTCGTTAACATATTTCGCATACACTGGGCATAACATACTATCCGCTCTATGTTCCTGTATGTTACGTTCGAAACACCTAGGCGGGTTTTTGCAGTCTTTCGATTCTTTTCGCATCTTCCTTGTTAGGACATTTCGCTGCCACATGCCAAGCCTAAGGCATTTAAAGCATCTGTTTGGTGAAAATTTTTCTTCTATTCGGCTCCTGCTCCAACCAATATGGATTCGGGTTTGTTTCAGCATATTCCCCATAGCAGTTTCTGGCATAGTAATAAAAGCGTGCTTAAGGCCCCTCTTGTTCATGCTTCCCATTATTCTTGTCTCTATGGTAGCGTTTTCACCAGTTATTATTTTAACAGCTTCTTCTAGTTCATCTTGTTCTATATCTGGATCTAAGTCTCTAATTACGATGGTTCCTGTCTTTTCTATTACCTGAGCTTTGCCAGATTCTCCAATCTTACTTGCCACTTGCTATTCGAAAGATTGTATGTAATCATCTTCTTTGCAGGTAAATTGTATTTGTATCTTCCTGTAATAGGGAGATGTATGTACCCTGTGCACTTGAAAGCCGATCTTTCTGACACCAATGTTTTTTTAAGCCCTTAATCATTCCAGCATAGCTTAAATTGGTCTCCTTTGGTGTAATCGTCATGGTCTTTATCTTTCTCTTCTTAGACCGT
>CALYMW010000011.1:60000-93175 GCA_944588485.1 Phosphuga atrata
AAAATAAATCGTCTCCAATAAATAACTGAACCACATCAATTACATTTTCTGAATTATTTGGCATCACGAAAACCCCACTTTGTCCTAAGAAATCTTCGATAATTGGCACATTATCACTTTCCGACCAGTCCAATACTTCACCATCACTTTCTTCGTCGCTATAAGGTATTGGCAAGGCTTTGTTTCTTCTTGGTCGAATCAATTCTTCCTCGTCACTTTCGCTATCAAATTCGGGAATCTCTGCATCGCTTGAAATTTGCGACAAATCATCTGCATAGACATCACTATCGTAATCCATTGCAAATAAAATTATTCAATTTGTATATATATATATATATATATATATATATATATATATATATATATATATATATGTGTGTGTGTGTGTGCTTTTTTAAAACTTTTAATGAAATATTGTTGCATTGAAATAGTGGTACTACAAACTGATTTATTTTGACGAGATAGGCCGTTTATATACAGATAAATGTAGGGGAGGGTGAGAATAACAAATTGGTTTAAGACCCAAAATATGACAAACAATAAACCTTAAATACTGTGTAAGTTGTAAAATGAAATAATTTAACAAATGTTTATGGAACACGTTTATGGAAGAATGAGTGGTAATATTTTATTGCAGGGCGATATCCGGATTAAATATGCTAAATAATCAATAATCGCGAAAATAAATACTAAATTCATTACTTCTTTAAGGCCATATGCCCTTTTTAAGCAGGTAATAATATCTTGTCCCGCTTTTAACGCACGTACTTTTAAACGGGTACTAATACCCGGCCCGCTGATAGACAGCAGTCGGAGAAACGGGTACTAATACCCGCACCCGCCTTTAATGGGTTAACAAACAGAAGATTTTTTTATCTTTTATTCAGGATTAAAAATTAAAACAACATATTTTAGTAATAACTCAAAAAGTAATTAAAAAAATCTCTTTTATCTTTGTTGGATTATTAAAGAAATCGATTATTTCGTATTTAGAAAAATATATAATTTTTTTTTGAAAATATATCAAAATGATAGTTTCTAAAAGTACCTATCGATATTAAAAATATCGATATATTTTAAAATATCAACAATCCCACTGGCATTCTGTTAACACAGAACGCTTGAACGGCATTCTATCCTTTTAGAGAAAATAACAAAATATCTCGTCAACGCTCGTTTTTATTCAGTATTATTATAAACTATTGATGTTTGACAAATAAATCAAGTGGCATAAAAAATAGTGGGCTGGACACCACACTTGTGAGAGAAAAACGAATTTACTTTTCAAACGACCAAAATATATTACAATCAGTTAAAAAGAATTTCTTATTCAACACGATATTTTATAATACACGATAATTTATAAAGATTTCCAAAAATAAAAATAAAATTAATTTTTGCAAAGAAAAATGTATGTAAACGAAAGTTAAGAGTAGCCTTTTGTTACATTTTCTATCTATTTATATAGACATCTGAAAACTGAATTTGGTGTATATGTATTTTGCCATAATTTATAATAAATCCGTACTGCAAAAAACAGGAGATTCAAATAATGAAAGTATCAAGTATTTAGTAATAAAAATTACTAAATCAAACACCCTTGAGTGACATTATGACATGCATTTAATTCAATCCATAAAATTAGGTCGATAGATATAAAGGACATTACATGCATATATGTAACAATGTTACGGAAAGTATTTCTGGCTAGCATTGCAATGTATAAATAATGAAGTAACGTATTAAACTTACTGATCTCGTTTGATATCTCTAGGACAATCATTCGGGTCTTCTCCGGGGAATTCATGCGGATGTACTTGTATGCTGTAGGGATAAAAGATTTGTATGACTTTGCAAAAATCGATGCTTTGTATTAAAGTGTTTATTTCCTCGTCGTAGAAGTCGTGGGAGAAAACTATCAGAGCTTGAGAAATGTCGCGCGCCTGTGCCAAACTCACAATTAAGTGCCTTAAATAAGTAATTCGATCATGAACCTATAAAAAAAAACAATAATTATAAATTTGATTAATTTTTGGGGGAGATTCTACCTGTATAACAATAACTACTGAATCGTTCTGTAACGGGCCAAATAAATCTTCGTTGTTTACGGTTTGCTGGAGATTATATTGAACGATGTTGCGTTTCATTTCAGATATGTTCGGGGGTTGTTTGTAGGCAAAATTGGCGGTGGTACCGTTTTGGTGGGGGTTTGTTTGATTGCGGGGACGTGGAGTGAGGAACTTGTGCAGCACTGACGGCACCATGCTTAAAATTGCAGCAGTCGAGTCATTGTATTCGGTGCTTGTGTCTGAAGACTCGCCGAAACTTAGAAACGTCAGTTGGAGCCAGACGAACATTACAATGATTACGATAATTCCGGATCGTATCCATGTATTCGAACCACGACGTCTCCCAACCAGGGCACGTCCGCCGCTCATTATGTGGCATACCAGCGTCACTAAAACAAAAATATTTTTATTGAGATTTATCTACACCAACGGTCCCCATCTTGTCGATATACCCGGTGCTCGATTTAATTAGGAGTCCATATAGGATTATATATTTAGGAGCCCATTGGGGGTTATAAACATATACTTAATATATTAATTATTCGGTTATATTTTATATTGGGGTAAAAGAAAGGCACATATTTTTGTTCGGTCATATATACGGGACCCGTAAATTATGGATTTTGGCTATGGAGGTTAATCTGCCATGTGTCAGAAAAAAAATGTAGATAGAGATAAAAAATCAATGATAAATTAGAGATAACAATGTTTCCTACAAAGCTAAATTACGTTTTTTTTTAATAACTATTTTTTTTTCTAAACTAAAAAATGATTGAATCAGTAAAATAAATTATATATATATATATATATATATATATATATATATACTTATATATATATATATATATATATATATATATATATATATATATATATATATATATATATATATATATATATTATATATATATATATATATATATATATATATATATATATATTATATTGATTGTACTTGAAAAATACATTTTAATATTTTGGACAATTTTATTCAGCGAACTTATTCTGTATAATCTACTGGTAGTTCCACTTACTTTTTTATATATAAAAAATCATGATTGCAATAATTTATATTTCAACACAACACAACTATTTTAGAGGATTTCACGCTATCTATAGTTATCACATATATTTCTTAAAAAAAAAACATGCTAACAGAAATATAATTTGCTATAAAAACAACATGCTAGGTTAACTGTTATGACAACATGCTAGGTTACTACTTTCAGTTAATTATAGCATATTAAACATATACCTATTAGCACGATGAATGAGTTGCGCGAAAATCCCGCGCAAACGAAATTGCGATAATCAAACCTAGTAATTCATCTTAATCTCTTAATGCATCCCAAGACCTTGAAGACACTCTCTGACATGTGGCTTTAACATATGCGTCTATTGTTAAATATGTCTTTAAGGGAATTTAATTTAAGTGGGAATATAATAATTTTTTCATAAAAACTTTCTTCTTAACTGAATCTTTTTAGCATAGTTCAATAAAGTTGACAGAAAATAAATATTAAATTTTAATAAATATAATATATAGCAATAAATTTGTGAGCAAGGAAATAAACAAACACCTACTAAATGCCTTATACCACAGGTTCTTAAACTGTGGTCCGCGTAGTCATTCTTGAGGGCCCGCGAGACCGTTAGATATAAAAAAATGGTTGGAAACAATTCAAGAAGACGATGATATATTGTCTCTTTTTATTGTACTTTGTAGCTCTTTTTACTACTATTTCTATTCACTTTACGTTTTTTTTTAAATATTCTAAGAAAAATGTTTCTTGTGTCCTAGTAACAATTTATTAAAATTACATGCGATACATTTTTACCAATATTTATTATAACGTAGTGCCTATGTGCCTATATGAGATTATTGAGCAAGAAATTGAGTCAAGAACGATGTGAATTGTAATACCTAAGGTTGGGATGGGGTCCGAAAAAGCAAAAAGTTATTCAAGAAGGGGTCCGTAAATAAAAATTTGTTCAAAAGAGGGTCCTCGGACTACATAAGAACCCCTGCCTTACACTATTCGGAAAGACTAATATTACTCCAACTACAAACTGTCCTACGCAAAATGAAATCCAGGAAAACACTAAAACTTACAAATAAATCTATCGACATCTCACAGTTAAGGGACACAGAAGTACAGAATAAAGCATCTGATATTATAAACGGGTGTCTGGGCAAGCTTGGTGCAGACACAACAAGAAACACCGGAAATATGAACGAAGTATGGAACAATGTCAAAGAGATATTTTATAGAGCATAGAGCAAAATGATGGCTCTAATAACAATACAAATAGAAAGACACAACTGAAAAACAACTGAACTGACATTCTAAAAAATTAATTTAATTGTTTAATAAACATTCTAACTGAAATTCTTGCAATAATAGATGAACGGCGATCATACAAAAATAGACACGAAGAAGACTACCAAAACATACAAAAGGTGATAAACAACTAATGGAACAATGTGACGAAATCGAGGACCTGCAAAAGAGATATGACAGTTTCAATGTGCATAAAAAGATCCGTGAAATGACGGAACAAAAACTAAAAGAACAATACTAAAAAAATCCAATGGAGATATAATATTAGAATTGAAAGACAAACTACAAAGGAAAGAATATGTCATGAAATTATTTAATGACAGCATACCTGATAGTTATAATTTAGACCACTAAAATGAGAACGGCCCTGAAATTCGAAATAGCGAGGTGAAACATGCCATAAGGATCACCAAAACAGGCAAGGCTGCGGGACCAGATGGAATCTATAGCTAGATGCTCAAGCTGGTTGATGGCGATAAAATCAACATTCTAATCGAGCTAATGAACACAATCTACAAAACGGACAATTTACCGACCGAGTGGCTAGCGTCAACTTTCGTCACCATACCGAAGAAACCACATGCATTCGACTGTAATCAATATCGCATGATAAGTTTGTTGAGTCACGTACTGAAAGAATCCCTTAGAATTACTCATTCAAGAATCTATAAAAAATGTGAGTCGGAAATAAGCGATACACAATTTGGTTTCCGCAACGGCTTTGGAACTAGGGAAGCGCTACATGAATTTGGGATACTGGTTCAGCAGAGCTGTGATATCAATAAAGACGTATATACTTGCTTGATTGACAATTGCAAGGCTTTCGACAATGTCAGAACTATGCTAAATGAACATTTTGGCGAATCTGGATATCGATCGCCGCGATATTCAGATTGTGTCGAATTTATACTGGGGTCAGACAGCTATAGTCAGGATTGAAACTGAACTGACGGAGGACATACAGATTCGAAAGGTGTGAGGCAAGGATGTGTTTTTTCCCCTATGTTGATCAACATATACTCCGAAATTATATTCCGAGAAGCGCTTGCCGAGGAATCTGCGAGAATCATGGTAAACGGCAGAGCAATTAACAACATCAGATACGCGGACCACACGGTCGTGCTAGCGGACAACATTGAAGACCACACACGCATGCTGACCAACATATCAGCAAAAAGTAGAGATTACGGACTGGAACTGAGACAAAGGCCATGCTGATTTCAAAAACCAACCAGCAGATCCAACTGCACGTCGACGGGGAATACATAGAACAGATCTCAAAATACAAATACCTTGGAACTTGGATAAATGACGAGTGGACAAACCGCCAAGAGTTCTTAGTACCCACCGAACAGGCAAGAGCAGTATTCATTAAAATGAAAAAGATGCCGACCTTTCCGGGACTGAGCTTAGAACTGAGGCTAAGAATGACCCGCTGCTACGTCTTCCCGATTCTGCTATGCGGGATGGAAGGTTGGACCTTGTCCCAGGAATCATCAAAAAGGATAATGGCCTTCGAAATGTGGGTCTACCGTCGTATGCTGCGAATACCGTGGGTGGACACAGAAACGAAGATAGAGGTACTTCGCAGAACAGAAGAATGAACAAAGAAACTGAGATACTCTTCACCATAAAGAAACGAAAGTTACAACACTAAGGCCACATCTCCAGGAACGAAAAATATGGATTGCAACAGCTAATAATCCAAGGAAAGATCAAAGGCAAGCGAAGTGCTGGTCGACGCCGCATATCTTGGATGCACAACTTGAGAGATTGGTTTGCAAGGTCATCGGCGGAACTGTTCCGTTCCGCGATGTCAAATATAAAAATTGCTATAATGATCAGCAACCTCCAACAGAGAAGCTGAACCAAGAACAAGAGCAATAAATTGACAGAATGCTAAAACGACTGTAGAAAACTGATTTTAATACATCATCTCTCTAAGGGAATGTCCTTATTGATTGATGTCAAAACAATTAGTACCGACATGTGCATGTATCGCAACGCAGTGTCTATTTTTTATAGCAGGAATTAAGGGCTGTGACTAGATAAAATATATAAACTAACAATAAATATCGGGCTAATCGAAATTTGGTTGCTAACTATAAACTGCGATGAACCAAGTTACGCGCCAATAGAACGCGAAGAATTTATTAAGAAATTTTAGTTAATTTTCGATGTAGATTTTTATTATTCAGTTTGTCCAAAATATAGAAAAGAAAGTAAAATCAACAAAAAACAATCAAATTCACATTTATAAATGTTCTTTTGGTGCTGCACCTTGACCAATTTTCACAACATTATCTGACTTTTAATTTCTGTAAACACATGAAAAATATGCGTGGATAAAAGCATAATACCATAACAAGTATTGGTTGTTATGGTTATTACTTATTATTACCAAACACATAAATTAAATACCTATATGACCAACTTTTATAATCAATTTTATCGATGATTAATTAATTAATTAATTAATCATTGACAAAATTGATTCATGTTGTATATTAGCATTTAGAAATGTTAATATTTCCTATATCACAAAACGGTTTTATTACATATATTTACTCCTATATTACAACACAAGTAGAAAAAATAATAGAGAAATTAAAGTTGGACAATATAATGAGGAAAGCAGAGCAAGGAAAGAACAACAAGAAATCACATGGGGGAATTGGTGCAACTTCTGTAGAATAATTAAACAAAGCAAGGCAGATCATGATGGACTTTCAATTAGCGCCTGTGACTATTCAAAAGAAATATTTCCTGGCTTATTTCGAAGACAATAATCAATAGCGAATAGTTGGAAGGAAAATTTGATTGGTATCAATCTATAAAGGTAGTAACAGAGTTAGTAAATTACAGTAGTACACTAGATCTGTAGTAAATTACAGAGGAGTAAACATTATGCATGCAACGTACAAAATTTACGCCAATATTCAGGGGTTTAGGAAAGGAAGGGGTTGGTATATTATAATAGTAAACTATTTGTATTATTCATAGATTGCAGTAAACCGAAAGATAAGGTGGGAAAAAAATGGAAAATGATGGGCGGTAACAGTAGCTATAATAGCGGTTGGATAAAAGTACGTGCTGTAATGTAAGGACGAGGGAGGAAATGTCAGATTCTGGGACATAAAAGGGCTAAAGCAAGGTTGTCCACCAAGCCCTGTAGTATTGAATCAATTTATAGCGATTTATAAACTGTAATGGGGTTGTAATAAGTAACAAGAAAGTGTGGAGTCAAGACAACGCGCATGACATTGTTCATTTATTAGAAACGGTAGAACGTAGGGTAAAGGTAGAAATGAAAATAATGGCTGAAAGAATTATTTGGAGAAAATAAGGGAAGCATGTTACGATCATATGCAACAAATCAGTTAAGAGTTTCCACAAGAAATGGTAAACGAAGTGTGAGACAAATATTGTACTACAAATTGTTGTATGAAAGGGGTTGTAAGGTACAATTGCAGTTCTAAAAAGTATGTTATAAAAAGCAAATCTGTAATTCTAAGAATTATGGAGCTCGATACATTTTTTTACAGGGGATTTAGTAAGTGTGTGGAAGGAAAGTGTGCGCGTTGGGAAATTAAACAATAGTTTATTTAGAATCCTAAATAGTGGTAGATGTATGGTAAGGATAACTAATTGGAGAAATGCAAAGAAGAAAATGTATGAACCATCTAAGCGGTGAGAGCTTGAAATTTGAGAAATTGTTCGGTGTTATAAGTCGGGAAATCGAGTTGCAAATTAGCTAACGCCACACATACGAAGTACTTAGAATCTCGGGTAAACGTATCCAAGTGTACAACAGCCTGCCATTGAATCTAACAAGTCGAGACCTTAATGGAAATCAAACTAGAAGAGCCAGATTCCGGCGTGTAAATGCGGAACAGATGAGAAGATACAGGCTAAAAGAAGAAGATAATGAAGGTATAATCTGTGGAAAGGGATTCTACAGGTGGTCGTATTAGCTGGAGGAATATAGAGTGGGGAATTATTGGTAAGCTAGCATGAATGAATCGGGCAGTGGAGATGGTCTTTATTGTGCGGAAGAAGAGCAGTTATGAAAAATGTAGAATATGTGTGTGAAAGTTAAAAATACAACTGTCGTCTTGTCTTGTTTGGCCTTATGGTTTTGTTTGCTTGTATGAGGTCCTGTCTGGTATTATCTGGAAAAACTGAAATTTTGTTTACCAAATTGACTGGAAAATCTAAATATATCATTTACGAGGGGACTTTCGTCAGGAACGAAGTTCCTCGCGCATTCAACTTCTCTTTTTGAATTATTATTAAAATAATGAAAGTGCCCACAAATATTTTGATTGTATGTTCTGGAAAATATGAGTAAATAATCTAAATCTCCATATTCAAACCCACTACAAAGTATTTCTCTTGCACTAGTTGGATTTTGAGATGCATTTAAGTGAGGTGAATTATAAAGTTGCTGTCGATGAAACGATACAGATATTTAAAGTTGTAAAATTCTTATAAAAGATGAAAATAGGCAATTACCGTCGCCAGCAATGTTTGTGTCGTGATGCAACAAGATATTTGGCATTGAACATTCATCATGTTCCCCGTATGGAGCTTGGAATGATTGAAAACTTGGACTAATTACTGCTGAGCTTCATTATTACCTGATGATTGGATTTAATTATTCAGAAAGTGACTAAATATTACTTTCAGTTTCTTCATTATTTTCGATTAAAATAGTCGGTAATGAATCTTCTTTCGATGATTGTAATGGATCAGGTTCAACACATTTCTTCTTTGATTTCAATTTCTTTTTTCTTTGTCGATACTCTTTTTGACGCTGTGCTTGTGATTTCACTATCGTCTCTCTATAATGTATATAAATATAGTAAAAAAAAAATAGCTAACACTTGAATCATATGTACGATAAACCCATGTAAACAGTAAGCAATTGCATCAAATTATAAATTTGTTACCTACTTTTCTAAATCTGTATGTTGTATAATTCCTTTTTTCTCTTTTTTCTCTGTCGATACTCTTTTTGACGCTGAGCTTGTGATTTCACTATTGTCTCTCTAAAATGTAAATGTCATAGTGAGATAGTGAAATCTGTTAGATTGTGTAAAACCGATGCATGATCTGCCGACAGTTCGTGTATTCTATTTGAAATACTTGACACGACTAGCTAGTTCGTGAATCCATCTTAAATGTGTTTCTTTATTTATCTCTTTATTAATAGGTCTGATAATTAAGACACGTTGCTATATACTATCAGATGACAGCACTTCGCCATTTCTGGAAACGTCGAATTGGTAAGTAAGATAGTGTAAATCCCAGTTAAACTAGTTCCTCATAAAATTTCACGAGCTGAGCTTGCATGAGATTTCATGAGCTACACGAATTAGATGAACTACTCGAACTGCCGACAGAGATCATGCAATGGCTCAGTTCTAAACAATCTGACTGATTTCGCTATATGACTACGACATATATAAATATAGTAAATATTAATCACTCAAATTACATGTACGATAAACATGTGTAAACAGTTAGAAATTGTACAGTTTTATTTTTATAAACTTACTTTTTTTCAGTATTTTGTATCCTTTCTTGACTTTCCATTTCTCAAAATCTAATTAAAATAATGAGTATAATATAAACAATATAACTCTCCTATGATTTAACACAACAAATAAGAAAAATACGTTTTAACATTTTTTTTTCTTGTTCTTGTTTAGTTTTAAGGTTATAAACAGAGAGAGGAAGCACGCATTATAGAAATATACACTAAGAGAAAGAGAAAAAAAGAGAGAGCGCGCGGTATAGAAATATACACTGAGAGAAAGAGAAATTCCGCATAACGGACAGCGTCTGGGACAGCGTACGTAAGGTAACGTTTCCTGTCGAATCGCTCCTACTGAGACCTCCCTAAAGGAACTTCGTTCCAATAAGTAATGAAGTGATGAAATGTCAATAATAACCTGATTTGGGGGGATTAAGTATAGTACGTAAGCACTGTCTTATTATATAAAAAGTTATTATTTTTTATTGCGAGCGAATTAAATTTGGCGTCTACAGAGCTAAAAGGTTTTTATATTTTGTTTTCAACATATAATACAACCGTTTTTACACAAAAATATACTGTTTTTATTTTGTTTCTACCGATGTGCGTGCCCATGCAAATAAATGTAATCGCCTGTAGAATCATTATCTTTATCATTATCTGCCTTTCAAGCACTCTATATAATGCCAAAGTTAATTAAAGCCACTTTTAATAAAATAGTGCGTTGCATCAAAACAAATATCAATAAACAGTAGAATAATTTTAGATAATTATATAGAAAGTCTAATTAAGCATACAATTTTTATTTCCAATTCGTATTATACTTGACAATATTTTTGTAATGAATAAATGTGTTTTCGCCCATTCACATAATAGAAAACAATCTGATGATATACACATACCTAAAGGAAAGCAATTATTTGTAATCAATATTCCTTTGTTAATATATAAGCTTTAATATTACTTTACTTTTTAGTTTCACAAACAATATTATTATCTAAACAACTATTTACTTACTTAAACTACATAGTAAGTTTTTCAAGGTTTACGCAAAGTTTTTTCTAAGAATTGAGGAAATATATTTTTTAATGCATTCTTATTTATTCCATGGGACACAAAAATATTCCTTTTTTTTAGGAAATTCGAAGTCTACGATAAGATATACAAGGCGGAAAACCGTTTGTAAACATTCTATGCTTCAATAAATATTATAGTGTATTCATGATATACAATCATATAACATCGATAGTTTTTATTTGACGTGGGTAAAAAGTTAATGCGTTTCTATTAGGTTATTAAAAACAGTATACCCGTTGAACACCCGGTATTAAACAAAATGTGTTTCATATTTTATTTGTTGAATTCTAAAATTTGATTACTAAGAATTACAAATTTTAAATTTATATATAAGTCTATGAAAACACTTTCTATTTTATCAGACTCATAGGATCTTAGTTTGGTAATGTTAAAATCAGCAGCTCAAAAACATCGCAGTATGATAGTAGCTAAAACATTTAAAAAAACGTATTAGTATTAGAAATTTTGTTAAACACTGTGGAAACTTTAACTGGAATAAAATTCGTAACTTAGATATAGGCGATTTTTGCAAGAAAATCCCGAAACACGTTACGTATTGTATTTTCTTGCTCTCATTTCTATTTATATGCTGTTTGTTTATCTGTTACCGGAAGAGCCCAGCCACCTCCGACCATTTCTTCTAAAGTGGAAGTATGTCAAGTGAATCCTCGTTTGAAAGATCTCTTCGCAAGGAATAAAATAAACTATTTAAGTCTTGAATATTTTCAAAGCACATGTTACAATAAAAAAGAAAACCACTTTTAAGTTGAACACTTTTCGGCGTAAAGTTGTATGTTTTTGACATGTGTTGTGACGTTTTGGAACCACGTTGCTTAGTTACTAGTGATAATAATAGTCACCAAAGCAGTTACATACACTCGTTATGTTGTTAAAGTAGTTTCTAAAATGCTGCATTTAACCGAAAATCTCCGTATCGAAATTTTGATGTTGATCGTTTATGGTAACAGAAGACGAAGTCAGCTTGAGGTTGCTCAGTTATTTCGAGAACATCATCCGGATATACCACCCATTAGTCAAGGTACCATAAAATCAGGTGACTCCAGCCAGACAACTGGTCCGTGACAACTAGATTATTGATACTATTGTCCTGAAAATTCTTAGATCATCAATTCTTAGGTCACCGGATCCGGCGATGCTAATTTGTAGTAAAATAATCGCGCTGTTGCATGGGGGGTGGGTACTTCAAATGCGCGTTTTTTTCAAAACCAAAATTGATTTTGTGATAAATAATATATACTTAAAATAATTATCGTATTTGCCGGTGTATAATGCGCACCTTTCTTCCAAAAATATTGCCTCTAAAACATAGGTCCGCATTATAGCAACACAAAAAGTAGGTTAAATTTTACGGTGCGTCTTATACACCGGCAAATATGGTATTTATAGTAAATTGATTAAATTAAACAGTTATAAACTCATTATTGTGATGATTGTGTCATTCATTAGACAGATTCATCATGATGTCTGTCATAAATATAAGAATAATACTTGTTAACATGCTCAAATACCTAATTGTTGTGATCTCAGTAGATTAAGAAAAGTTTACATTGAATTGTAAAATTCACTATGTTTTAACCGCAGTTATAAGTGTGGTTAAAACATAGCGAATTTATCAATTCAATGTAAGTATGAATTACCACGTAGTAACATTCGAAACCATCCTATTCATAAGTATAGTTTATTATGTTAGATTTAATAAGATTCTATCAGCGAAACTACTATTTTATTTCTTAAGTAGTTACCTGCACTGTATTAGATTTTTAATTGTTTATCTAATTATAAATGAGTGTGTGTATGTGTGTAAAGTACCTATTTGATACACTCACTCGATTATCCTGGATACAGTCCTTTTTGGAGCGAAAAGGGAAAATTATCCTGATCTGATCAACCGAATTGCCATCGATCCGGATCCGGCCGGATCGATGGAAATTCGGCCGGATCCGGCCGGATTGAAAATGACACCGGATTGCAATCCCTAGCTGCAATCTTACAAAATGAAGAATTCACTCCAAGAATTAACGGAGGATGACCTGGACCGCCGAATCGAATTTTGCGAGCAAATGATGAACCTGATCGACAATAACCAGATTTCATTAGCATCAATTCTTTTTTCCGACGAAAGTACTTTTATCTTACATGGTAACGTTAATCGTCAAAATTGCCCATATGATGGTGCACCATAACCCTTATTGGATGCGAGGAACACATACTCAGTTCCCGCAAAAAGTCAATGTATGGACTGGAATAATATGAGACCAGTATTCTTCGATGGTAATCTTGATGGAGCAACATATCTTACGTTTTTTCAAGGCAAACTCATGCCAGCGTTAGCTATTTTATTTCCAAATCCATTAGATACGGATTTAACTGATGAACGAATATGGTATCAACAGGACGGAGCTCCATTCCATTATGCTGTGATCGTTCGTTGATATTTAGACGAAGTTTTTCCCAATAGAAGGATTGGAAGAAGAGGTCACATTGAATAGCAGTCGAGATCTCCGGATATTAGTCTTTTTTGTGGGGATATCTCAAGAGTAAGATCTATGTAACCAAACCGAACGACATTGAGGACCTTAAGCAACGTATTAGGTATGAAATACGGCAAGACAGGAATGTTACAAAACAATAGAGATGCATGTTATCTTCGTTTTGCACTTTACCAAGAAAGAAACGGTGCCCATTTTGAACATTTGTTCCATTAAATAGTATTCAATTTGTGAAGGTAGTTTTCATTTTTTTATCACGTAGGCTTTGAAAATATTCAAGAAATAAATAGTGTATTGTATTCCTTGCAAATAGGTGTTCTTTTCAAACGAGATGTCACTTGACATACCTTTCCATTTAAAAAATAAAGGTTGGAGGTTGCTAGGCACTTCCGGGAACATATAAACAAACAGCATATACATAGAAATTAGGACAAGAAAAAACAATACGTAACAAGTTTCGGGATTTTTAGCAAAACGCCTATCGAAGTTATGGATTTTATTCCAGTTAAAGTTTCCACACTGTATACATGACGAATATATAAAAAAATATTCGTTTTTTATGATAAAACACGAAATAAAGGAAAACCATTTGTCATTATAACAAGTTGGTAACGGTTATAATTCGTATTTTTTTAACGCGTTTAGAATCGGATATAGTTGACCAGTTTTAAGCAATAATAGGAGTATATTTCGTAATTAATATTAATGACAAATTTAACAAAAATAAAATAATACACGTTTAATAAAACGTTGAAACAGTTTACATAATTTTAATAGTACACTATTTAGGCCAAACGGGTAGGACATTTAATATTAGGTTTAATGATTATATGAGATCCTACAAAAATAAAAAATCGGATTCGAATTTAGCCAAGCATTTAATTCAGACGAATCATACCTGCGATATAACAAACTTAAAAATTTTACATATTATAGACAAAGGCCCAAAAATGGATTTCCTAGAAGCTTACGAACTCCAAAAAGCTATTGCGAACGGTTCAAACATCCTAAATGACCAGGTAGACTTATTCCTTTCTAATACAGGCCAAATCCTATTCCCATTGTAACTCACAGATGTTAAAAAAATTGTATATATAGACTTGTAAACTTGTAATTTGTGTAAACTTCTGACGAAGGCCTAAGAAGCCGTAATCAATAAAATGTTTAATAAACTCATTTGTGAAACTTACACCGAGTGTTTTAATTTATAATTTTTTTTTTTGTTACAATGTTTCACCTAGCGCCAACAGCTGAATCTTTAAATTTTAGTACACTATTTGTAATATTAGAATATTAGAATATTAATAGCTAATTTTAAATTAATAGCAACTTAGAATATTAATATCAAATCTTATCCATTTTGATATAAGAATTATAGGGAAAATATTAAAAAAATAATTAATAATATATAAAATATTAATATTGCTTTTCTATTTTGCGTCTATAATGAAGTCATTAAAGCTCGCATATGGGTTCGTTAATGTCTCGCCGAGTGCGATACAATTTTTTCAATATGTATCGACGATTTTTTTATTTAGAAATGGCATAAAATGGCGCAAAATAGAAAAAATAGTATAATGAACTCGTTCATAAGGCGTTTTTCGTACTTGTCCATTAGAAACATGGACGCGTGCTGAAAAATCGGGCTTATTGGACTCGTTCTTTAATATACTATTTTCTTCTACGTTTGAATTTCAAATAGCGCAGAATTTTTTTTAGACTGAGCTATTATTTAATTGAAAAATGGAAGAAATAATCATATCAGATAATTATTTATTCTGTATTAAAAAAAACATTTGACAAAAACTATTTCCAATTAAAAAAAAATGAATAGGGTGGTTGCGACCGTTCTACGTGGTAATCCATACTTACACTGAATTGAAAAATTCACTGTTTTTACCACACTTAATTAAGTGTGGTTAATAGTGAATTTTTCAATTCAGTGTCAATTTCCAATTAATATTAAAAACTACACAGTACATTGTTTTCATTATTTCGTCTTCACTAATTTACATATTTTATCCAATTTGTAGAGAAAATTAAACATTGTTCATTTGAATTGAAAAATATTTGACCAAATGTAATACGTTTTTTTTTTGTAATTACTTTTGTAATAAAACAGAAAATAATATAAACTATTTATACTTATATTAAAGAATAATAAACATTTTAGTATTTTTTCCAAATTCGAATGTATGGACAATTAATTAGATTAAAAATAAATATATGACGAGACATAGCAACATAATAATAATTATAAAACACTTATTCCCATGTAAATTATTTTTATAAATTAAGCTTTTGATTAAATTTACCGATATATTATCTGGTCCTCAGGTTTATATAATAATTATAATAATATTTATTTCCCCTACAAGGTTTCTTTATCCTCTTTTTTACTTTTCCAGCACACGGTCAGTAACGTGCAATCTCCCATCCTTTCATTCCATTTTCGAATTTAGTGGATTTCTTCCGCTTTCACTTTCAGTTTGCTTCTCTTACATTCCTGTCTCACTATATAACCCGACGTATTTCTGTCTACCCCTAGCACCCATCATAGATATTTTTCTTGCACTCTATCCACCTCGTCATGTTCTTTCCAACGCCATATTTCTGCTCCATACATTAATACATTTTCTATCAAACTTTCAAACATCATCATTCTCCTCCTGAAGTCGCTTCCCCATTTTCTCTCCACTATCCCGCAGATAAACCCCATTATCTTATTCGCTTTCTTGGCTTTTCATTCAGAGTATAGCCTAGCTACTTAAACCTAATTACTCGTTCTATTGCTCTTCCTTCCCATTTCCATTCTCTCTCCTCATTCTTCCTTTATCTCTTGCTGAACACCATAATTTTCGTTTTCTTCACATTCACCTCTATCTCTTTCTTTCATTTCCCCTACGCTTTTTGCTAACATTACCACATCATCCGCAAACGCCAGGCTCCATACTTTCTCTCTACCTATTACACACCCTCCCGCTTGCGCCCTCTCAAACGTTTCTTCCATATCTGTCACGTATATTGTAAAAAGCAGGGGGCTGAGCGAACAGCCTTGTCTAACTCCTTTTGTCGTTTCGAACCAATCGATGTCTATCTCTCCCACTCTCACTTTGTTGCTTGTTCTTGCATAAATCTCTTCCACCCTAACCCCCCCCCCCCCCCCTCTGTTTCAGCTCACTCTTCGTTAGATGATCCAGGATGTATACATTGTCCATAGTTCCTCTCCCTTCTCTGAATCCGACCTGGCTGTCTGGGATTATTCTTTTTTCCTCTGTCTCATTCTTCAGCCTCTCATTCAAGATTGATACGTACAACTTGTACCCTGTGTTAAGCAGGGTTATTTCCCGATAGTTTTCCACTTTGTTTTTCTCACCCTTTTTATAAATCGGGCATATTACGCCCTCCCTCGATCCTGCCGGGAATTGTTTCCCTCAGTCCAGGTCCTCAGGTTTATATCAATATAATATTTCGAAATAATTCATTTGGTGCGATACGATTTTTAAACTATACGCATTTATTACTATGTTGATAAAATATTTTTTTTAAATTACACAATGTAATGTAATTAATATTACATTTTTGGAATAAATTTGGAGAATTGTCCATTTTTTGTTTGGAATCAAAATAGAAAATAATCTATTTTTTTTTTTTATTAAATAAAGTAATAATGATAAAATCTATTTCCAAAATAGCTAACAAATTCTATATTGTTTATATTTTGTCAGAATTGTTAAACTAATAACATATTTTGTAAGTTAATATATTTGTAACCAAATTACAATTTTTCGTAATAAATAAAGATTTGTGATTTGACAAAATCAAAAAAAATTCTGTATCGTTCGATGGAATATTGAATATGGTTTACATAATTTAAAGACTTTCAACAAAATGACATACTTTCTGGTTTACAATAAATTATCAATATTTTATAGATCGGATTTTAGCTTTGCCATTTCAGTATATAAGGCTGACATTATTGGGCAATTTGGTCCTAAATCTAGCTGAATACTCAATGTGTTGAAGCGAACTGAAGCGAATATTCCTGCTGGAAGAGCTAGTCTTTTAGAGCTAAGAAAACTTTTCTATTCTTCGACGTTCTCCAGAATTAGGCCTTCCAAAAACGATACATGCATATAAGATCGTTGTAGTGACTTAAGAACTCAAGCCACTAGACCATTGTAGCCGTCGCGTCGTGAATTTGATCCCAATTTTGGTAAAAAAAACTCAACTTTTCAGATCAAGCTCATTTTTTGTTTTTGGTATGATAAGGTAACTCAACTTGTATCCCCAAATTATCACTGGTTTTTGGAACTCCCGGCGCAAAATAATCTATTTTGGTGATTTATAATAGGGAATCATTCGAATTCGATTTGTTCATTGTCGGATGTTTTCTTTGAAACTTGATGACAACAAAATGACTACACGACTCAGTAACATGAAAAACCCCGCGTTTTTTTCATTTAAAACCATATTTATAGGCTAAAAAAATCGGAGGATGACTTTTGCGCCTTTAGTTATATGTGCTTCGTACAACTTTGGTATGTTTACTTATGTATGACATTGACAATAGCGTGAAATAATGAAAAATATCACATTCATTTCTACATAGCAAATAATATATTTAAAGTTTTCTATTAAAAATTTGGAATAAAATTAAGAAAAAAACTTGTTTATTGAATAAATATATAGCTAGCATTGCATAAGCACACACCGAAATACATATTCAATATCGTTACGTAATTCAAGACTTAATGCTGTATCTTGTTTGGTCATTTCACAACAAAAAATATCTCTATATACCTGTATTTCGTATGTTACAATAAGGTTTTATTGCATTCGTTTTATACTTAATCTTACAGCATTTAAAATAAATGAATGTTAATAAAAAAAGGTGTACGATTAAACTATTTAATTTTGAATGATGCAATACCAAATAATGAGTTATAATTTAAAATGAGCATAAAATTAAAAAAAATATATATTTTCTTTACTTTCGTGTGATGAATTATTTTTGGAAATTGAAACGAAATTGCACCTATTCATGGTATGTTAATTGTTAAGCGATTGCGTTAGTAATTAATTGATAAGGTAGTAACCTACTTTGGTCTCATGTGTGGAAATTGTGGATTGTTTAAGCGCTGAAATTGACAAGAAAGGTTAAATGGGGCTAATGGAAGTCGCACGTCGCAATTGAAACGGCAAGCAACAAGCTGTCTGATTGAATTATATATTGTAAATTTATTTATTTTAAATGTTTTCAAGTAGTAACATTTAATAGTTTATTGGTTTTACCCATTCGTTTTTATGTTTGTAATATATCTTTGAATTAAAGAAAGTTTAACTAAACACAACTTTTTTCAGTCTAAGATATTTCGTGTATTCAAGACGAATATTTCATCTCCAAGGTGTTATAAAAATTTTATAATTAAATTTTTTGGCATGACAAACTTTTTCAACACAAAAGAAAATAAAACTATGTCATTCCTCTTTAGAAAATCTAAATTTCATAAAGTAAACTATTGATTTTATCCAACAAGATTTTTTTTAAGTGTACTTGTTTATTAGACTTCGTTTAAAATCTACATAAAAATGTAATTACTTTATTATGAGTATAGCAGATTATTATTATTTTCGGAAAAATAAGGGTGTTTTAAGTTGATTTCATTTCGATTTAATAATAATAATAGTCGGTTGCGTTTTGAAATTAATTCAGCAAAATGCATTGAATTTGAGTCAATATTTATTGTTTGGAAATTAATTATCATTTCAAACCATTCGCTATGGTATCACATTTCAATTTGATATAGTTTATTCTAGTGTATTAAAGTTGTAATTTAGTTTTATTTCAGAAATTTAATGGAACCTTAATAATGAAAAGCTAATAATACTTGCTTTTGATAAATCAATTTCCTTTTATAATTTTAGAATTTGCTTTGAACACTTTACTTTTAGAATTTTAGACATATTTATATATTACTTTACTTTACAAGGTTTAACGCTTTCTGGAAACAATTTTTCAGTTTTGAATATTATAAACTTTTTCAAAACGACCTCGGGTTGTACTGTATCGACTTTCCAACAAGTATTAGCGATAAACAACGTTTTATTATCGCATAATTATATACTTATTTGAAAAACTAAAATAACAATAATTTACTTCATATAAAATATAACAATTCAGAAATATTATTTCAATAGTTTTTTTCCTATTTTGCGTCTATAATGAATGGCATTAAAGCACTCATATGGGTTCGTTAACGCGAGTGCGATACAATTTTCTGAATATGTATCGGCGATTTTTTTAATTTAGAAATGGCATAAAAGGGCGCTAAATAGAAAAAAATAGTATTAAAAACTCGTTCATAAGGCGTTTTCGAACTTATCCATTAGAAAACTCCTCGCTATGCTCGTCATTTTCTAAACTTGGACGCGTGTTGAAAAATCGCACTTATTTAACTATTGTTACTTAATATACTATTATGTATTAAAACGAAGCTCCAATTCAATTCAAAATTGTTTATTTCAATCATGTATATATTTAATGCGTTAGATTTTCTCTCAAAATTCTCCAATGATAATAATATATAATGTGTTAACAACAGAAATATTAATACGTTAAAAGTATTATTCATATTGCTTATATTACAACAAAACTTCAGTGCATTTCCAGCAATTGTTTATTTCCATATATTATATATTTTCCAATAATAATAATAAATCACAGCTTGTTAATAAATTATCCATTTGGAACTGTGTATGTTTTGAAAGTAATTACAAAATTGTCATATTATAATAATAATTAAATAAATTGTGTATAAACAAATCTCCATTACCTTTATCTTTTTAAATATTTCAATTTAATGGTTTTAGGACGTCGCTGAGGATGCTGCATCTATGTGTTTACAAATTATAATACAAAACAATCAACACGATCCTGATTACACGAACGTGATTATCTACAATTTTAACACAATTTTGTTTTAACATTGTTACAGAAACATTTGTTTCATTTCTAAACTAAAGATATTAAATTGTTCTTATCATGTATCTATATATTAGGTAATACAAACAAAAAAACTTACACATATTTGTTTTGGTAGATGATACCCAAACACAAAAATGTAACAGCGTTACTATTTTGTTTCAGTCGAGAGCTTTCACAATAGTATTACATATTTAAAGAATAATTTACTTAAAAATATTTCACTTAGCATTTTAATAAATTATTGTTTGTTTGCTTAACATGTAAGTTTGTCACAGTAAGCGCAACAGCATGGCTTTCGCTGACGTAACTCGATGTTCAGAAAGCTTCGATGTAATCAGGATTTTGAGCTGTAATACAGAGCGTACGATGCACCGGAACGAACTACGAATCTGCGAAATGCGACGCGATTACTTGAATAATACGCGTGCCCGAATGAAATCACAATGGAAACATTCTTTTTATTAAAATGTCTTGTTTTTTATTAATCTGTGATTATTATCATTACAGGAATATATTTTTGTTAAATTATATAAAAGAAGTGGCAAAAGGTTGGCAAAAGTGTGGAATACAGTATTCATTTCAATATTATATCAGCGTCTATATTATATCAGTGTCATATAGACATATATTCATATAGACATATTCATTTCAGGTTATATTATTATAATATTCATATTATATAGAGAGAGATATTCATTTAATACAGATATTTATTCAGTTATATCGCTCTAACCATTAGTGGTTTCTGAGAACTTCCAGTTTGACTAAAAGTGATACAACTTTCTTATTTTAAATAGAATACCCTATAGATGTTTTCAATACATCGACTCTTTAAAATTTCAATGATATAAGGTTCGATGTCTTTAAGTTATCATAGAGATATTAAATACAATATCATAAAAAATATTTGTAGGTAAAAATAAACTATTTACTCCATTGATTAAAGCATAGTCTAGCGACGATCGTAGTTGCTCTTCTAACATTATCGCAATATTTTGACCTGTCTTCATAAGTTGGACATCCAATTTCTATGCTTATTTTGAACAGTTCCAGTTAACTCAAACCACTTCAAAGTTTTATTAACCACTGATTGTGTTATTGGGTTGCTATTTGGGTGCAAATGATTAAATATACTGCTAACTTCTCGTTGGGTTCTGAGGCAGTTACCAAAACCAATCATTATTAAACTTTTAATGCGTTCGGTCTCATTTAATTTAACTATTTTTACTCTTATAATAAATTAAGGTTTTAACAGTTTTATAATATACACATTTCTACATTTTCATTTTACATATTTGTAGATTATTTAATATCTCTGGATATATTAATGGTAAAGATATCAAACTATCATGTGGACTAATTTTGGATGAAACCGGAGCTTGCGAGAATCCACTAAGTATAAACATTTAATTAATTCGCTTGATAGGTATGCGATATATGCATTACGTTTCATACTTTAACCTAACCCATTGGTATATATTTCGTTTAGAATATATTATTTTGTAAAGGTTGCTATTTAGTACAGTAATTTAAAGCACCGCACCGATTCAAAATTGCTATGATTTCATAAAAACCGTGGCTCAAAATAATATATTATCAAACCTTCCTAACTTGAAGAAACTCTCTACCGCCCTACATTTAACACAATCTAACCTACGGTCATATTGGGCGAAATCGTTTTTTTATGTGCAATTGTGAAGTAGCAGTATTTTATTGAAATTGCTATTTACTTGCCAAATAGCTATGTTGTATCATTGTATATATAGTCATATTACCTCTATAGAAAACATTGTTTCTCTAACAACAAAGTTGTTTAAATAGTATACGACTAGGGGAAGGATCACGTAAGTGCATGCGTCAAACTGCCAAATATGTATTACATAGCCAAATAGACATTTTGTTATCGTCGTTTTTTTTAATGGTTTGTATAAAAATTTGAGATGAAGAATCCAAAATAGCCGTCAGATTTGGTCTATCAGATCTAGTTTTTGAGATACGTTATATTAGCTTCTTTTATGTTTTGTGTCATTTTCACTAACTTTTTGCAAGGTTTTCTTTCAGTTAAAATAGTTTTTTACACGTCTTTTAATACTAAATATATTAAAGTCGCATTAAAGTTTCTCGAAAAATCACTTCAATCTAAAATAGCTTTAATGAACCGACGCCGACGTGTCGCGACGGCTTGCTCGATGCTATTTTCAAAATTTTAAACCCTAATTTTTTTCGACCAATTTTTTGTTATGTTGAGTCGAATTGTAAACATGGTTTTTTCAGACACAAAGACAAAGTTTCATCCGCTCTTGTCCAATACACGAACACTGGTCACTGGATGGACTTTAGAAATTCTAGGACTCTTGCACAGATTAGCCACAAAATGCCAACAGTATACAGAGAAGCCATAGAGATAGAAAAACGAGACTACTGCATGAACACGAGACTACTGCATGAACAGACGACTCCTTGAGACTCCCCCCAGCATGACGAACGATCATATCCACCCTCAAAATGCAATCCCAGACCCCCAAGACACACATACGACAAACAAGACAAACAAACGGAACGGGTGTATAAGATGGCGGTGGCCCAGTGGTAACGTTCAAAGTAGGGATATATGTCATGTTCTAGGCCACACCACCTCCTTATTGGATTTACATGTAAATATAGCACCTTATGGGGAAAATTACATGTAAATCTAGCATGATGCACCTTATGGCAGTTTTACATGTAAATCTAGCACGATGCATCTTATGGAGATTTACATGTAAATCTAGCACGAAGCCCCTTATGGGGGATCCTATATAAAATAGTTCTGAACGCGGCCGAGCGTAGATGTGTAGATGGCGCTGCAAGATACGTGTACGTTGGATAGCGGGAAAATTCAAAATTCAAAATGAGTTGCGGGGGTAGCGGGGGGTGGATATGTATGCATAATTGATTGCAAACATATTACGGGTTGATTCAAATGAGATTATAGGGTTTTAATTACATATTTTGACAGCTTTGGTTACTTGCAACCACCTGCAGAGCTGTTAAAATATTTTCGAGGTAGCGAGATAGTGTATAATCATACTAGGTATCAGAAATTTTAAATATTCCAAAACATTACCTGGTTTATTAGCTGATAACAATTTGTTTGTCTCAACCTGTCTGTGAGCACGTGCAAGACTGCTGAACCGTTGACTCAACATTTCCTGTCTGAACTTGTCTGGATGAGTCATTGATCACGTGACACATACGGAGCATTTTGATTGGCTCATTGAAAATCCGTTTGAGTATAAATAGGAGGCAAACTACTAATAGTGAATTAGTTATATCAACGCAGCACCACCAACAGCATCCATGGCAGATTCGGATATAAATTCACCTACTTTCTTGAACGACTTACTGCGAGATTTCAATGAAGAAATTAAAAGTGATTGTCGACTCATAAACGAAGTTAGCTATCCAATCTTCAAGACATTATCAGCTTCAACTGGATTCAGCGCGGTTAGAGGCTATTACCCCTGTGTTCGTATATTCAACTCCAAAAGAAGTTTCTCATTAATTCCAATCGAATGGTTCGCATTAAAAATTGAATGGAAAAAGGTGAATACGTTCTTTTCAGCACCAGCGATTAAACCACAAAGAGGAGTTAAAAGGAAGTGCCCCAACTGCAGCCCTTTGCCAGAAACTCAAAAGACGGGGATATCATATACCGAAATAGTACCAGCTTGCGACAGCTTCATCATAACTTTTCACTCATCAGTCAAAAGGAATAGAAGCGGATATATCACATTACAAAGCATGGGGGTTCAATTCGATCTGGATCAAGAGGCTGCATGCAAGTTAGACGGCTTATTTAAATTAATTGATTATCGCTTGGAGCGTTTGAAAACATTAAACTTTGCCGATTATTACAACGAGTGGCTGTTGCATTTTATAAACTTACCAAAAGATTGTGACGTCATATCTACGCTGGAAAACCTACTACAAACATCTTCTCAGCAGTTTGAAAGCGTAGAATATATGTTTGAGATATTGGCGTACAACAAATGTAAATTATTTAAAGATATAGAATCAACCTGACAGTGAAATGGTTAAGATCATGGACGATACAGTAGGACGGTTAGTACAAAGAAAAACACGATTGGAGCAACACATTAAAAAAATTCAACGATTAAAATTAACAATCAAAAGATATCAAAATGCTAAAAAGTGTTATCAACTTTTTTCTAAACAGTGTATCAATGGATAGGTGCTGTGCTTGCTGTAATCAGTATAAATTACATTTAATGACACATATAAAACCCCGGGAACTACTATCGATGTGGGATGCGCTCCCATCACATTTTCAAGAAGATGAAGATATAGCCGCCTGTCTCCCATGTTACAAACATTACAATCTACCAACTGATTCCGATCATATTGATGGACCCCCGCCACCTCGATATAAATGCTATAAATGTATTGATGAAAAAAGGGGGGAGATTTTGTAATCTGTAATGATTTTTTACTAATTATAATAAAGATAATAATTTAACAATGTATATCGTTTTCCTTATCCATTTTATTCAGTTTCAGGATTATGGGTAAAAATAAAGCCAAGTTATTAGTAGAATAATATATATATATATATATATATATATATATATATATATATATATATATATATATATATATATATATATATATATATTTATTAACAATTACAAATATAAAAAAAAAACAGTATAATAATCACTATTTTACAATAAGTGTATATTTCATTTCAATTAAATTGAGGCAACCGTAAAATATTACTGGATTATGTCGGCTTCTCTTAAAGCGTTTTCGATAGTTTGAATCTCATAATCCTTGGATTTGTTTCCAAATTGTTGTGACTTTTTTAACAACCATAATCGTTCAACCAACTCGTTGGGATCGTTCAATTCAATAAACGGATCAACCATAAACGACCTCCCGTTTGCAATTTTTTCATTGAGATAAGGTATGTTTCCTTCGAAATCATAGTCCGTGAAAACACTATTTTCATCTTCTTCACTTTTATTAATATAATTTCTTGGAAATTCCGCGAGGATGCTCGGCTCGGATGTTTGAGATTTACTAATACCAAATTGATGTTCCCACAAATCCAGATAATTTAACATCTCTTTAAAGGAATCGCACCATTAAGTCGTTGTACTTATCTTGATATTTTTCAATATCTTCAGTTATACGTTTATCCAAACTGTTTTCTTTCATTAAGTCATTGTCTATAGCACGATTTTCAGGTACTTTCGATTCCACTTTCTTTACTTTACATTCAATCAAACTTTCATCGTTTTTTGATTGTTCCACTCGTAGTACTTTCTTTAATATTATGTCTCTAAATTCTTTTGATTTATCATTTTCAATTACTAGATCATTATTATCAATTATTTTTATACGTTTTTCTTTTTGGATTATCTCATCATCCGACAAATTTCTAAATGTGACTCCATTAAGAGTGTCTTGCGATTGTTCTTCGAGATCTGCCAGTTTATTCATCTTAGTTACATAATGTTTAGTTGACAAATGGCGATTATATATATATATATATATATATATATATATATATATATATATATATATATATATATATATATATATATATATATATATATATATATATATATATATATCACGACGAGAAAATATTTTTGCACAATACTCACATATAATTTATAAGTTTTTGTTGTGACCTCTTTCATGTCTACGTAAATTTTGAACCAATGAATATCGTTTGTTACACTCGTTACATTTAAACATGATGTATTCTCGTCAACGTCCAGTACTAAACTGATTAACAATCAAGTTTTTCTCCTATTTATACCGAATGTACAATTCAATAAATATAGAAGAATAAAAAGCGGATTAAAGTTGATTAAAAATGGATGCAAGTAGATGAAAAGTGGATTAAAAATGGTTGCAAGTAGATGAAAAGTGGATTAAAAATTGATGCAAGTAGATAAAAAGTGGATTAAAAATGGATGCAAGTATATGAAAAGTGGATTAAAAATGGATGCAAGTAGATGAAAAGTGGATTAAAAGTGGATTAAAGCTGTTTAAAAGTGGATTAAAGTGGATTAAAAATGGATGCAAGTAGATGAAAAGTGGATTAAAAATGGATGCAAATAGATGAAAAGTGGATTAAAAATGGATGCAAGTAGATGAAAAGTGGATTAAAAATGGATGCAAGTAGATGAAAAGTGGATTAAAAATGGATGCAAGTAGATGAAAAGTGGATTAAAAATGGATGCAAGTAGATGAAAAGCGGATTAAAAATGGATGCAAGTAGATGAAAAGTGGATTAAAAATGGATGCAAGTAGAGGAAAAGTGGATTAAAAATGGATGCAAGTAGATGAAGAGTGGATTGAAAATGGATGCAAGTAGATGAAAAGTGGATTAAAGCTGTTTAAAAGTGGATTAAAGTGGATTGAAAATGGATGCAAGTAGATGAAAAGTGGATTAAAAATGGATGCAAGTAGATGAAAAGTGGATTAAAAATGGATGCAAGTAGATGAAAAGTGGATTAAAAATGGATGCAAGTAGATGAAAAGTAGATTAAAAATGGATGCAAGTAGATGAAAAGTGGATTAAAAATGGATGCAAGTAGATGAAAAGTGGATTAAAAATGGATGCAAGTAGATGAAAGTGGATTAAAAATGGATGCAAGTAGATGAAAAGTGGATTAAAAATGGATGCAAGTAGATGAAAAGTGGATTAAAACTGGATGCAAGTACATGAAAAGTGGATTTCTGAAAATGTAGAAAGAGGTTGACGTAATGAAAATAGAATATATTTTTATATAGACATTTATTAGCAGGAAAAAATATGTTAACATTTACAATAAAAGAATATATAGATATTATTACAGTTTTGTAGAATTAATAACAATAAAATGTATATAATTTGATAGTTGAAACACATCAATTGATACCTTTAAGATTTATTATTATATTGTATTTTAACCATCCGACTTGTATTTCAACCATCTTAATGTAAACTATTTTAACAACTAACGATGAATTTAGAGCTTGATGTCGACTTGTCACGGCGGAGTCTGATTACAAACTAATTATGAATTTAGAGTTTGGGTTTATAATTATCAATGCTAGTACCCGAACATTCTCGAAGGTTTGTATTAGTAAAATTATTTCAATACATTTTTAAAATCTTCATGTTTTCTCCTTGTCACACATTGAAAAAAATTCTGCGGTTAAAAATAATGAATTGATTAGACTACGTTTCTTATTTCCTGTGTATGTCGAGACATTTTCTTATCAAGAATACATCCCTCAAGCGCTTAAGTTGAAACCATATATATAAACATAATTTACAATATATATATATATATATATATATATATATATATATATATATATATATATACACACATGCACAGGCACATACACATATATATATATATATATATATATATATATATATATATATATATATATATATATATATATATATATACACACATTATTAATAGTTACAATACAAAAATTACTTTATGGAATAACATCTGAGCATTTCTAGTAGTTTTAAGAAAAGGGTAGCTAGTTTTTTTACAACTTATTTACAATTACAGGACAAATATATAATATAAACATTATGAATGAATTTAATGGTTCAGGAATAAATATAGATAGCTTTATTTACAGTTATGGTATTCTAGAATTCCCCCATGCGAGAGTATTTACGCCGTTTGGACAAATGTAACGTTTATCGTCGTTGCTACTCAATGCAATTTTATTCTGTTCTATTGTATATATGACGTGTTTGTAGCATCTAAATATTTGCTGCTTGCGATATATATTTTCCCCGGTTAACATACATTGTCTATAATCCTCACCACTAATATCTCTATCTACCACACTTTTTTTCACACCTTTGGCTTTTTTATTCCAATTAACTCTATCCCTATCTGTACAATGAGCATACAACTTCGCTCTTATCCCAACAAATTCGAACATAATCTCAAACAATTCGAACATAGCCTCAAATGCGAATTGTGTGCTATAACATTCACAAGAATGTGCAGCTTAAAACGCCATATGAAACAACAGCACAACATCGATGAGCCTACCACCTCGAAGATGAGCTTAAATATCCTCAAGAGACCCCTAGAGGTTGACGATTCACCCTCGACCATGAAAATGAACTCACCAACTCTATCAACTCATCGCTGCGATATTTGTGACCAAGTCTTCGCAACCAGAGCCAAGTACGCTGGGCACATGCGATCACAAAAACACCTCCAAGCAGCCGTGAAGCCATATCAGCAAGGCGTCATTTAAGTCTGCTCCAGCTTCAAGAAAAGGGTAGCTAGTTATAGAATTAATGGTTCAGGGATAGATATAGATAGCTTTGCAATTCGAGGGGTACTGTTGCAACCACGATTGAAAACGTTATCAAGTCCTTTAATTCAGGTATCAAGTTTAACATCGAACTCTTTGGTATTTATATTAATGAAAAAAAATCCCGCGGGCGAATTAAAGTCATTCAATACAAAGTATCACGAATTAACCACTAGCATGAGCAACTTTATCGAAATTTATGATGATATGTGTGCCAAAATTAAAACCAAATGTAGCGAGTTTCAGGAGAAAGATTCGGGTTGGTCACTAAGGGAGACTTCCCATTTAGAAATTAATATCAATAAATACAAACCAATACGTGGGTCATCATTTATTGAACTACCGAAAGAGATTAGGGAAAAGCTTGTATCAATATTAAGAATAAAGACGAGTTTTGCTTTTTATGGAGCATTGTATCCGCATTACACCCCGCGAATGAACATTCCTAACGCCCGGCATCATATCCCCACTTTTCTCAAATTTTAAAATACGACAGACTAGATTTCCCGCTTAAAATTAGACATTTCTAAATTTGAACAGATGAATGACATTAGCATTAACGTTTATGGTTTAGAATTTAATTTTAAATCTAAACAACATGACGTAGTAGGACCGATTTTTCATACTAATTACACTAGGGAAAGACATGTAAATTTACTATATTTAGAAGAAGGGATTAAAGGTCATTATGTATATATTAAAGATATTTCACGACTTGTAAGAAGTCAGATTTCAGTAGACTGTAGAAAAAAATATCTATGCGATGGCTGTTTAACCTTCTTCTCAATGGAATCGACCTTTAATCAACATAGAACGAATGACTGCAACAAAGTATATACTATTATGCCGACAGAAGACCTTGTAAAAGATAAGAGAGGTGTTATGATGCCGGGGACTGTATTAAAGTTTCAAAATTTCGATAGAAAAATGCGTATACCCTTTGTCGTATACGCAGATTTTGAATCATTATTAAAACCGATTGATACATGTTTGCCGAACCCTGACAATGGCTATACAAATCAAACACACATCCACGTACCGTACAGTTTCGCCTATAATATAAAATGTTCATTCGATGATTCATTAAGTAAATTTTTCACTTATACCGGAGAAGATTGTCCGAAATTGTTTTGCGAGAACCTCTATGCAGATGTTAGGCGGTGGGGGCCGCCCACTCAAATTGCAATTTAAATTATAAAATCCCGAAAATGATTCCTGTATTTTTCCATAACATGTCGAATTATGAAGCGCATTTGTTTATTAAAGAGTTTGGTTCCGACGAGGAAAAAATTGATATTATTCCACAAAATAAGGCAAAATATATATCTATCACCAAAAATCTACCGGTCGGGGAATATGTAGATAAAAAAGGGGTAGAAAATAAAATTTATTTAAAATTAAGATTTATAGACTCATTCAGATTTATGGCTAGTTCTTTGGGCAAACTAGCGAAAAATTTGAGTGACGATCAATGCATAGAGGTTCGAAAATTTTTCCCCAACAATGAACATTTTATGTTATTAAGGCAGAAAGGTTTGGACTCAAGCACATGGACTCATTCGATAGGTTGACAGAGACATCTTTACCGCACAAGGACTGCTTTAACGACTCTTTAAATAACTGCATCATCACCGACGAAGAATATAATTTTGCTCAGACCGTTTGGACTACATTTAATTGTCGAAATTTAAAAGATTACTCAGACCTATATTTAATGACTGACGTGCTATTATTGACGGATATTATGGAAGAATTTAGAAACGTATGCATCACGACATATGACTGACATAAATTTGGAACTTTTCACGGACATAGACATGCACCATTTCGTCTCCAAAGGCATTAGAGGAGGTATTTGCCAACCCTCGCTGAGATACGCTAAGGCGAATAATAAATACTTATCAGAGTATAATTCGAGCCAACCCAGTACATATTTAGCGTACTGGGATGCGAATAATTTGTATGGTTGGGCGCTGTCTCAACTGATGCCTTATGGAGGTTTTAAATGGTTGACGGAGACTGAAATTTTAGACTTTGACGTGACGAAAATGAGTGATGATTCACCTATTGGCTATTTCATCGAAGCAGACATTGAGTATCCTGAATCGCTACAGGCCCCACATAATGATTTACCATTCCTCGTTGAAAGCATGACTCCTGAAATTCAAAATTTAATAACAGAAAACTTATACCAAATTTAAACGACAAAGAAAAATATATTGTTCATTACAGAAATTTAAAGCAAGCAATAAACCATGGACTGAAAATTACAAAAATTCATAGAATTATAAAGTTTGAACAATCTGATTGGCTAAAACAATATATTGACCTAAACACTACTTTACGACAGACTGCAAAAAATGATTTCGAAAAAGACTTGTATTCAAAAAAAACAACAGTGTATTCGGCAAAACCATGAAGAATGTGAATAAACGAGTGGATGTAAAACTTGTTAATCATTGGGATAATATTGGTCGTAAACCTGGCGCGGAAACACTTCTCGCTAAACCGAACATGAGAAGTGTTTCCACGTTTACAGAAAATTTAGTCGCGATCCAATTTAACAAGTTAAAAGTTTGTTATAACAAACCGATTTATGTGGGGTTTGCTGTTTTGGATTTGTCGAAATTGCTAATGTATGAGTTTTTTTTATGATTTTTTGAAGCCTAAGTACGGTGACAAAGTTGCTCTGTGCTATTGTGAAACCGACAGTCTCATTTTATTGGTCGAAACTGATGATATTTATGTAGATACCAAAGAGAACATAGAAAAATTTGATACCAGCAATTTTAGACCTGATAACGTTTTTAACATGCCGCAGAAAAATAAATCTATGCTAGGCCTAATGAAGGACGAGTTGGCAGGCGAGATTATGTTCGAATTTGTTGGGATAAGAGCGAAGTTGTATGCTCATTGTACAGATAGGGATAGAGTTAATTGGAATAAAAAAGCCAAAGGTGTGAAAAAAAGTGTGGTAGATAGAGATATTAGTGGTGAGGATTATAGACAATGTATGTTAACCGGGGAAAATATATATCGCAAGCAGCAAATATTTAGATGCTACAAACACGTCATATATACAATAGAACAGAATAAAATTGCATTGAGTAGCAACGACGATAAACGTTACATTTGTCCAAACGGCGTAAATACTCTCGCATGGGGGAATTCTAGAATACCATAACTGTAAATAAAGCTATCTATATTTATTCCTGAACCATTAAATTCATTCATAATGTTTATATTATATATTTGTCCTGTAATTGAAAATAAGTTGTAAAAAAAACTAGCTACCCTTTTCTTAAAACTACTAGAAATGCTCAGATGTTATTCCATAAAGTAATTTTTGTATTGTAACTATTAATAATGTATTTATATATATATATATATATATATATATATATATATATATATATATATATATATATATATATGTATATATATATATGTATGTATATATATATATATATATATATATATATATATATATATATATATATATATAAATACCATAGTATATTTTCAACCAAGAAAATATATATACGTTTAATGAGGGTGTAGTCAAAGCTTAGGTCGGTAAAAAGAAACTCTTTGTTATATAATCGAGCTTTCGGGAATGCTTATTCCCTTTCTCAAGACATCTAAAAATAATTTATTTGTTAGTACACCTACATGTTATTTAAGATGGTTTGTAAACTGCTTACTAACGTGAGGTTGACATAAACAGTAGCTTCATGACACACTGGACAAAAATTCAACGACATTGAAAAAAGTATTATGCAATACCTCACACAACAAAAAAATAATATTTAGAATAAGAGAGTTAAGCCCTCATGTTTTATAATAAAACAGATTACAAAATAAAATTGAATTTACCAAAATTAATTACTTAACAAAAAAAAATACAAAATTGAAAACGTGTGCTACAACATGGTGCCACGGTGATGAAAACGGAAATGGACTAGTTTTTTAATTACATTATATTTACATCTTTAAGTGGATTGTGCGCAATCCCGGTAACTGAACTGATTCATAATGCGCATGTACCCGCACACGGGTGTTTGAGAAAAGAATATACAAGCTGATTCTTTCCACCAACAGATCGATTACATTACAATGAATTTAAGAAAATCCACAAAAACGCCTTTTTTCAATCAAAACAGCAGCCAACCGCATGATCAAGAAAACACAACGATTACGTTTTACGAACGAGATAGAATTTTATGTTCTAATTTTAGTATGTAATCATATATAATGCTAAGATTGTTAACATCAGTTTTCTTGTT
>CALYMW010000011.1:98375-458597 GCA_944588485.1 Phosphuga atrata
ATTGAGCTTGAGGTCAAAATAGCATAAACAATAAATTTCAATATATATAACAATTAACCATATGACTGGTATTTACCAATCTAGATTTAACGATATAACAATAAAAAAGAGACATTTTTGAGCAAGTAACTGAAGACTGAAAGTAGCTTATTTCTCAAATAAATCTAAAACAGTATCAAATTGGTAGTACATATATTCTTCTACCTTTACATACTTTGTAAGTTCTGGATGAACAATAGCAAGTATATTATTAAAAGACTGATAAGGTAAATCATACTTAACCAATTTAAATTTACTTGCAATAACATCGATTAACTTAAAAAACACAATTTTATATATATATATATATATATATATATATATATATATATATATATATATATATATATATGTGTTGTATTGTTTTCTCGGGGATTCCGCGTTGATGCTGAGGGTTGGCTCTGAAAGGAACCGGATTCTCGTCGTTTCGGCGAACTAACATTCGCCATTCTCAAGAGATATATGCGTCCGTGCGGGTCAACCGTTAGACGCATACTGTCTAACGTAAACCTAACCAGTATGCGTCTAACGGTTGACCCGCACGGACGCATATATCTCTTGAGAATGGCGAATGTTAGTTCGCCGAAACGTCGAGAATCCGGTTCTTTTCAGAGCCAACCCTCAGCATCAACGCGGAATCCCCGAGAAAACAATACAACACAGGTATCTATCCGCGAAAACCTCAAATACAACATATACAACATATATAACATAACATATATTGAATTTATAAAATGTGATAGATGTGGGGAGTCAGGACACAATTAGTCAGGAAAAATTGCACGGGTTAAAATTACTCTGCAAGGAATTGGGGAAGGAAAAAAACGTAGAAACAATCAAACGAGGAAGAAATTACACGTGTAAAAATTACACAAGGGCAAAATAATACATCTAATAAATATTACAGTGGATTTAAAAAAAATTGGAATTATCAAAATATAATTATGAATTTAATCTATGTAGACATTATAAAAATACTAAATTACATCCATACTGTTTTATTTATTTGTTTGTTTTATTTTTTGAAGTCGTTAAAAATGTATTTTGCTTCATTTCAAACACTATTGTATTTTTTTTCTTTAGCTATGTATTGATGGAATCTATAACGAGATGCTCAAGCTGATTGATGACGATAAAATCAACATTATAACCTAGCAAATGCACGCAATCTACAAAACGGGCATTTTACAGACCTAGTGGCTAGCGACAACTTTCGTCACCATACCGCAGAAACCACATGCATTCGACTGTAATGAACATCGCATGATAAGCTTGATGAGTCACGTACTTAAGGTGTTCCTTCGAATTATTTTCGATAGATTCAAGAATCTATCGAAATGTGAGTCGGAAATTATCCCAAATACATATATTTGGGATATTGGTCCAGCGGTACGGTGATGTCAATAAAGACGTACATATATGCTTGTTTTATTGATTATAGCAAGGCTTTCGACAATGTCAGATATGAGAAGCTAATGAACATCTTGGCGAATCTGGATATCGACCGCCGCGATATTTAGATTGTGTCGAATTTATACTGGGGTCAGACAGCCAAAGTCAGGATTGAAACCGAACTGACAGAGGACATACAGATTCAAAAGGGTGTGAGGCAAGGATGTGTTCTTTTCCCTATCTTGTTCAACATATACTCCGAAGTTATATTCAGAGAGGCGCTTGCCGAGGAATCTGCGGGAATCATAGTAAACGGCAGAGCAATTAACAACATCAGATACGCGGACGACACGGTCGTGCTGGCGGACAACATTGAAGACCTCACACGCACTGGAACTGAACACGGCAAAAATCGTAAGATGTTTGTCAGAAGAACTAAGTTATGATTTGTTTGAAGCAGTCTCCCCACAAATCAATTGGTAAAACTAAGCTCTAAGAAGATGCTAAGTCGAAAGTACTTTTGAGGTGTACATATAGATAAATGAAAATATTCCCGAAATGGAACACAATAATTAATTTCTGAATTATATATTGGATATAGTGATTCTAAAATCACGTCAAATCACGTTCAAATTTCGGAAGAAAAAAGACTAACAAAGATCAAAAAGGTTTTAAGCTATGTAGCGAACGTAGCGCAACGGGCCTTTCCGAAGAAGGCTTTTCAAAGAAACTAGTTTTACGCTAGGGTCGTTGCTATAATTCCCAAACAAATCCTAAAGATATTTTGTCTGTTTTATTATAGGGTTAATACTGTAATCACCCGAACGGTTTTTCAGAAATATTTTCGTGGAATATTTTACAACAGGGTCATTACAGTAATCGTCGAACAAATGCTAAAAGATTTAATATTTATGTTTTACGGTAGGATTGATTATAATCTTCGAAAGATTTGTAAAAGATTTAATTCTTTTAAAGATTTAATTTTAAAAGATTTATTTGTGTTTTATGATAGGATTAATATTACAATTTTCTAACGATACAAATCTAAGAAATATTAGTTTGCGACAGCAGAGAAGAAAAACAATCCCCAATAGAACGGGTCCAGATACCTGAAGGACCATATAAAAACGCTCACCACCGAAACACAGTCACTTAACCGGCAAAGTTCGATATAGCAGTTCACCGAGTTCAGTTCAACAAGTTCATCAAGTTCAGTTCACCGGAACAGTTCACCCAAGCCGCAGTCACAATATGTTTATAGTATGTTGAAGCTCCGCGAATCAGTTGTTATATTGTTATTTAGTGTCATTTCTTCTTCTTTCGAATAGGCCTACTTTGGACCACGCTTGTTCAACTGTTGGGCTTTGACCTTTGCCCAGTATTGTCGCATCTTCTGCCGGTGTAACTCCTTTCTCTCTTCTGGCCAGGGGGTACCTTTCCTTCGAGGATTTTCCTGAAATCCACGGACTTCCTTCAGGGTGCGTCTCACAGACTGTCTGATTTTGAGATCTGTTATTCCCAGTTCTTTAATATCCTTCTCGGTCTCTGTCAACCAAGTGGTACGAAGCTTCTTGTTTTGCCAGAAGGTGAACAGATGGTTGGTTAATCGGTTTGGAGACAATCTTGCAACGTGGTCTTAGAAAGCTACCCTTCTTTTCCTTGCAAAGTCAGAGAGCATCTCAATATGTTCGTAGAGCTCAGAGTTATGCCGTCTTCGAAATCGAAATTCCCCATCTTCCTTTACCGGGCCTAGGATCTTCCTGAGGATTCTCCTCTCTCTGATTTCCAATTTCTCTATTAGACCCCTTCGGTTCAAGGAAATACACTCCATGGCATACAGGACTTCTGGTCGTAAAACTGATGTGTAGTGCTTAAGTTTCAGGTTGCGTGACAGGCATTTCTTATTGTAAGTGTTCTTAGTCAGCCGATAGGCTAGTTCTAACTTGCTGACTCTCTTGGATAATTATGCTCTTTCTGATAAGTTGGGTTCTTCAAACGTTCATTAATGATGTGGAGTAATGCTTTGCTTGCGTGTGAAATGAGAGTTACTGTTCTGTAGTTACATTCCTTCGGTGATCCTTTTTTATGGATGAGGATGAATATAGATTCGCACCATTTCATTGGCCATTTGCCCGTTTCCCATATTTTAGAGCATAACGCGTGCATTACATCTATTCCGTAGTGTCCCATGGCTTTAAGTATTTCAGCTGTGATGCCGTCTGCCCCAGTTGCCTTCCTATTTTTGAGTGTTTTTATAGCTTTTTCTACTTCTGATTTTAAGATACCAGGTTCTGTTTCTTGTGGTGTTGCTTGTTCTTCGGATGTTTACGGGCTAACTGACGTATATAAATCTTTGCAGTGTTGTCTCCATACTTCCGCTATTGTAATTGGATCTACTATAACCTTTTCGTTTTAGCCCTTTATAATTTGTGTTCGTGGTTTAAATTCTCTAGCTAGATATCGTAAATTATCATACAGATCGCGAGACTCTCCGTGCTGGGCGTGGTGTTGTAGTTCCGTGCATACATTTTATAAATGGTTGTTTTTGTCCCGTCTACATTCCTGTTTGATTCGTTTGTTAAGATATTTAATTACTTGTCTTTTTTCATCTTCTTGCATGCTTGAGTTGTTAATTTGTCTTCTTTGGTCTATCAATTTTATTGTGTCATTGGATATATGTTCTTGAAAAATTTCTGTGTTGGGAGTTTCTAATTTAGTATTTTTTGTTTCTGATGTTTTAGGTGTTCGTAGTTAGGGATATTGAGCCTAATAATAGTTTATGGTCTGATCCGCACACAGCACCCTCGCCGGAGGGTGAAATCCCTCGCCGGAGGCCAAATCACGGACGATTTCATCAAGACCATGTGGATGGAAAGGCTGCCTACGTCAACGCAACACGTGTTAGCCGCCTCGCTGGACAGAGCCGTCGAGGAACTCGTGACCATGGCCGACTGCGTTCACGAAATCAACACGTTCCCCAGAGAGATAGCACCAGTGAGCCAAGTCCCCGATTGGCAAAAAGTGTTGGGCACGCTTTCTAGCTTATCCCTGAGAGTGGACGAGCTTTCACGAGGCAGAACAAGCAGAGGACATCCACAAGGATATCCGCGGAACCACAACAGGTCCCGGAGACGCAGCCGCAGTAACAACAGGTTAGGAGCGGATCAGTGCTGGTACCACGAGACCTTCGGCAGCGTAGCAACCAAGTGCAAATCACCATGCAGTTACAGGGCTTCGAGAAACGGACAGAACCAGCATTGACCGCGGCGGTCCATGATGGATCAGAATCTCGCCGGCTTTACGTCACCGACAAAGAAACGAAGATAGCCTTTCTTGTCGATATCGGCGCAGATCTATGCGTGTTCCCACGATCACGGTTAAGTGGTCGCCACAGAAAATCGGATTACGAGCTCTTCGCAGCCAACGGCACGCCGATCGCCACCTACGGGACAACACCGTTAACACTCAACTTACGTCTCCGCCGCAATTTCAATTGGAACTTCGTAATAGCGGACGTGGAAAGACCGATAATAGAAGTGGATTTCTTGGCACCCTACGGACTCCTGGTGGACCCACGGAACAAACGCTTGGTCGACAATACCACCTCCCTTACCACGTATGGTCAAGAAGTACGGGAAGAAATCCAGTCCATTCGAACGGTCCACGGACATTCAGGATATCACCGTCTTCTAACCGAGTATCCCGACCTCTGCAGGCCACCAGGATTCCACCGTGAAGTAAAACACGCTGTAACACATCATGTACAGACCACGCCAGGTCAGCCAGTGTATTGCCGCCCGCGAAGATTGGCGCCCCACTGATTGAAGCTAGCCAAGGTCGAATTCAATCAAATGCTACAACAGGGTATAATTCGACCGTCCAAAAGCCCATGGGCGTCCGCACTACACATAGTACCAAAAAAGGACAACGGATTACGCCCGTGTAGCGACTATCGCGCGCTGAACGCACGGACCATCCCAGACAGATATGCCGTGAGGCACATCGAGGACTTCTCGCAATCATTGGCCAGATCAAAAATCTTTACGACACTCGATTTGGTACGAGCCAAACGTCCGAGCCAAACGTCCACGACAGGACGACATCCCGGAAACAGCAATAACAATTAACACCGTTTGGTTTATTCGAGTTCCTACGGACACCATTCGGATTAAGAAACGCGGCGCAGACCTTCCAACGGTACATCGACGAGGTCCTGCGCGGTCTAGAATTTTGCTTCGCGTACATCGACGACATCCTCATCGCCTCGAAGAACGAAGCCGTACATGTTGAGCACTGCGAATCGTTTTCTCGAGATTAAACGATTACGGCATATCATCATAAACCCCGGAAAATGCATCTTCGGAAAACATGAAGTCCAATTTCTTGGATACGCGGTTAGCGCGGAAGGAACACGACCACTGGATGACAAGATGAAAGCCATTCAAAAATTTCCAATACCAAGGACGATAAAGGAGCTGACAGCAAGACGCGTCAGCCAACGCCACAATGCTCGCACATCCAACAATGGGAACGCCAATATCATTAAATGTCGATGCTTCCGACTATGCTATGGGAGCCGTTTTGCAACAAGCCGTTTAAATAACGCCTAGCAACCACTTGCATATTTCACCAAAGCCTTATCAACAGCCCAGCGGAAGAACAGTGCTTACGATCGGGAATTGCTTGCGGTATACGCTGCAGTCAAACGTTTCCGACATTTCGTCGAAGGCCGACCTTTTACCACATTCACGGACCATAAACCGTTGACGTTCGCCTTCAGACAGAAGCCAGAGAAGTGTTTGCCGCGGCAGTTTCGATATCTAGATTTCATCGGACAATTCACGACCCACATCCGCCACGTCGCAGGAGCGGAGAACACGGCCGCCGATGTTTTGTTTCTTATCGAGGCCATATCCGTAGCAGTCAAACTCGAAGATCTCGCCACCGCTCAAGAAACGGACCAGGTGTTACAAGAGTTACTGGAATGCAACAGCCATTCTCTGCAACTACACAAAATGAAGTGGCTGGATACGGAAGTAGAGATTTACTGCGACATATCGATAAGAACAATTCGCCCATACGTCCCACAGCAACTACGTCGGAGCGTATTCAACAGTTTGCAAGGATTGGCCCACCCTGGAATACGAGCATCGCAAAAGCTATGTACGCAGCGGTATGTATGGCCAGCCATATCAAAGGACTGCAGAGAATGGGCCAGGACCTGTATCCCTTGCCAGCGCTCAAAAATATCTCGTCACGTAACCACACCCGTCAGTGCATTCAAGAATACAGAAGAGAGATTCGAACACATCCACATAGATATTATAGGGCCGTTACCCACATCCCGTGGAGCCAGGTACTGCCTCACCTGCGTGGATCGATTCACGCGATGGCCGGAAGCCATACCTATGGCAGACTTAACCGAGACCGTGGCAAGATCCCTAGTCGAGGGATGGTCCAAAATCGTCCAAAATTACATTTATTACGACAGCCTACCATCCAGCAGCTAACGGCATGGTAGAAAGATTCCACCGTCAGCAAAAGGCACCAATAAAATGCCACGAAACGAACATATGGGCGGATGTACTTGACATGGTGTTATTGGGCATTCGAACAGCAGTCAAAGAAGACTTAGAAGCAGCACCAGCAGAGTTAGTATACGGTGCGACAATACGCCTACCTGGAGATTTCTTCCGAACTAACAAGCCAACGCAGCAAGAAAGCGACGCGAACTTCATTACGCAATAGCGGGATATAATTCGACTAATTAAACCCGTAGCAGCGTCACGGCACGGGAACAGAAAGACATTTGTGTTCAAGGACCTGGCGACAGGACCTTAAGTCTTCCTACGAAACGACGCGGTCAAAGAACCGCTCTAGCCCCCATACGACGGTCCCTTCAAGGTCATCAAAAGAAGTAGTAAAAACTACACCATCGACAAAAGTGGACACAACGTGAGGGTATCAATAGACCGCTTAAAACCAGCATATATTACAGACACGGGGGAAAGAAGCCTTCACGGACGACGGAAGTGAATATTCCAACGTTGAAATGGAGACCCCTCAAGAGAGGAGACCAACGAATGTAACAACACCGACGTCACAACCTGACTGCAATACAAGATCGGGTAGACGGGTACAATTCCCCGATCGACTGCAAGCAGGGAGACGATGACTTGGGCAAGGGGCAACTTACATCTCAATCCAATACTAACCACTGGGAATCTTCTTTTCCAGACACCGAAGCATCTTTCAATGACATTTCTGATCCTAATATGAGATTCATTGTACATTTGTTCGACTTCTGTTTGGGGATTGCTGAGTGGCGTCAACAAATAATTATTCAAAAAATAATTCAGTTTCGGTGGTGAGCGTTTTTATATGGTCTTTCAGGTATCTGGACCCGTTTTATTAGGGATTGTTTTTCTCCTCTGCTGTCGCAAACTAATCTATCTTAGATTTGTATCTTTAGAAAATTGTAATATTAATCCTATCATAAAACACAAATATTAAATCTTTTAGAAATCTTTCGAAGATTATAATCAATCCTACCATAAAACATAAATATTTTAGCATTTGTTCGACGATTACTGTGATGACCCTGTTGTAAAATATTCCACGACAATATTTCTGAAAAACCGTTCGGGTGATTACAGTATTAACCCTATAATAAAACAGACAAAATATTTTTAGGATTTGTTTGGGTATTATAGCAACGACCCTAGCGTAAAACTAATTTATTTAAAAAGCCTTCTTCGGAAAGGCCCATTGCCGCTACAATAGCACATAGCAGAAATGAAGGTGAGCCACCGGTAGACCCTGAGGTTCAGATACCTCCTCAGCCAGTATTTCCACCGTTGTTTACTGAACACAGCGAGACACGAAGAAACACAAGGGATACTATGCTAGAATATTTTGAATCGCTCACAATCTGATTTTGTAACAAAATATAGTAAACAGTTATTATTAAATAATATATTTCATATAAAAATATCTTTTTTTTGGTTATTAATAAAAAACATATATTATCATATAAATAAAGTATTTTTATAATTTAATCTTTGTTCTGCATTTTCCAGAGCTTCAAGTGATGTAATTGCTATTTCCTTGCTTCTTCATTGTCAAGATGAGTAATTTCTCTTTTTGTATTTGTTCTCTACATATAAATGCTCTTTCTTTGCAATTACATGCCTTGGGGGTATAGTTAAGCAAGGGTAGCTATTTGTTAGCCTCGGCTTTTTGTTGGAGATAGGGTGGCTGGCCTTACGCTCCTACGCCGCCTATTATCACGCCATGGGACCATCACGATCTGGACCTAGAAGAGTGGGGTGTACAGGACTCCTTAGCCGTAGTGAAGGTCTGTCTAGGGGTGACAACCCCGAATAATAAGCCTCCCAAGCTAACAACTTGGGTAGTATCTTGGACAGTGGCTCGCCACTGTCCCATGTGGCTCGCGACTGTCCCATGAAGAATATTCTTCTACTGAGCATGAAGGAAAATCTCGTTAAATTCACTACCCCAGGTGGTAACCAATCCACCGTCACCTATGGTGACGTTAGTGGACCTTCGGATTCTGGGGAGTCCGCATCAACATGCTTTAAGGATGAGTGGGAGCAGCCTGAAATCACCGGACGTAAACTCAGACCAAGACGGCAAAGCTTCTTCGCAACATTTAATGCCAACTCACTGCTAAAAGTGGGTAAACTGAAACATTTGACTGATTCACTAACACGACACAACATAATACTGACAGCAGTACAGGAAACCAGATTTACGGACGAACATGCCTTCGAGTCCCAAGGCTACAGAATCCTCAAAGGAAAAGTGGGTCAGCGGGTAATGAAGAACGTACCCCACTTAGGTACAGGATTTATAATCAGTCACAGGATACTGGATTCAGTCACCGACTTTACCTCCCCGAGTAGTCGTGCATCCATCCTCTCTCTCAAATGCGCAAACAAGGGCTACAGTATAGTCAATATACATACCCCAATCAACCAGGACAACAGACGCAATCCAGACAGAACTTATAAATTCTGGGAAGACTTAGAAGATATTATCTCTAAACTTCCAGAGAGGCACACCGTTATACTGCTTGGTGACTTCAATGTTCAATTGGGAAGAAAGAAAAAATACAGAAACATAGTGGGCAATTATCCGACGCATAAGCAAACCAACCACAACGGACAACGATTGGTGGATCTGTGTAGGACTTTTGGGTTGATCATGAAGTCTAGCTTCTTCAAACACTTGCCAAGGAAGCAGAAGACTTCACCTAATACCCACCTGGGTGAATTCCAGATAGATCATGTGGCCATTTCACGAAAATCTCGAAAGGAAATACAAAACGTGAAGGTACTAAGAAGCGCCAATCTGGACTCCCAAGAGATCAAAATAAGACTCCAGCCTAGAAACACTAGATTACGCAGAACCTCCAAAATGGTAAGATTTGACGTAGAGCGAATTAAGAACAGTCAAGAACTAAGTCAGAGACTGAACAACACAGACCTAAACAACTGGGACCAACTGAAGGAGACTCTTGTAAAGGCGGCCAATGAACTCGCTCCTCTCGCTAGAAGAAGGAAGCATCCGTGGTGGACTGAAGACTGTGACAATGCAATAGCCCGAAGACAGATGGCCTGGGTGAAGTGGAATTCTAAAAAGACCAAGGAAAATTGGCATAAATTTTTGGAACAAAGAAAGGTTACAGCCAAGATAATTCGAGGAACCAAACGAACCTTCACACAAAACCAACTAACCCAAATCGAAGAGAGCTTGGCTAAGAATAATTTCAGAGATTTCTTTGGAACCTTTAAGCAGGCACTCAACCTTTAAGCAGACAGAAAATATGCTCCGCCAAGCCTCCACTTCAGAGACTCACAAGGCAAACTGGCTTATAACGACAAGGACAACTGCCACCTTTTGGCTCAGTACTTTAAAAATCTACTCAACTGTGACCCACCCAGCGAAGACTTCGACTATAAACAAACCACACCAAACCCGGACTCGCTTCCCCCTTCATTGGAAGAAGTTGGCCAGATCATTCAACTTCTTAAGAATAATAAGGCAGCTGGAGAGGACTCTATCGTTGCTGAACTGTGGAAAGGTGCTGGAAACAATGCCGTGCGCAAGCTAACCGAGATCATCCAGGGAAACAAGGCAAACATCTGGGAAACAGAGAAAATACCACCCGATTGGAAATCTGCTCTGATCCATCCGCTTCACAAAAAGGGAGATTTTGCGGATCTAAACAACTACCGTGGAATTTCTCTCGTCCCGGTAACATACAAGATTCTCTCGAAGGCGTTACAAGTAAGGGCAGAAAATCAGTTGGATAATCAACTGCGAGAATACCAGGGGGCTTCAGGAAGACCCGATCCTGTACTGAACAGATCCTCAATCTTAAAACTGTACTTGCATACTCCAAGGTGAGAAACCGCAAGGTGGTCGTCACCTTTGTTGATTTTAGGAAGGCCTACGATTCCATTGATAGAGAAACGCTTAACAAAGTACTCCAGGAACTAGCACTATGGACTTTCCCCACTTCTCCTCAAATGCGTCCTTGAAAAGGTTATAAGAGAATGGCGCAAGGAACTGAACAATTTGGGTGCTCAGAGTGGTATCTACCTGGGACGTAAGAACGATGGACTGGTTGTAGATTGCCTGGCCTTTGCAGATGACATGGCACTGTTTGCTGATTCTCTTGAGATGGCAACAATGCAGGCAAACTGCAGGAAAACAGGCTGCCAAAGTGTCGCTGGAGAAAACAGAATTCTTCACCAACTTCAGAGAAGCAAACAGAGAGATGTTACTAGAACTGGGAAACATCAAGAGGACTGAGAAATTTAAGTATCTCGGCGAATAGATTGAACCCAACTTATCAGAAAGAGCATCATTATCCAAGAGAGTCAGCAAGTTAGAACTAGCCTATCGGCTGACTAAGAACACTTACAATAAGAAATGCCTGTCACGCAACCTGAAACTTAAGCACTACACATCAGTCTTGCGATCAGAAGCCCTGTATGCCATGAAGTGTCTTTCCTTGAACCCAAGAGGTCTAATAGAGAAATTGGAAATCAGGGAGAAGAGAATTCTCAGGAAGATCCTAGGCTCAGTAAAGGAAGATGAGGAATTCCGAAGACGGCATAACTCTGAGCTCTACGAACATATTGAGATGCTCTCTGACTGTGCAAGGAAAAGGGTAGCTTTCTATGGCCAAGTTGCAAGATTGCCTCCAAACAGACTAACCAACTGTCTGTTCACCTTCTGACAAAACAAGAAGCTTCGTTCCACTTGGTTGACTTGTTGACTGTCCACTTGGACAGTCTGTGAGACGTACCCTGAAGGAAGTCCGCGGATTTCAGGAAAACCTCGAAGGAAAGGTACCCCCTGGACAGAAGAGAGAAAGGAGTTACACCGGCAGAAGATGCGACAATACTGGGCAAAGGTCAATGTCCAACAGTTGAACAAGCGTGGTCCAAAGTAGGCCTATTCGAAAGAAGAAGAAGAAGAATTGACTATTAACTATTTCATTGAAAACTATATAATTATTAAATATTCTTGTGTAACTGGATTCTCTCTATTTTGTCATGTATGTATAGTATTGCATATCTATTCTTGCTTGTCTCGCACTATATTCTCTACTCTTCGTAAGTCATCAACCAAGTCTCTGCCTAATGTCTGATATATTTTGTCATTTGCCTAAAAGTTTGTTAATATTTAATTTGTTTTTAAAAGTTTTCGTTAAATGAACTTATATAAGATAGTTAATATGTTAATTTAGTTTTGGATAATTTCAAATACTATAATATAAATATAAATAAATAATATAAATATAAATATTTCAAATAATTTCTAATACTTGCTTATTTTTTAATGTGCTAATGTTAATTTTGTTTTTTTTTTAAGAATTTGGTACTTATGTACTAACGCCACCGCAGAGAGAAGTCACGCTACCGCGGGATATGTGGTCTGGATTTATCTGCTCTATTATAACCTAATCTAACCCTTATCGAATATTTTTTCTTATTTAGGATCGAGAGGTCGCGCTACCGCGCGATATGTGGTCTCTATTTATTTTCTCCATTATAACCTAATCTAACACCTCATTTTGATCAAATCTGTAGCTCTGAACCAAGAATTTTTATAAGGCATGTACAATATATATTATAATTTAGTTTTTGGATAATTTAAAATTATGCTGTTCATTTATTTTGCGCGACACATTTCAATGTAAATGTAATTTCATTAATCATGGAAAAGATTATATCAAATCTACAACAGACTTTTGGCAAATTTCGACAAGACCGGAGCTACAGCAAAGCTAGGTAGATAAGACAGACAAAATTAATAGCTAGAATAACAGAATAAAATTTCTGAAAAAACTGAAATAAATTATACTAAGCTTATGGTAGAATTTATAACAACATTATTGAAACTGAAATAAAAATGGAAATAAATAATACTACGCGATTGTTTGAAATGAAAACAACCAAAGAAACAAATTATATAGTGTACAGATTCATAATCCCATCCTTAATATCATTACCATCGAAAACGTAAATATTTTTACTTCCTGTTTTGTTTCTTTCCAAAAAAGATTGCGGTATATTTCAATTTTTATTTTTCAACGAGAGAAATTGCGGTATATTTCAATTGTTATTTTTCAACGAGACTTGAGATTGTCGTTAAAAACTGGAACGCAAAAGCAAGTGTATCAATTAAGGGAAAAATAGAAGAGTATATCTGAATATGTTCAATCGATAGCCTTTTAAGGACTCTAATAATGGATTGATTTAATATCAAATAAATATTGATCGAATGGGAAAGGAGGTTTTTATTTCACAGAGCGTGTGAGGGTGGAAATGAGACACTTAAAAACTTCGAAATGCATTGAAGCTTTCGTTCTTCAAACTTTATTTGGACGACAAACAATTACAAGGCAATTAACTTTAATAGTAGTATTATGTAAATTTATTACCCTTTACGGGTTTATAAATTGTTTCCAAAATTTTTACATCACCCAATACATATATAAATAAAACAAATATAGTACATAATATAACTAAAAATAAAAAGAGAAAAAGAAAAAAAAAGTAACATGCTAATGAAACTAAAAAAAAAAAAATGAAAGCCACTAAATTCCTATCCCTAAACCGATTACCAGCTTCCCGCCCCACATATTGCTCTTCTTCTCTTTCTCTCATTTCTGAACATTCGTTCAGCAAGTGCTCTATTGTTTCCTTGTTTTCTCCACACATCCTGCATACTCTATTCCTATCCTCCATCCAAAATTTATTCTCTCTCTCTTCATTTCCACATCTGAATCTTGCCATTGTCACTCTCTCTTTTCTACTCTCTCTTCCTAGGTACTTTGGCAGTTCTTCCGTTATTATTTTTTCATATTTCCCATTGTACCTAGACTCCCTAATTCTTGCTCTCCTTTCTTGCCTGTGCACATCTCTATCTCTCTGGACTAATTCCTCTGTCATTACTCTACCTCTCTCTGTCATTCTTTCTATCTCCGCTTCTTCTCTTAGAATCTTCTCCTGCCACCCCCTTTTCTAAACACCATCATCTTGGACTTCTCCCCATTCACTGTCAGATTTTTCCTCCTCATATATTTCTCCATGTTTCTCATCATTTCTTTCATTCCTTTCTCATCTCTCGCTAGCACCACCAAATCGTCCGCGTAGCCTAGGAACCACACTTTTTCTTTGCCCACCACAACCCCACCCGTCTGTGCCTTGCTGAACATCTCCTCAATATCTCCAATAAACGCTGCAAATAGGCTGGGGCTTAGTGGCCAGCCTTGTCTCACTCCCCTATGAGTATTAAAACCTTCGCTTACCCTTTCAATTAACTTTAATATTTCTAGCTGATTTATTTCGAAGAAAAACAGTATGAAATTGGAAAGGAAATATTTTTTATTTAGTTTGTATATTTGTATGTATAATATATTCTTTATTTATTAACTTTTCTACTTCTTATGTTTTTTGATATGATATGTAAATGAGGATTACTATTCGAAGCTGTTTAGAACTAGTTGTTAAATGTTTTGTTCTAGTTAAGTATCATTAAATATTTAAGATATTCATTACATTTTGATTAAAAAAAGGCCACCCGCGAAGAACTTTCAATCTATTAATAATTCAAAATGAGGATTTATAAATCACGAGTCACAAGTCAAAAAATATTAAGGATAATTTATTTGTTGCATCCTATGTATCTGGATATTGACCTCTAACATGTTAAGTTTTACTTTTTTTATGTGCATTATTCCGTCAGCAATATTTTAAATTAACTCCTGTTTCTGTTCTATTGAAGAAATGTAACTAGGAGTAATTAAAAAACTATGTTTTAAATTATTATAAAATTGAAATAAAAAATGTGAGCTCATTTCATATATTTTTAAATTCAATAAGTAGTATAGTCTCGTATTGTTGGTCTAGTCCCTAACCTAACATAACCCTCCCTAATCTATCTAGCTTTGTCTGTTGAGTTTTGTCTGTCCGGTCTCATTTGTATTGTCTAATCTTGTCGGATCTGTCTCTCTGACCTTGTCCTGATTTTGTCGGCGTGATCTTATCTCTCTGGACTTCCATCATCATCATCTGGACTAACTCGTCTTGTTAATCTATTTCATTATGTAAGATTTACATACAAGGACCATTGTATTTAAGAATCGTTCAAAGAATTAACATTATCCTTAAAAGGAGTTTACTACATAATAATCCTGGTTGATGTTTGATGTTTATGAATAAACAATGAATTTCTTTTTTAAATTAATTTCTTCTTTTCTATCCCAACTAGTCTTGTCCGTATAGTCTTGCTCGCGTAGTCTTGTCCGACTAGCCTTGTGCATCAAGTCTAGTCCCGTCTATCTAGTATTGTCCGTGTAGTTTCCTCCGTCTGTCCTCCTCGGTAGTGTAGTGCAGTGGTGCGCAAACTATTTTCATTTGCGACCCAACATTTTGTGTAAAATTTTATCGCGACCCATGAATAGAAAATAGTCGTTTTTTAAATTTGTTTATATTGACATTTCACTATTTTAACCAAACCACAATTTAAAAAAAAGTTTCCTCCGTGTAGTCGTGTCCGTCTTTTTGGCGCCGACAGGTCAACGATATATGCCCTGTCCAAAGTCATACAGATACCTATTGAAATCAGAAAGAAGGTGTTCAAGTACCAATAGCTCGCGGTTCTTCTCGCTCTAGACATAGAAAACGCGTTCAACTCAGCTTCATGGGACCTTATAACAGAGGCGCTAATAACAGCGGGTGCTAGACCATATTTGGTAAAGATGGTCTAGTCGTACCTCAGTAATCGATACATTATCAGCAACAACAGATCGAAAATATAAACTACATGTGGTGCCCACAGGGCTCCATTCTAGGACCTATACTATAGAACATCTTCTACAACAAAATACTTCCACTCGACTTGGGAAAAAACATTACTTCTGTGGCCTACGCTGACGACTTTGCACTTATTGTATGGGGGAGGAATAACTCTCAACTGGAAGAGACAGCGCAAAAGGCTGTGAAAATAACCACCAGTACTAGGGCTGAAGATGGCACATGCCTAGACAAAAATGGTTAAAAAAAATGGATAAAAATTGGTGACGCCATTACAAGCAAGCCGGTTATCAAGTACCTTGGTGTATACTTGGATAAAAAAAGACGCATGACTAACACATTAAGATCAAGTGCGAGAAAGTCAAGAATTCGCTGATGGCTCTGACTAGGATCAACCTAAACCTATGGGAACCGCGAGTTATGGAAGCTGCCCAAGGACAACACCAAGTTTGCACCTGCAAAAGTGCTGAAACAGACATTTAACTTATCTTTCGTATATAAAGAGATACGGATCGAAAAGACATTCATTATTATAATTATAATCATTAATCAAGTTAAAACTATTGTATAATTATTTTAATTTATTTTGTTAGTTTTAAGTGAGTTGTTCCTGAATAAAAGTTTTTTAAAAACTTATTCGAGTGTTGAGAACCCAAAACTGGCGCAGTCGGTAGAATCTAGGCGAAACACTGTATAAAACAATTGTTTTTGGGTATCAACCCTTAAGCCTAGCCGAAACAAGAAAATACTGAAGATACGAAAGCTTCCATCGAGGCAAAGTTGCAAGATCCAAAGGAAATTCCGGATTCCACAACAACACTCAACACAAAGGAACATCCTGAAGAAAGTCCAACTTCGACTCTATTCTGGAACGTTAGACTAAGAACACCTGGGAAAAGGACAACTTCTCCAGATCCTATAGGCATTAGATTAAGGACAACCAAGAAAGGGACAACCAAGTTCATTCCTTTTTTAAATAATTTCCCACAACACTTTTTGAATTTCTCTAGACTTAATTTTATTCAAAATAATCTAAAAATTAATCAGAATCAATTGATCGCTCATAAGAATCAGAATAATATTAGTTTAGTTGATAATTCATAAAAATAAATCAAAATGGCACTAAATGTACCACTATTACGTTACCAAGCCGATAACATCCCTCACTTTGACGGCAACCCAAGAAAGTTGCACAGATTTATAAATACATGCGAACATTTTCTTTAAACTTTCCAAAATGTTCAAAACGCAAACGATCCATTAAACATTTGCTTGCTTGATACGGTCCTATGTAAATTATTGATTGTGCTGCCGATTTAATTAGCACCAGGACAGAACTAAATAGTTGGCAATTAATAAAAAATGCATTAAATCACAAATTTTCAGATCAGAGAGGTACAGACTGACGACCTAGTAGACCTATATCAAGATCTAATCTAAGACCTAATATCCACGAAACCTCTAAAAAACGAAACCCCCATCCAATTTGGCATAAGGATACAAGACTCACGAAGTGAACCATTATGACGACTTTGCTCTAAAAACTTTCATTCACGGCTTACCATATCAAACTCAGTTAGTAATTAGATTAAGAAACCCCAATTCGATTGAACAAGCTTTAGCCTTTGTCTAAAAAATTTTTAAATATGTTAATACTGGATATAACCCGAATTTACAGCAATCTACTTACAGACCGCAACCACTATTTAACCCCAATTATTCGAAACCCAATTACCCAATACAAAATGTCCCAATAAAAAATGTCAGACAAAATTATCCTCCAAAATCTCAACAAAATTTTCAACCCAATTACCAACAAAGATATCAACCAAATTTTCAACCCAATTACCAACAGAGGTACCAACCAAATTTTCAACCCAATTACAAACAAAGATAGCAACCAAATTCTCAACCCAATTACCAACAAAGATTCCAATCAAATTATCAACCGAGATCCACTAACTTCCCTATTTCAAAACTGAACTTCCCACAATATCAACCATTTAATAATCAACCGAGACCATCTCCATTCAACCCAAAATCCAGTCACATGACTAAGAAATTTTCTCCGACTAACTACAGACCTGAACCAATGTACACTACCTCTGGAAACACCTCTAGACCTAGACAAATCTTTGCAATGGAAAAATTATTTACCCAAGAAATAAATCAAGAACCGGTTAACCTAGACGAACCATATAATTTTGATCAGAAATACGACCAACAAATCTATCAAGACTCTTATGACCAACAAGATTATCCAAACTCATATAATGCTTACACAGAATATGATAATTATCATAATCTAAACTATCAACCAGAAGAAACCCCCCAACAGCCAAAATTTCAATGTAAATGTAATTTCATTAATCATGGAAAAGATTATATCAAATCTACAACAGACTTTTGGCAAATTTCGACAAGACCGGAGCTACAGCAAAGCTAGGTAGATAAGACAGACAAAATTAATAGCTAGAATAACAGAATAAAATTTCTGAAAAAACTGAAATAAATTATACTAAGCTTATGGTAGAATTTATAACAACATTATTGAAACTGAAATAAAAATGGAAATAAATAATACTACGCGATTGTTTGAAATGAAAACAACCAAAGAAACAAATTATATAGTGTACAGATTCATAATCCCATCCTTAATATCATTACCATCGAAAACGTAAATATTTTTACTTCCTGTTTTGTTTCTTTCCAAAAAAGATTGCGGTATATTTCAATTTTTATTTTTCAACGAGAGAAATTGCGGTATATTTCAATTGTTATTTTTCAACGAGACTTGAGATTGTCGTTAAAAACTGGAACGCAAAAGCAAGTGTATCAATTAAGGGAAAAATAGAAGAGTATATCTGAATGTGTTCAATCGATAGCCTTTTAAGGACTCTAATAATGGATTGATTTAATATCAAATAAATATTGATCGAATGGGAAAGGAGGTTTTTATTTCACAGAGCGTGTGAGGGTGGAAATGAGACACTTAAAAACTTCGAAATGCATTGAAGCTTTCGTTCTTCAAACTTTATTTGGACGACAAACAATTACAAGGCAATTAACTTTAATAGTAGTATTATGTAAATTTATTACCCTTTACGGGTTTATAAATTGGTTCCAAAATTTTTACATCACCCAATACATATATAAATAAAACAAATATAGTACATAATATAACTAAAAATAAAAAGAGAAAAAGAAAAAAAAAGTAACATGCTAATGAAACTAAAAAAAAAAAAATGAAAGCCACTAAATTCCTATCCCTAAACCGATTACCAGCTTCCCGCCCCACATATTGCTCTTCTTTTCTTTCTCTCATTTCTGAACATTCGTTCAGCAAGTGCTCTATTGTTTCCTTGTTTTCTCCACACATCCTGCATACTCTATTCCTATCCTCCATCCAAAATTTATTCTCTCTCTCTTCATTTCCACATCTGAATCTTGCCATTGTCACTCTCTCTTTTCTACTCTCTCTTCCTAGGTACTTTGGCAGTTCTTCCGTTATTATTTTTTCATATTTCCCATTGTACCTAGACTCCCTAATTCTTGCTCTCCTTTCTTGCCTGTGCACATCTCTATCTCTCTGGACTAATTCCTCTGTCATTACTCTACCTCTCTCTGTCATTCTTTCTATCTCCGCTTCTTCTCTTAGAATCTTCTCCTGCCACCCCCTTTTCTAAACACCATCATCTTGGACTTCTCCCCATTCACTGTCAGATTTTTCCTCCTCATATATTTCTCCATGTTTCTCATCATTTCTTTCATTCCTTTCTCATCTCTCGCTAGCAACACCAAATCGTCCGCGTAGCCTAGGAACCACACTTTTTCTTTGCCCACCACAACCCCACCCGTCTGTGCCTTGCTGAACATCTCCTCTATATCTCCAATAAACGCTGCAAATAGGCTGGGGCTTAGTGGCCAGCCTTGTCTCACTCCCCTATGAGTATTAAAACCTTCGCTTACCCTTTCAATTAACTTTAATATTTCTAGCTGATTTATTTCGAAGAAAAACAGTATGAAATTGGAAAGGAAATATTTTTTATTTAGTTTGTATATTTGTATGTATAATATATTCTTTATTTATTAACTTTTCTACTTCTTATGTTTTTTGATATGATATGTAAATGAGGATTACTATTCGAAGCTGTTTAGAACTAGTTGTTAAATGTTTTGTTCTAGTTAAGTATCATTAAATATTTAAGATATTCATTACATTTTGATTAAAAAAAGGCCACCCGCGAAGAACTTTCAGTCTATTAATAATTCAAAATGAGGATTTATAAATCACGAGTCACAAGTCAAAAAATATTAAGGATAATTTATTTGTTGCATCCTATGTATCTGGATATTGACCTCTAACATGTTAAGTTTTACTTTTTTTATGTGCATTATTCCGTCAGCAATATTTTAAATTAACTCCTGTTTCTGTTCTATTGAAGAAATGTAACTAGGAGTAATTAAAAAACTATGTTTTAAATTATTATAAAATTGAAATAAAAAATGTGAGCTCATTTCATATATTTTTAAATTCAATAAGTAGTATAGTCTCGTATTGTTGGTCTAGTCCCTAACCTAACATAACCCTCCCTAATCTATCTAGCTTTGTCTGTTGAGTTTTGTCTGTCCGGTCTCATTTGTATTGTCTAATCTTGTCGGATCTGTCTCTCTGACCTTGTCCTGATTTTGTCGGCGTGATCTTATCTCTCTGGACTTCCATCATCATCATCTGGACTAACTCGTCTTGTTAATCTATTTCATTATGTAAGATTTACATACAAGGACCATTGTATTTAAGAATCGTTCAAAGAATTAACATTATCCTTAAAAGGAGTTTACTACATAATAATCCTGGTTGATGTTTGATGTTTATGAATAAACAATGAATTTCTTTTTTAAATTAATTTCTTCTTTTCTATCCCAACTAGTCTTGTCCGTATAGTCTTGCTCGCGTAGTCTTGTCCGACTAGCCTTGTGCATCAAGTCTAGTCCCGTCTATCTAGTATTGTCCGTGTAGTTTCCTCCGTCTGTCCTCCTCGGTAGTGTAGTGCAGTGGTGCGCAAACTATTTTCATTTGCGACCCAACATTTTGTGTAAAATTTTATCGCGACCCATGAATAGAAAATAGTCGTTTTTTAAATTTGTTTATATTGACATTTCACTATTTTAACCAAACCACAATTTAAAAAAAAGTTTCCTCCGTGTAGTCGTGTCCGTCTTTTTGGCGCCGACAGGTCAACGATATATGCCCTGTCCAAAGTCATACAGATACCTATTGAAATCAGAAAGAAGGTGTTCAAGTACCAATAGCTCGCGGTTCTTCTCGCTCTAGACATAGAAAACGCGTTCAACTCAGCTTCATGGGACCTTATAACAGAGGCGCTAATAACAGCGGGTGCTAGACCATATTTGGTAAAGATGGTCTAGTCGTACCTCAGTAATCGATACATTATCAGCAACAACAGATCGAAAATATAAACTACATGTGGTGCCCACAGGGCTCCATTCTAGGACCTATACTATAGAACATCTTCTACAACAAAATACTTCCACTCGACTTGGGAAAAAACATTACTTCTGTGGCCTACGCTGACGACTTTGCACTTATTGTATGGGGGAGGAATAACTCTCAACTGGAAGAGACAGCGCAAAAGGCTGTGAAAATAACCACCAGTACTAGGGCTGAAGATGGCACATGCCTAGACAAAAATGGTTAAAAAAAATGGATAAAAATTGGTGACGCCATTACAAGCAAGCCGGTTATCAAGTACCTTGGTGTATACTTGGATAAAAAAAGACGCATGACTAACACATTAAGATCAAGTGCGAGAAAGTCAAGAATTCGCTGATGGCTCTGACTAGGATCAACCTAAACCTATGGGAACCGCGAGTTATGGAAGCTGCCCAAGGACAACACCAAGTTTGCACCTGCAAAAGTGCTGAAACAGACATTTAACTTATCTTTCGTATATAAAGAGATACGGATCGAAAAGACATTCATTATTATAATTATAATCATTAATCAAGTTAAAACTATTGTATAATTATTTTAATTTATTTTGTTAGTTTTAAGTGAGTTGTTCCTGAATAAAAGTTTTTTAAAAACTTATTCGAGTGTTGAGAACCCAAAACTGGCGCAGTCGGTAGAATCTAGGCGAAACACTGTATAAAACAATTGTTTTTGGGTATCAACCCTTAAGCCTAGCCGAAACAAGAAAATACTGAAGATACGAAAGCTTCCATCGAGGCAAAGTTGCAAGATCCAAAGGAAATTCCGGATTCCACAACAACACTCAACACAAAGGAACATCCTGAAGAAAGTCCAACTTCGACTCTATTCTGGAACGTTAGACTAAGAACACCTGGGAAAAGGACAACTTCTCCAGATCCTATAGGCATTAGATTAAGGACAACCAAGAAAGGGACAACCAAGTTCATTCCTTTTTTAAATAATTTCCCACAACACTTTTTGAATTTCTCTAGACTTAATTTTATTCAAAATAATCTAAAAATTAATCAGAATCAATTGATCGCTCATAAGAATCAGAATAATATTAGTTTAGTTGATAATTCATAAAAATAAATCAAAATGGCACTAAATGTACCACTATTACGTTACCAAGCCGATAACATCCCTCACTTTGACGGCAACCCAAGAAAGTTGCACAGATTTATAAATACATGCGAACATTTTCTTTAAACTTTCCAAAATGTTCAAAACGCAAACGATCCATTAAACATTTGCTTGCTTGATACGGTCCTATGTAAATTATTGATTGTGCTGCCGATTTAATTAGCACCAGGACAGAACTAAATAGTTGGCAATTAATAAAAAATGCATTAAATCACAAATTTTCAGATCAGAGAGGTACAGACTGACGACCTAGTAGACCTATATCAAGATCTAATCTAAGACCTAATATCCACGAAACCTCTAAAAAACGAAACCCCCATCCAATTTGGCATAAGGATACAAGACTCACGAAGTGAACCATTATGACGACTTTGCTCTAAAAACTTTCATTCACGGCTTACCATATCAAACTCAGTTAGTAATTAGATTAAGAAACCCCAATTCGATTGAACAAGCTTTAGCCTTTGTCTAAAAAATTTTTAAATATGTTAATACTGGATATAACCCGAATTTACAGCAATCTACTTACAGACCGCAACCACTATTTAACCCCAATTATTCGAAACCCAATTACCCAATACAAAATGTCCCAATAAAAAATGTCAGACAAAATTATCCTCCAAAATCTCAACAAAATTTTCAACCCAATTACCAACAAAGATATCAACCAAATTTTCAACCCAATTACCAACAGAGGTACCAACCAAATTTTCAACCCAATTACAAACAAAGATAGCAACCAAATTCTCAACCCAATTACCAACAAAGATTCCAATCAAATTATCAACCGAGATCCACTAACTTCCCTATTTCAAAACTGAACTTCCCACAATATCAACCATTTAATAATCAACCGAGACCATCTCCATTCAACCCAAAATCCAGTCACATGACTAAGAAATTTTCTCCGACTAACTACAGACCTGAACCAATGTACACTACCTCTGGAAACACCTCTAGACCTAGACAAATCTTTGCAATGGAAAAATTATTTACCCAAGAAATAAATCAAGAACCGGTTAACCTAGACGAACCATATAATTTTGATCAGAAATACGACCAACAAATCTATCAAGACTCTTATGACCAACAAGATTATCCAAACTCATATAATGCTTACACAGAATATGATAATTATCATAATCTAAACTATCAACCAGAAGAAACCCCCCAACAGCCAAATTTTCAAATGACTTTCCCGAATCCCGACCAGACATAATAAAACTAAATAACATTCCTACAAATATTCCCCATATTAATAATCCTGAATTAAAAGCTAAATTTTTAATAGACACAGGCAGTTCACGCAGCCTTATTGATGAGGGATCAATAAGGCTGCGCCTTAGCCTTAGCTATATTAGCCTATAAATTCTATAAAAATTATATTACCAACGAAAAATTTAATATACAGACAGCACATGCAATGACTATTCACGACTAAATAGCCAAAATTCCTATGTTTAATATCTATAAAATAAAAAATTCTCATAAATTCTACTTATTTAAATTTTCTGAAAATTACGACGGACTTATAGCAGCTGATTTACTTAACCAATTAGAAGCTAATATTAATATAAAATCTCGAAAATTAACAACACCCTTCACATAAATACCAATCATTTACAATAACTTACAGACGTATTCAATTACAATACCACCCCGTACTCAAAAAATTGTAAAATTACCCGTAAAATTAAAGCAAGGAACTGGAAAATTAAATTACTTACACAGCTTTCACGAATAATACAGAAATGCCTCAAGCCCTAGTAAACGTAGAAAACAATTTTGCAATTACAACCATAATAAATTCAAGCGAAAAATAGCAAAAATTGATATACTTCACCTTTTGAAATTAATGAAATCGACACTTGCACCGTAAATTTTGTTAATAAAATAGAAACAAGCGAATTCCCTTCTTTTACTTCATATGGCAATACCCTAAAATCAAATTTAAAAAAATTAAGACTAGAACATTGTAATTCAGAAGAACGCGAATCTATTAGAAAATTATGTTTAGAATTTCGTGATATATTTTATTGCGATCAAATTCCATTGACATTCACAAACAAAATACATAAGATCAAAACATAAGATCAATTTTAAAAATGAATCACCCATTTATACCAAGAGTTATAGATATCCGGAAATACATAGATCCGAAGTTAAAGTACAGATTTCTAAAATGTTAAACCAAAGGATTATTCAAAATTCCACCTCCCCGTGGTCCAGTCCAATTTGGATCGTACCAAAAAAATTAGACGCTTCTAATAAACGTAAATGGCGCTTAGTAATCGACTACCGTAAACTAAACGAACAAACAATAGACGACAAATACCCCCTTCCTTTACTGACATACTTGATAAATTAGGCAAAAATCAATATTTCTCCACACTAGATTTAGCCAACGGATTTCATCAAATTGAAATGCACCCAGACGATATACCCAAAACTGGGTTTTCTACAGAAAACGGACATTATGAATTTCGTAGAATGCCATTCGGTTTAAAAAATGCACTTAGTACTTTCCATTTCCAAGTCATTTGAACATTGTAAACAACTATTAATTAATCCAACTATTTTACAATATCCCGACTTTGAAAAAGACTTTGAATTAACCACAGACGCTAGCAATTATGCTATAGGCGCCGTATTATCAGAACTCACGAACATTGAACGAAAGCGAATCTCGATATTCCACAATTGAAAAAGAACTGTTAGCAATCGTGTGGGCATGTAAATATTTTCGTCCCTACCAGTAGGGAAAGATGATTCGTTCTAGACCCTCCTCCTCCTCAAACCTCCTCCTGTCATGCGCATGCGCGATGACCTTTGACCCCTAACCTAACCTTGACCCCTTGACCCCTAACCTAACCTTGACCTTGACCCCTTGACCCCTAACCTTGACCTTGACCTTGGAACTTCCGGTTTCGACTTCCGGCCGCCATTTTCGGAACTTCCAGATGCGCGGGAAAATTCAAAAAATAGACGCGAGGCGGGGAAATTCAAAATTAGATCCTGTTGAGACAAATGAGGTGTGAAAAGTTGGTTGCATACATCAACGGGACTAAACACATGAGACTAGACAGACGAAGCTAAATACATGAAACTAGATACATGGAACTAGATAGACGAGGCTAGATACATGAGACTAGATACACGGAGCTAGATACATGAGACTAGATACACGGGGCTTATGTAAAATTTCTTAAACTTGTCTGTGATTTAGATCGTATTAATTATTTAATATAAATAAAAAAGTATTTCAGCAATTAGGTTTAATTTTGAGTGAGAAATGGAATATATTGTTTCTTTTCCAGTTTACGTAATCAGTTTAGTATTTGAAGCTTTTAAATGTATGAGAATGAAATAATATCTAATAATTTTTATTACAACTTCCACGATAGAAAATGTTTATGTAACCACACGTCTAGATAGGAGCAAACGTCTAGCACTGATAACAATCCTGTCTCAACCTGTTTCAACCTGTCTCGACCTGTCTGTAAACATATGTGAAACAAATAAATTATTCCGTGTTTAATTTTATAAACGTAATAAGATTTTAATTTAAATAAAGTTTCAGTATTCGGTTAAGCAGAGCCGGATGTTTGTGCATGCCAGTGTAATCAATTTCTTCGTTTTGTTTTTCGTATTTGTGTTTCGTTCAATCTACTGGCTCTGCGATAAGACGCAACCGGATGTTTGTCAGACATAATTTCTTATCAGCGGTGTGCGAGCTGAGAAAATAATAAAATATGAATCTAATCAACTCTCACTTAATACTCTGCAGCTCTATCGGTTATGTGTAGCGTGGGGTCACATAGACCTCACACCCTGTTTAGCGTGGGGTCACATAGACCTCACACCCTGTTTAGCGTGGGGTCACATAGACCTCACACCCTGTTTAGCGTGGGGTCACATAGACCTCACACTCTGTTTAGCGTGGGGTCACATAGACCTCACACCCTGTTTAGCGTGGGGTCACATAGACCTCACACCCTGTTGAGCGTGGGGTCACATAGACCTCACACCCTGTTTAGCGTGGGGTCACATAGACCTCACACCCTGTTTAGCGTGGGGTCACATAGACCTCACACCCTGTTTAGCGTGGGGTCACATAGACCTCACACCCTGTTGAGCGTGGGGTCACACAGACCTCACACCCTGTTTAGCGTGGGGTCACATAGACCTCACACCCTCACGTGGGGTCACATAGACCTCATAGTTGGGGTAGGTTACAGATGTTAGGAATGAAGCGCCATTAGGGTGGGTTAGCATTAGATTAGTTGGATTAGGTTAGGTTAGGTTAGGTTAGTTGAGTTAACATTAGGGTAGGTTAGCATTAGATTAGTTGGGATAGGTTAGGAATGAGGCGCGCTTCATTCCTAACCTATCCCAACTAATCTAATGCTAACCTACCCTAATGTTAACTCAACTAACCTAACCTAACCTAACCTAATCCAACTAATCTAATGCTAACCCACCCTAATGGCGCTTCATTCCTAACATCTGTAACCTACCCCAACTATGAGGTCTATGTGACCCCACGTGAGGGTGTGAGGTCTATGTGACCCCACGCTAAACAGAGTGTGAGGTCTATGTGACCCCACGCTCAACAGGGTGTGAGGTCTATGTGACCCCACGCTAAACAGGGTGTGAGGTCTATGTGACCCCACGCTAAACAGGGTGTGAGGTCTATGTGACCCCACGCTAAACAGGGTGTGAGGTCTATGTGACCCCACGCTCAACAGGGTGTGAGGTCTATGTGACCCCACGCTAAACAGGGTATGAGGTCTATGTGACCCCACGCTAAACAGAGTGTGAGGTCTATGTGACCCCACGCTAAACAGGGTGTGAGGTCTATGTGACCCCACGCTAAACAGGGTGTGAGGTCTATGTGACCCCGAGCTAAACAGGGTGTGAGGTCTATGTGACCCCACGCTACACATAACCGATAGAGCTGCAGAGTATTAAGTGAGAGTTGATTAGATTCATATTTTATTATTTTCTCAGCTCGCACACCGCTGATAAGAAATTATGTCTGACAAACATCCGGTTGCGTCTTATCGCAGAGCCAGTAGATTGAACGAAACACAAATACGAAAAACAAAACGAAGAAATTGATTACACTGGCATGCACAAACATCCGGCTCTGCTTAACCGAATACTGAAACTTTATTTAAATTAAAATCTTATTAGGTTTATAAAATTAAACACGGAATAATTTATTTGTTTCACATATGTTTACAGACAGGTCGAGACAGGTTGAAACAGGTTGAGACAGGATTGTTATCAGTGCTAGACGTTTGCTCCTATCTAGACGTGTGGTTACATAAACATTTTCTATCGTGGAAGTTGTAATAAAAATTATTAGATATTATTTCATTCTCATACATTTAAAAGCTTCAAATACTAAACTGATTACGTAAACTGGAAAAGAAACAATATATTCCATTTCTCACTCAAAATTAAACCTAATTGCTGAAATACTTTTTTATTTATATTAAATAATTAATACGATCTAAATCACAGACAAGTTTAAGAAATTTTACATAAGCCCCGTGTATCTAGTCTCATGTATCTAGCTCCGTGTATCTAGTCTCATGTATCTAGCCTCGTCTATCTAGTTCCATGTATCTAGTTTCATGTATTTAGCTTCGTCTGTCTAGTCTCATGTGTTTAGTCCCGTTGATGTATGCAACCAACTTTTCGCACCTCATTTGTCTCAACAGGATCTAATTTTGAATTTCCCCGCCTCGCGTCTATTTTTTGAATTTTCCCGCGCATCTGGAAGTTCCGAAAATGGCGGCCGGAAGTCGAAACCGGAAGTCGAAACCGGAAGTCGAGACCGGAAATAGGAAGTCGAAACCGGAAGTCGAAACCGGAAGTTCCAAGGTCAAGGTCAAGGTTAGGTTAGGGGTCAAGGGGTCAAGGTTAGGTTAGGGGTCAAGGGGTCAAGGTTAGGTTAGGGGTCAAAGGTCATCGCGCATGCGCATGACAGGAGGAGGTTTGAGGAGGAGGAGGGTCTAGAACGAATCATCTTTCCCTACTCCTACCTTTTCGGTAGAAAATTCAAAATTTATACAGATCATAGACCACTGACTTGGCTTTTTAACTTTAAAGGAACCAAATAGTAAATTGATTAGATGGAGACTTAGAATTGATGAATTCGATTATGACATAATATTCAAAAAGGGAAAACAAAATACAAACGCTGACGCACTATCACGAATAAATTCAAATGCAATAGAAACCGAAAGTCCCTTTTAGAGACATTTTAGATTATTTACGACATCTATCTGAAAACCCTATCGAAAATACACAACCTTCCACTAGCGGTACACAAGAAAACATAACAACTTCCCCTAAAATCAAAATTTTACAAGACATCCAAATTAGACCCCCACAAAACGAAATAGTTAAAGAACTTTTAAAACTACATAAAATTGAAATCCAGTTTACCACCCCACTCCATCATTAATCCAATGCACCTGTAGAAAGATTTCATTCTACCTTAATTGAACATCTAAGAATATTAAGACAAACTAATACCACAAATAATGTTGTAAAACTAATGAAATATGCTATAATTGCATACAACAACTCTATACATTCTTCGTTTTACGCCATTAGAATTAACTCTTGGACATACAAATACACGTGACCCTTCTTGTTTTGTTGACTCTTCATTCTACTCTGACTATATAATGAATCACAAAGAAAAAATCAATCATGTTTATAAAAAATTTAACGAACGACTCGAAACTAATAAGGAAAAAGTACTAGACAAACGTAATCTTAAAGGACCAGAACAATACCAATTTAAAATCGGACAAACTATTTATAAAATGAATAATAGAGGTAATAAAAAAGATAATAAATTTTTAGGCTCTTACATACTCACTGAAATACTAGAAAAAAATAAAGCTAAAATAAAAAATAAATCAAATAATAAGATAGAAATTATCCATATGAAAGAATTAAAAACTCCCTCTATTACAGATCCTGTTCATGCTTCCCAACAGAAATAATACTACCCAAACTTTACGACCTATATGATAACCCTGGACTATTACCACTAAAATTAGGAACTACACAAAACATCATCGACTATTGGTCATTTATACAGATCCTTGACTTGACAAGTATAACCAATGAATTTTACGTTCTGCAAAGACAAATTCGAAAGAAACAAGAACTGAAACTTGTTAACGATCAATTGAAAGAAAACAAATTGCCATTTGAACCCAAATTAGAAAATATATTATTATTCGAAAAAGCAATGAAAATCAAAAGTTTCATTAGAGTCAAATAGTATTCATAATCCAAATTCCAATTGTTGAACCAAATAGTTATAACATTTACCGTCTATATCCATTGTCTACTTCAACAAATGGAAAATACAAAACCATTTTCCACAAACAAAATACTTATCATTAAATGAACACTACTATATGCAATTCAATGAAAAATGTAATGAAATAAACCCCGAAGAATTTATATGTCAAGAAATGGACCATCAAGAGATAACCAAAGAAGCTCCTTGTGAAATACAAATGCTGAAATTTGCTAAAAACATTTCAAGTTGTCACCAGACTTCCATAAATATCCAAAACCGCAAAGTACAGAAAATTTAAAACAACAAATGGTTATTAATCATCCCAAAAGAAATAGTGGCAGTGCAACAGTGCGGAAAAATTAAAGATAGTTTCCCAATTAACGGAACATACATGTTAGAACTGAACCCATATTGTGAAATTAATATTGGAAGTATAAAAGTTAAATCTTATCAAAATTCAAAACCAAATTATCGAGTTATCGAAATTCCTAAATTAAACTTTGAAAATCAACTTAAAATAAAGAACCAATTGCAAATAAAACCCATAGAACTCGAATCTATAAATTTCAACGAAATTAATAACTTCCAACATATTCTAGACTTGCAAAATAAAGAACTTGATAAAATTATGAATGAACCATTGTTTTCAGATAAACCAATTGTGTGGACATTAATACTCTATATTATATGTGTCGCAATAATTTCTTATCTGTTATATAAATTCTGGAAAACAACTCGTCATCAAGAAAGAAAATTCCAAGACCATGGACATCATCGTCTAATCTCGCACCTGCTACACTAGAAGCTCGAATTTATCCCCGGAGGAGTTATGGAAGCTGCCCAAGGACAACACCAAGTCTGCACCTGCAAAAGTGCTGAAACCGACATTTAACTTATCTTTCGCATATAAAGAGATACCGAACGAAAAGACATTCATTATTATCATTATAATCATTAAATATTTTGTTAGTTTTAAGTGAGTTGTTCCTGAATAAATTTTTGAAGTTTTTTAAAAACTTATTCGAGTGTTGAGAACCCAAAACTCGCGGGAAAGAAGATGTATCTATAGAAACAAGTTAGAATCCCTAAACCGAAAAATTGCACTCAGAGTTATATCGGCATATAGAACCGTCTCCACCGCCGCAGCAATCGCTATAGTCTCACTACCGCCTTTCGAACTGATAGTTCAGGATATGGTAACATATATCGACTCGGGAAGAATAGCAGGTCTGATGCTGAAGATAAATGTATGAATGAGTGGCAGTAAAGATGGGGAGAATACGTTGGTTGGACTAAAACTTTTATAAAGGCCGTGAGGGAGAGAATGTGGTGTGTGGTGGATTATTATGTCACCCAGGACTTTACTGGTCATGGTGTCTTTAGAACATACCATTTGAAAAATTAATAAGAAAGATAATCTCATCTGCTGCGCGGACATTGACTCTGCAGAACATACCATTTTTCACTGTATTAAATGGACGGACCAACGAAAAATAGCAAATCTGCTATGCGAAACAGTAGTATCAACATAAAATATGTCAGAATGACTTTGAAGAACAGAAGCAGATAGGAACGCAAAAACAGGGATTGTGAGGGATATTAAGAACGCAAAAGAGAAACACGAAGGAGAGAACCGAATTTAGAAACGATGAAGGTTAACATCCTGACGTAATGCCTAGAAGCGGTTCCGGGATGTTATTAGTTTTTTTTTCAATAAAAAATCTTGTACGTCTAGTTATGTTCCCCTAGTCTAGTCTGCTCAGTCTCCTACGTCTAGTCTTGTCGATCTAGTTTTCTTTGTCTAGTCTTGTCTCTCAAGTCTTGTCCGTCAAGTCTTATCCGTGTAGTCTTGTCTGAATAGCCTTTTATGTTTAATGTTGTCTAGTTTTGTTTATGTTTCTCTATTTATCTTGTCGGTCTAATATTGCCTATCTAGTATTAGAGAGGCAATACAATTCTTGTCTTTCTTGACAGATGTTCTTATCTTCAATCCAACCTAAACGTCAAACTACCTTTGTAAATCGAGTTTTTCATATCTAGACTGGTATATCTTGTCTTGTATCTACTCTTCTGGGACTATAATTTTATCCGTCTATTATGTTCGCCTTGTCTTGGAGTCTATTATTGACGGTTTCGCCTTGTGTCTGAAGACTTGATGGTCTTCGGTTTTCTTGTCTGTCTTTAGTTTAGTCTTTTCTTACGTTGTATTTAAATATTTCTAAATTTTCTTTTTATTAATAAGAATTTTTATCTCGACCACTATTATAAATGCCCAATATTGTACAGTTCGTGGATTAAGTAAATACATCTTACAACACACGTATGTAACAGTCCGCGATTAATGTTATTTAATGATTCAATAACACACTAGTGCGTTTGGTTTACGATTCGTTGATTAGTTACGAGCTGCTAATATCGTTTAATATAGGCAACCCAATACATTCTGTTATTTGTCAAAAAAATATTAAACGTCAAACTAATTATAAACACTATATTTTTTTCAATTAAAACAATTAAAATAATGTTCAGTGATAGCGAAATAGAAAATGCTACTCCGCTCGAAATTGTTGAAAAAGCGAAACAAGCTGCTCATAAATTGCTGCAGATTAAATCTCGGGATCAATACGAGGATGCATTTAGAAAATTTATGGACTGGGGAATGAAGCATAAAGTTAAATCGTTTTCAGAAAATGTTAAAAAATGTCTCAAACCATGAAATCATCTTAACTTTGGGCAATTTCAATGGTTCGAACAACAATTAATATAAAGCACGACATCGACACTTGAAAAAATACATTCTCTTAAACACTCTCTTAAATATATTTTAAAGAAAAAAAATTAAAAATAAAACAGTTATTTTCTTTTTCTTCTTCTTATGACACCTATAAAATCTACTATAATAATAAAATAATCTTTTAGCAACTAATTAATAATCAAACTTAAGTAGAGGTATATTAAACTTCAAAAATAAAAGCTTTGAAGCCTTTTCTCCTTCAAGTCTATTTCGATGTGGTGTATAAATAAGCCCAGCACCACTAAATATTCGCTCGCTCGGAACACTCGTTGGTGGTGTGACTAAATAATACCTCGCTATTGAAGCAAGAAGCCCATACTTCTGCTTGTTCACTTTCCACCATGTCAGAGGATCGACGTCTTTTGAGACGCGTTTTTCCGCTAAATATTCAGTAATAGTTTTTCGGATGAAAAACTGAACGGGATTTTGGTGACTAGGAAGAGGAATGCCATCTTCTCCTTCACTATCACTCGTATCCATTAGTAAAGTCATCGTGTCCCTCAAAGATACATTTTTATTGTTTACGGAATCTTGAGTTTCGTCCAATCTGGCACGTTTGGTGGCATTCGAACAACATAATCTTGAAGGTACCATTGTTTGACTGTCTTCAAGCAAATCCAAAATATGCTGTATGACACGCTCTTTGGCCGAAATATTTAAAAAAAAATTTACTTTATATCTTGGATCAATGAAGGTTGCTGTGACAAACAATATTTCATTTTCTAAAACTAAAAATTTGCTAATGAGCCCCTGTTTCAAAACGGCTATCGTCTCACCAATGTGTTCATCGGATGAATCAAGATCATCAAGAATTCTTTCTAATGTGACGATTAAGGGAATCACTGATGATACAGAAACACTGGCCGCACTTAATTCTTTGGTTGCTTCTTCAAATGGTTTTAGTAAACCGATAAGTTTTTCAATGATCGTCCACTCTTCTGACGCAAGTTGGGAGATTTTATTATTTGTGGATGCATAAAGACATAAAGATTCTTTGACTTGCAAAATACGCTTTAACATATAAAAGGTGCTGTTCCATCTAGTAGCACACTCTTGTATAATCTTGAGGGGTGTTTGATTTAGTCTTTTCTGTAAAGTTTTAAGCTCGTCTTGAGCAGTATTCGAATGATGAAAATGTGTTGCCATCTTTTTGCATTTTGTTATGGCAGCCACTACAGTTTCTTGAGCATTCATCCCGTCTTTTAACAAGTTTTGAATCTTGTGTGAAACACAGTCGATGTGTTGAAAATTTAATAATGAAACACCTTTTTTCATGTTTGTGCCTGCATCCGTAACTACACATTTCAATTTTTCTTTAGGTATTTCCCATGATGACAACATGCCTTCAAGTTTACGAGCAATGTTTTCTCCGGTATGGCGGCTGTCATTGAACACATCTGCCTTTAACACTCTCATTTTTCTTTCGAATTCTTCAGTAATCCCATGACAAGTAAAACTCAGTAGTGAAACCCCAGAACAAGAATCGGACCAGATGTCACTAGTAAATGACATTTTTTCAAAGGATTTCAGTAATTACGTCTTACGAATCCAACAGATTCCACGAAAATAAATGGCAAGTCTTCCAACGCAATCATTTTACTTATTGATTTATCAGCTTCCAAGGACCTCACAGATTTATTATACCACTGTTTCGTTTTTTTGGACCATTCTTGAAGCGACATCTGTTTAGTGTCAGATTTAGAACTTTCCTGGGAAGACGATGCAAGTGCAAGTGTATTAATTGCATCCTGCTTACCTTTTTCGCATTTTCCAATTCAGCAAACTCGGTTTTATGCATCGACTTCAAATGATTTCTCATACCTGTTGTAGTTCTTCCTTTTCGAAAATATTTATTGTTACATAGCTTGCATCTAGCTCTTTCAGCTTCACAAAGCGTGAAATAATTTCATATTTTACTAGAAGTAGAAACTGATTTACTCATTTTAACAAATCACTAACTTGTGTCTCGGTGTGAACTGATCCGTTGTTGGGGGGTGACCTTATTTATATCTCCTTCCAGATATGAGGAATCTTTCGTGGGGTATTGTTTCTATAAAACATTTAAAATTTTCTAAAAATTATATTACGAAATTTCCAAATTCTTAAAAAACCCTATCGGAAAGTCCATTACGTGATTTACAAATTGTCCGACGGATTATAGAAACAAAGCCCATCATAAAATATCCATTACGAATTCTTAAAGAGATTTGGAATCTTTTATAATCCATAAAACAAATTTAAAAACTGAATATTCGCATTCGCGAATGCTTAAAAAATGGTATTCGTTACATCACTAGTATGTATTAAGGAAATTAAACGTAGAAAAAATAAATTATTAAGTAAATATAAATTATTTCATTTGACACTGACACTGCGTACATTGTGTTGCCTATATCGATGAATCACTATATCAGTTACATCAAACATATTTTTCTAATTAAATAGAAACAAATTAGTGTGGTCGTAGATAAAGTATAGTACATAATTCGAGTTGTAAGGCAATTACGTACACGCGGAACTGTTCCGCTCGTACGTAATATGCTTCTTACAACTCTCATTACGTAATATACTATAAACGTTTGAAAATGAAAACAATTCATAAAAATTGTAAAGAATAATTTTAAGTAAATATTTTCGTTAAATAAAATATAACTTGTATGTAAGTTGTAATATTATAAGTTGTATATAAATTGTTTATTTTATGACTGTCTTACCAATTTCTTTAAAGCTACCAATTTCTTTAGAAAACGCGCACAAATAAACTACAGCCTTTACCCTTCTACGTCAAACGTTCCTGCGCAAATGTTTTATGTAGCATATACATGTATTTTAATTAAAGTTGTATTAATTCCATGTACTAAAATTAAAGTTTAAATTAGTTCCATCGCAATTTAGAAATACTATTAAAAATTGCGGATGTTTAAAAGTTATAGGAACTCGCTGAATTTTCATTAAATTTAATAAATACGTATTAATTTTTAAATTAAAGAAACTATGATAAACAAAGTGTAATAGATTTTGTTTAAACTAATCTTAGCTGCACCCTAATTCGCAAATTCTGTCAAAAATATTTTAAAACTATACAATCTACTTGATATTTCAGTAAATTTCATTAATACTTTATATTGAAATAAAATAAACAAAATATAATGAAATGTTGTTCCTTGACATTGAATTGAATACAATTTGTGGAATAATATTTTAATCAGATGTTTACAGACGCATTATGATAAAATTATTGTATAATTTAGAAAGCATTACGTCGATAGAGTAATTAAGACAAATTGATGTAAATATAAATACAACGTTTGTTTGTAATTTACTCAAGGGAAATAGTTTGTTTAAAGGGTGGATGCTTTAGCTAATTTATGAATTAAGTTCAAATAATTAAATAAAATCATACCTATTTCCTGATATCGATCGTTCTGAAGATAAAACTATTCATTCTGAAAATTCTCGGCGAAAATGTTTTTGAAATTATTTTGTCATTTCCGTTTATTGTTTTTGCCGAATCAAAAGTAATGCCGCTTCCGTTACTATTTATTTCTATTTTGCGGATAGTATTTGTTGCACATGTCACTACGTCTCAATGATGGATTATAAATTATTCTCTCCACTTGTTTACTTGTTATGTTTTGGTAAGGAATCACTGGTTATTCTGTTGCCTCTTCGAGGCCGTGGACGGTTGCCCCACTGCCAAAACCGACCTCCATTCACATTTACTGGATCTTTTGGCTGGCTTCCCGTTCATGGCTATACGACATCTGTTGCCATTATATAAGCTCTATTCTGCGGATCAATAGAAACAGCTAACATTAATTCCCGCACTACTCCTAACACTTCCAATAACGGGCTCTTGGGGGCGCACTAGGCATTTGCCCGCGGAATTCAAAAAATTTAATGAAATAATCTATTGCTCATTCATTGTAAGTGAAAATTCTAAAACTTAAAGGTTTGAAAGAATTTTCTAATATGTTTAAACCTTGTTTCTGAATGTTTTTTTTTTAATAACATGCATGTATTTTTTTTTATATATTTTTATTGTTGGTAGTAATTGTTGATTTGGGTGGAATAGTTCATTTAGATCTTTCTCTGGAATAGTTGCTAAAAAAAATATAAGCTTATATTTTTTTCCACTTCCCTACCATGGATATTCTTCAAATGTCGATTCTTTCCAAAAAGATTGGCAAATGCCTATCCACTAGAGATGGGCATAATCGAGTGACGATTATCGACCATTCGATTATTCTAAATCATTCGAGTTCTCGATTACTACACGTGCGGACGAGTGATGAATGATCACTCGGACTAGAGCTGAATCATTCGAATTATTCTGGATCATTCGAATAGTCGATTATCAGTCATGCGCATGAGTTTCGAATGATCACTAGGAGTTGAGAATCGGAATCAGCCGTTGGTAGTCGCATGATCGAATGCATGCTCGAATACGCATAATCAAAATATTTTAGTATTCGGCTGGAGCAGGGTTGCCAACCGTACGATTTAAATCGTATTTATACGATCTTTTTGGAGCTGATACGATGTACGATCATGTATTGAAATCGTAGGCGAAATATACGATCATTCCAAATCTTTCAATCTTCATAACAAAAATGAAAAATAATAATGGTTTCCTTCATTTTGTCGATATAAAAAATCAATAACCACAGACTAGAACGAGCCATAAATTTCTTTGGATTTTCTGTGAACGCATACAATGAATTTTTAAAGCCTCTGTCCCACTCGCACTTTATAAAAACGCAGCGTACTATCCAGTCAACTAACGCCGCCTATACGGCGATTCCCCGCGCAATCGATTTACCGGCTACCGCGCAAGTTCATTTCAATTTCATTTCTGTTCTTTCGCTTGTGTTGCTTGCTTACGAGATCATATTGTAAATACGTACTGGTGTTTTATTTTTCGCGTGGCTTTCATTACGAATTGTAGTTGGTATCTTTTTGTGTTTTTCCTGAAGAAATTAGGAGGTACGTACTTTTGTTTACTTTTCGTCTGTTTGACACTTAGCCATAGGTATTGCTTTTTTCTTCAGAATCATGTCAGAAACAACTAAAAATAAGCAAACCACACAAAAAAAAAAACTCTCCAACGAAGACAAGAATTACCAAAATTAGAGCGGCAGATACATAGAGCTCAAAAGTATCGGCCAGATTGGGAACAATTAGATGCATTTAAGAAGTGGCTCAAACCAGGCCCAAACGAAACTAAAGCCAAATGCTGTGCATGCGACTCTATTTTAACTGCAGAGTTTGGTGTTCTTAAAATGCATGCCAATAGACAAAAACACATTGACGCAATGAAAAAAATACCATCGACGAGCAAGCAAGTTTCCGCAATGGCATCATTTGTAACGAAAAAATTTGTATCAAAATGCAGAAGTAAAACTTACCGGTTTTTTAGTTGAACATAATTTAGCGTTCAAAACGGCAGACCACTTAACAGAACTGTTAAAGAGCATATTCCCAGATTCTAAGATAGCACAACAAATTTCTCTCAAAAGAACTAAAGCAACTCCCATTGCCACAGCAGTTATAGGAGAGACAGAAAAATAAGTCTTGGCGTCAAAATTAAAACAAAGCAAGTTCAGTGCAATTATAGTGACGAATCCACTGATATAAGTACACAAAAGTCTTCTTGTATTGTCGTGAGATTTTATGATGACAAATCAAAAGAAATCGTCAGTAAATTTTGGGAACTGTCGAAAATATTTGATTCGTCAAATCCGGACTTAGCCAACGAAGGAGCCACGGGAGAAAATTTGTTTAATGCTCTAATAAAATCATTTCAACATGAAAATGTTCCTGTCGCCAACTTGATAGGATTTGCTGCTGATGGTTGCAGTGTGATGATGGGAGAGAATAATTCAGTTTCCAGTCGCTTTAAACAGGAGTGTCCTGGTATAATAATAATGAAATGTGTATGTCACTCAGCCCACCTTTGTGCCTCTTCGGCTTGTAAAGAGCTACCTAGAAGATGCGAGGATTTGGCTCGAGAAATATATGCATTTTTCAAAAGTAGTTCCAAGAGACAATGTTAGTTCGCAGAATTCCAGGAATTTCTTAATTTGAAACCACACAAAATGCTTCATCCATCTCAGACTCGTTGGCTCTCACTTGTTGCAGTTGTGGAAAGAATACTCGAACAGTGGGATGCATTGAAACTCTTCTTCACAAACACATGGCTCAGCGAGCAACTTATTTCAACAGAAATTATATTTAATAACTTAAATGATCCATTCATCAAATTATTCTTTAATTTTCTCGCATGGATTTTGCCTAAATTTACCGAGTTCAACAATTTTTTCCAATCAGAAAGCGTTGTGATAACTTCGCTAAATGACACGAAATATAATAAAATACACGAAATATACCGAGACATACTCTCTGTTTTTTAAATAGAAATTACGTTATGAAACATGAACTTGAAGCAATAAATTTCGAAAATCAAAAATGTGGTTAAGAAACGAGCAAATGTACTTAGGCGTCAGAGTAATTAATGATTACGGAAAAATCTAGAAGTGTCAAGAAACAAACCGGAACTCAATACATTTTTTAATGTTTGTCGCAATTTCCTGGTTAGGAGTGCTAAAGAAATAAAAAAAATTATCCCAATTTTCTAGACCTAGCCAAAGCTTTCGACACAGTGAACCATAAAATATTGCTTAATAAATTATATAAATGTGGTGTTAGAGGAGTAGCTCATGACCTAATTAAAAAATTTTTAACAGATACATTTCAGGTAGTCAAAATTAAGGATGTTAAAAGTAAAAAATGTAAAATTATAATTGGTGTACCACAAGGAACTGTCTTAGGACCCCTACTTTTTATTGTATACATCAGGGGTCTCCAAACTTTTCAGCCTTAGGGCCATACTGATTACTCCAGTAAGTTCCGAGGGCTAAAACCATATTATCATTGTTGCCGGTGGTAAAAAATAATCCACTGATGAAAAAAAAAAGTCCGAAAAAGTACGCAACGTTTAAAATAGGCTGCAAATCGGACAAAAGTGAGCAAAACGGCAACACTGCATATTATTAATTTTCCTGTCATTATCTGTAATTTCTAGATTAGTCGTAGAGTACGAGCCATGAGGAGTAACGTGACACGACATCTGGTGGACACAAGCGGAAATAGGTAGTACCTTCTATCGCTAACAGATGGCGCTAATAGCACGTACAGAATAATCTCGTTGGTTCGAGAAAGTTCTGGTGTCTTCCACTCACTTCTAGATGGCAGTAATTGGAATATATAAGAAGGCTAGTGGCGCAACCACAAGTCAGTTCCTATGACACTGTTGTGAAATAAAATAGTGCGTACCTCCTTAAAACGTGTTTGTGCGTGTTTAAGTTTAAGACATCTTTGTAACAGTATTTTGATTTGAATTGTTGCTTTTGTGTGTGATTTAGTAGTATGGAAAAGAAGCGAAAAATTGATAGTGAATGCAGAAAATTCAAAGATCAGTGGAACATTCAGTATTTCGTAATTGAGTCCAGTAACAAGGCGCTATGTTTGATTTGCAATGAAAGCATAGCCGTTCTCAAGGAATATAACATTAAACGTCATTATGAAACAAAACATTTTCAAAATTACTCAAAATATACAGGAAGTTTTTTCAAAATTACAGGAAGAATCGCAGCAATCTTCATTTACAAAACTCAAAACTGAACAAGAGGCTGCAACTCGTGCCAGCTTTCGTGTGGCTCTTGAAAAGGCAAAACGTGGAAAACCATTCACCGATGGAGAAATAATCAAAGAATGCATAATTGCAGTAGCCGAAGAAATGTGCCCTGAAAAGGTAAATTTATTAAAAACTGTCAGTATGTCAGCAAACACTGTGGCTCGAAGGGTAGAAAACATCGTTGAAAATATATCCTCTCAACTGTTCGACAAAAATGGACATGTTGAGTGGTTTTCTTTGGCCTTGGATGAGTCAACGGATGTGTCAGATACTGCTCAGGTGTTGATTTATATTCGAGGAGTAGATAAAAGCTATGAAGTGCATGAAGAACTTCTTGATATGTATAGTATTCATGGCACAACTACTGGTACAGATATTTTTAAAGGAGTTGAAATGGCCATTAATCAAAAGGACCTTCGATGGAAAAACTTGAAATGTATTACAACTGATGGAGGCAAAAACATGAGTGGGAAAGATAAAAGAGTGGTCGCTCTTGTGAGACGATCATTCATCAACAGTCTTTGTGCGGAAAATGTTTGGATATGTCTGAAGTTCTGAAACCAGTCATATCAACTGTTAATTTTATCAGATCTTTTGGGCTGAATCACCGACAATTCCGACAATTTATTGAAGAGATTGGAGAAAATGACTTACCTTATCATACTGCCGTACGTTGGCTTAGTTGTGGGAAAGTCCTTCAGTGCTTTTTTGAACTTCGAGCAGTGATCGAAATTTTTTTGAATGAAAAGCTCTTACTGAATTACAAAACAACGCATGGCTGTGGAATTTAGCATTCTATGTTGATTTGACAAAACATGTGAACAAACTGAATTTGAGATTGCAAGGAGAAAACCAGCATCTTCCTGATTTATACACTAATATCAAACCATTCCGGAAGAAATTGATACTGTTTCAATCACAACTCGTTCAAATTTTCAAATTCAAATTTTCGTACTCGTTTCTCGGACTTTGATGCCATTGCGAATCAACTTAAGATTTTTCAGAATCCTTTTGATACTGACATTGAAACCCTAGCCCCGGAACTTCAAATGGAAATGATTGATCTACAGTGCAGTGTTATAATTAAGAACAAATATCAAAACTCATCTTTGTTGGAATTTAATAAGAGTCTTCCACTGACACAATTTGATAATTTGCATAAATTTGCTCGTGGGCTGTTTTCTGTTTTTGGTACTACTTATTTGTGTGAGAAGACCTTCTCCAAAATGAAGTACACAAAAAATGTTTACAGATCTAAATTAACTGATGAGCATCTTAAATCTCTTTTAATAATTGGTACAAGTAAAATTAGTCCACAACTACAAACTATTGTCAGTGGAAAATCTCAATTACATAAATTTCATTAGTATATCATATGTCATTATGCTTGTTATAAGTTACGTTTTTATTTAAAATGTATAAAATGTTAGTTGGATTCATTTCAATAATTTGTTAGTTATTATATACTGAAGTTAAATTTTCTGCATATTATACATGTCTTTACTCATTACAATTCTGTGTTTCTTTATCCAACTTATCACAAAAACAATAACAATAAGCCTACAACAATATTATGAGTAGTTAGCCCATGACCATACCATATCAATGTATATGTCATATTAATAATTATTCAACATAAAATTAGAATACTTCAGTAAACTAAATTTAATTTGCTATAAAAAATATGTTCTCTAAAAGGAGTTTTCAAGTATGCTAGCTCTCCGCGGGCCGGACAAAATCTGTCCGCGGGCCGGATGTGGCCCTCGGGCCGTAGTTTGGAGACCCCTGGTATACATTAATGATATGTTTAAAATACTACCTTTAAATAGTATAGCAGCTTTTGCTGATGACACAGTGGTTAAAGGTATAGGTAAAACATGGTCTGAAGCACAATCCAATATGTTATCATACCTAGACAAAATAGGTATGTGGTTACAAAATAATTATTTAACATTAAATGTGTACAAAACAACATACATGACTTTTGGCTGTTACAAAGACAGTGTACCTGAATTTTTTGAGTTATCCATTTATAATGAGAAAATTAAAAGAGTCAATAGTTGTAAATATTTAGGGTTAATGTTTGACTGTCACATGAAGTGGAATATCCGTATATTAAATCTTATAAGTAAAACTAGATACTTTTTGTTTATTTTTCATAAATTAAAAAAAATAATGAGCAAGCAATCATGAAGATTATATACCATTCTCTTTTTGAGAGTATTGTGAATTATGGAATTATTGCTTGGGGGGGAAGTTACAAAACCAACACTAATATCTTAGCTCAAATTCAATCTAAGCTCATTAACATATTTTCGGATGGCAAACGTGTTCTAGGATTTATAGATACTTTATACTCGAGTCGTTGAGTTATCACTACAATAGTTGTAAATATGCGTATGAGAACTATAAAGGGAAGTCTAGATATAGAAGTATTCCGTTACTAAGTCAGTAAATCTATAGCATTTAAAAACTCCTCGATTGTGGCAATTAAACAATTCAATACACTACCTGATACACTAAAAAGAATACCGAATAATAATAACAAAACAGTAAGAATAAAACTGAGAAATTGGCTTACAAATACTTACTTTTCTTAGACTTTTTGTTCTCTTACAATTTCAATATTTTGTTATCTCAAATCTTTTTCAATATTTTATTTTCTTACAGTTTACTTCTTAATACTCGAATGTTTGAGTCCTCTTATACCTTATTATGTTGTTAATTGCTTATGTTTTTGTATTTTATGTATACCTAATTCTTGAATGTTATCGACAAAGTTTAATTATGTGAAATAATTACTTCTCAGGCCTATGTACAGGTGTAACTCACCTCTATAGGTGCATCCTTATGTATTATATTATGTAAGTGTGTATATATATTGTATATCCTGTAAAATAAATAAAAAAAAATTGTTATCCCAAAGCGTTATTCCATGGGGGACCCCCTTTTATCAAAACTTAATATACTACATCCTGCAAATGCTGCATCTTCTAAATTTCGAGAATCTGTTCCGTCAATATTCCCATTGAGTTAATACCTAGCGTAGTTCCGAAGGAAAATTTAAACTTGATTCAAAAAATCGATAATGAATGGAGAAATCTCCCAGCTAAATTCGATGAATTGGATTTGACTTTACCGGTTGACAAATTTTGGAGTGAGTTACACTTATGCCATGATTATAAGGAGCTATCACAATTTACTTTAGACATTTTGTGTATTCCCCATTCTAATGCACAATGTGAACGAGTATCACGTTAATCTAATGAAAACAAAAATTCGGAATAAATTGATGACAGAAACAGTGTATGAGACTTTGTTGGCTGCACAACATATCAAGGAAATTAATTATCAAGATCATGTATCGAATTTAAGCCAACTGGCGAGATGTTGCGCAAATTAAATTTAAGTTTGTACAAAAAAAATAGATACAACTTTCGCGTCTACTGCTGCGCTCATTGACTCTGATAGTGACTAATTTTCAAAGAATACTTGTTAAAAAGAGGCTTTTTGGCCAGATTCTTAAAAAAAATGCACAGTGTATGGATGGTTGTATGATACCAATATCTAAATTTATTAACTATTAAGTTAAATATTTAATACTTTTGTTTTTTTGATAAGTGTTTGTTTGGTGTCCTATTTAAATTTAGTGTCTTATTAGTGTTACTACAAACTCCCAGAAGATGGTGCCTTAGTAAATACTTATTTTTACTTTATTTGCAGTATATATATATATATATATATATATATATATATATATTTGCAGTATATATATATATATATATATATATATATATATATATATATATATATATATATATATATATATATATATACCAAATTAACCCTTAAATTTTTGTGCCCTATTGTTAAATATTTATTATATTTAAAACTATAATAACGTATTTCAATGATTTACTACTGTTTTATTGAAAATTCAATGCGTACCATTTTTTTTCTACAATTCTTAGCAAAATACGATTTTTTCAAGTGAATGGTACGATCTTGTGAAAAAAAAAGTTGGCAACACTGGGCTGGACTTCCTGCATTCGGTTCTAGTTATGAATGATCATTCGGACTGGGAATTCGGAATTGGGCGTTAGTAGTCGTCGGCAGCAAACCCTGTTTGACGCACTCAACGCACCAATCGCGAAGAAGAGGCGGAGTCTGATAATGGCGCCAAATTCAAAAATATATTTGAAGTAATAAACCGCTTGGAACTTGCGCGCTATATATCGAGTCTGCCTTATATGAATTTGTTGATATTTAAGAAATATTTTTTAGTGTTGTAATTGTTGATTTGGGTCGAATAGTTGCTTTCAGAAGAATCAACTATTCTGAAAAGAAAAATAAATTTATATGATTTTTATATTATTATATGAAATTTATTATAATTTTCCTTGAATTGTTGAATATAAATATTTTTTCTTAAACAAAATTACACGAAATTATAATTCTACAAAATATAATATATTCAGCGTTAGCATTACCCGGGGTAAACCACGTGGAAGTGCCGATACGATTTTTTACCCCTGGATAAATCGTTTTGCACAATATTATACATATGAATTTAACGTAAATGAGAAAGATACTTCAACCTTAAAAATGAAAGTAATGTAATATTGTAATAACGATTGATCCATCCTTAAACAGGAAATACAATAGATACATACATAATACTTAAATAAATTACAATACATTGCTAAATACATAATAATTAAATAAATTACAATACTTTGCTAAATACATAATACTTCAATAAATTACATAAGATATCTATTATTATAAGATATATATTTTATAAGATATATATTTTATAAGATATATATTTTACAATACATAAGATATCTATTATTCTTCTCCCGCTCCAAATGTTGAAATGTGTACAGTTCAGAATGTTTTAATCTTCCTCCAACCTCAGTCACAACCCCAACTGACCGACCTTTTTAGGCATAAACACATCTAATGGTTAAATGAATAATACAAAATAAAATAAGAGAGCCACTTACCAGCATTTCATTTTTTATTAGGAAAGTATGCCTGCTTCTCTATTTTTCTCTTTTTGCATACTTCATTGTTATTCTCTCTCTCAAAATTATTCTTTAAAGCCATGCCTTGGTCGGCAAACTTTTGAAATGATTCCCTGTTTAAGCTTTTAATGAAAGAAGTCATATTTTCTATTTAAATCTGTAAAAAATATTAAAATTTGATATTAAAAAAAATGACACATTTTGTGTACAATTTCTTTAACACACCTGTTTACTTCTTTCGCTATCAATAGATGTGTTTGGTTCATTATCCTTCTCTTCTAAAAACTGGCATAGTTCTTCTCGGTACCTAATTTTGCTCATTGTGGGTTCATTGATGTACAAAATTCCTTCAGAATCTTCTTCTCCCAAACTATTAACACTCCTTCTCCTTTCATATAGAACTACAGCATGTATATGTTTGCACAAGGTTGTCTTCATAGAAAACTCTGGGCACTCACAAATATATTGATGCAAACATATTTTACATTTATAACAGTATGCCCTCCGACAATCTTCGTCACATAATTCATTGTATTTTATAATATAAAATTTGTCCCCTGTTGTTGACCTTACTCTAAACTTGCAAAATTCAATAGATTCCACAATATTTGTCATTTCTTCTGCTTTCATATGGGCTTTAACATTCATTCTGTGGTTGTAATTGTTTGCATTTGGTCACTCTACATTTACAATATTTTTCCACAACTTTTCATCAACAAGCTGTTCCAATTAGTCGAACAATTTTTCGACTCTGAAAATATTATAAATAACAATTTTAATATAACTTAAAATATAAATGATTTCACCTGATATTTCGATTTCCTATCATTTTGTTGTATTTCAAAACTTTATGCAAACTATCTATTGCCATGTTAGTGTTAATACCAGCATTGATTCTATGGCAATGAGCCCACATCTTAATTATATCTTCCTGAAAGTAGTACCTAAAAATGCCAAACATTTTCTTATTCTCAAATTTAAAAAGTGTATAATGGAAAACACCTGCTTTTCTAAGCAACTTAAAAATTCTAATTCGCCTTCATTTTTTAAATGCTGCAAATACTTTTCTTTCAATAGTACAAAATATTCAATTTTTGTTTCGTTCATAATTCTTCCCATTTCCATCTTCATTTTCAATTTATTTTCGGGCTTCTTCAGTTTAGATCTACCTTGAATGTTCCAATTCTTTACCACATGCCATGTACACAGTAATCTCCTTGGCTTTTCCGCTGTCTCCATAGTCTCGGTCCATTCATTAACATATTTCGGATCATCATCGCTCATTATGTATTTCGCTTGAATGCTGCATCCCAATCTTTCTTTTAATGCCCTCAAAAATACTTTTTGGATCACCTGATCCAATCTACTGGAGAGCAAAAATGCTACAGGAAATCCCATTTTTCCATCATCCTTAATTAGAACTGTCGTCAACTCAAATTTAGATCTATTTGTTCCATGTGTACCATCCATACAAATCACATGTTGGTAATCCTTAAGCTTCTTTTCCATTATTTTATTCATATAACTTACTGCAAAATCGTCATCATGTAAGTCAGGGTGACTTTCACCTACAACATTATTATTATTTCCACCACCATACCTGCACCATATGAAACCCCTCAAGTTTATGTTATGAAAATGCCAAATAAGCTATATACCTTCTAATATATGTAAGAGGAAAAAAGAATATATAAAATGGAAAGTAGACAAAGCTTAGAGTAGTAGTAGATAAGAACAGAAAATGTGAAAGTACACCAATGATTAGATGAAGAGGTTCAATAGATCTATAAAGGTCGCAGTACAATAAGGCACCACCGAAATCTACAATAGATAATAGAAAATTATAATCTACTTAATTTGAATATCTGCTGTTAAGAGTTAATTGTTTACTCACCCTGTTTTTAAATAAAAATGCATGATTTTGCCCTTCTTTATTCCATTCTTCAATTTTTAAAGCTGTAGCCACTGTGTCATCTGCATGTCTTTTCTTATCAATGTTAAATTTCTTCATTAAATTGTCTAGATCTGCTCTTCTAATTAAATTTATTCACTTCACTTCAATACCCTTCGTTTTCCTTGCATCATTTAGTATTCTGTCCGTTGAAACTCCTGCCTGTAATTGATCAACTATCATTGTCTGTTCCTGTTTTGTCAACCTCTTTGTTCTAAATTCATGTGCATGTCCAACATGTGTTTCTATAAATTTCGCACTTAGTGAACCTAAAAATTTTCATAGTAGAATAGTTTTGGAAACAATTTATTAGAAATTACCATTTCTAAAGATCTTTACGATTATCCTTGATGGACAAATTCCTGAAATTATAATACTGTCCCCCATCTTCTCAGCCCTTACGGTACAATGGCTTTTATATCTTAAATTATGATATTTCAATTATTTCTGAACTTAATTATAAAATTATAACCAACAAACCAAATGAGTTACTTCGATTACAATTGTAATAAACAATTTAGTTACCATTTGCATGTTTGTCTCTTCTAACCCATGCATAATCAACTTGTCTATTTTCCTTTGACATCCAGCTTTCAAATTCTGCAATGTTCCTAAAACTTAAATCAGATTGTTTAATAATTACACCATGTATCTCTCTTATATGATTAAGCAGGATCTCATGGTTTTGAAAAGCTTCCTTTTTTTCTTCTGGACATAAGGGGCAAGGAATGTGTTGTGACATTTTTTTTTTCACTATTTTATCAGGCATATCTTTCAAATGTCAATTCTTTGAATAAACATTCACAAATGTCTTCTGACATACATCGCAGGTCAGTTTATTGATACTATAACATAAAAGTTGAATATCCAAACATGTATACCTTAAAACATTATATACTACCTTTCCATTCTGGATGTAACACTAACCTAACTAACGTAAAACTGAAAAAGAAATAGTAATTATTAAAACAATAGAAAAGATATTTCAGCGAAATGATAGAAAATATACTTTAGCAATAAGAACTGCTGATTTATCGGGTTAACCACACTCAAGATTCTGTAAAAATTTGGGCGGCAAGAGAATAAAGAGAGCAAACATTAGTTAAAACCCGTACCTACCAATCGCAATAAAGAGGCGGAGTCTGGTAATGGCGCCAAATTCAAAAATGTAGTTTAAGTTATGGGCAGTGTGTGCGCGAAGTGTGTTCCTTGTTCTTTTGTGTCGAATAGCTGACATATTGCCGCCCAATTTTTTAGAGAATCTTGAGTGTGGTTATCCCGATTAAATCAGCAGTTCTTATTGCTATATTATATATTTTATCATTTCGCTGAAATATCTTTTTTATTGTTTTAATAAAAATAATATAAATACTATTTCTTTTTCAGTTTTACATTAGTTAGGTTAGTGTTACATCCAGCATGGAAAGGTAATATATATAATCTTTTAACGTATACATATTTGGACATTCTACTTTCATGTTTTAGTATCAATAAACTGACCTGTGATGTATGTCAGAAGACATTTGTGACTGTTTCTTCAAAGAATCGACATTTGAGAAATATGCATAATATGCAAGTGGGGAAAAATATGTTACAACGCATTCGTTGCTCCTTATGCCCAGAAGAAAAAAAGGAGGCATTTCAATACCATGAGCTTCTGCTTAATCATTTAACAGAGATACATGGTGTAACTATTAAACATCTGATTTAAGTTTTAGGAACATTGCAGAATTTGAATCGTGGATGTCAAAGGAAAATAGACAAGTTGATTATGCATGTGTTAGAAGAAACAAACTTAAAACTCTTTTAACTCTTAATAGAAAATATTCCAATTAAGTAGATTATAATTTTCTTATCTATTGTAGATTTTGGTGGTGCTTTGTTGTACTGTGACCTTCATAGATCTATTGAATCTCTTCCTCTATCATCCTACATCATTGGTGTACATACCCATTTAGTTCTTATCTACTATTACACTAAGCTCTATCTACTTTCTATTATATATATTTTTGTTCCTCTTACATAAATTAGAAGGTATTGGTATAGCTTTTTTGGGGTTTTCAAAAACTAGAGGGGTTTCATATGGTGTGGGTGTGGTGGTGGAAATAATAATAATGTTGTTGGAGAAAGTCACCCTGACTTAAGTGTTGAAGATTTCGCATTGGGGTACATGAATGAATTCATGGAAAAGAAACTTAGAGATAACCAACATGTGATTTGTATGGATGGGACGCATGGAACAAATCGCTGTAAATTTGAATTGACAACTGTATTAATTAAAGATGAGGGAAATATTGGATTCCCAGTGGCATTTTTGCTTTCCAATAGATTGGATCAGGTGATTCAAAAAGTTTTTTTGAAGGCATTTAAAGAAAGATTGGGATGCAGCATTAATGCCAAATATATAATGAGCGACGATGATCCAAAATATTACAATGCATGGACAGAGGCCATGGAGACTGTGGAAAAGCCAAGGAGATTGCTTTGTACATGGCATGTGGTAAAGAATTGGAATATTCAAGGCAGATCGAAACTGACGAAGCCAGAAAATAAGTTGCAAATGAAGACTGAAATGAGAAAAATTTTGAAGGAAACAATAATTGAAAATTTTGTTGCACAGAAGGACAAATATTTACAATATTTAAAAGATGAAGGGGAATTACAGTTTTTAAGTTACTTAGAAAAGTAGGACTTTAGCATAATACACTTCATAAATTTTGGAATGACTTAATTTTTATACATTTGTAGGTACTATTTTCAGGAAGATAGAATTAAGATGTGGGCTCATTGCCATAGAATCAATGCTGGAATAAACACCAACATGGCAATAGAAAGTTTACACAAAGTTTTAAAACAACAAAATGAGAGGAAATCAAAATATAAGGTGAAATCAATAATATTTTATCTTATATTGTAATTGTTAAATATATTATAATTGTTATTTATAAATTTTTAGAGTTGAAAAATTATTAGACATGTTGGAAGAGCTTGTTGAGGAGAAGATGTGGAAAAATATTGTAAATCAATAGCGACCAAATGCCAACAATTACTGCCATAGAATAATCGTTGAAGCTCACAAGAAGGCAGAAAAAATTACAGATTTTGTGGAATCTGTTGAATTTGGCAAATTTAGAGTCAAATCAACAACAGGAGACACATTTTATAGTATAACTTACAATGAATTGTGTGATGTGGATTGCCGAATGGGATATTGTCATAAATGCAAAGTTTGTTTGCATCAGTATATTTGTGAGTGTCCGGAGTTTTCTGTGAAGACTACCTTGTGCAAACATATACATGCAGTTGTGCTGCATGAAAGGAGGAATAGTGAGTCTGCTGCATGTGTTCATGGTTTGGGAGAAAAAGACTCCGAAGGAATGTTATACATTCATGAACCCACAACAAGTAAAGTTAGATATCAAGAAGAACTATGCCAGTTTTTAGAAGAGAAAAATAATGAACCAAGCACATGTATTGATAGTGAAAGAAGGAAACAGGTGTGTTGAAGAAATTATACACAAGATGTGGAATTATTTTAATATTAAATTTAAATATTTTTACAGATTGAACATGAAAATATTGTCAGTAAAGTGAAGGCCTTACAAGGGGAATCATTAGATGACTTTATAAACATGTGGAATGCTTTTGAGAATTTGCAGCGAGACAAGAACAATGAAGTATCCAAGAAGAGAAAGATAGAGAAGCAGACATACTTTCCTAATAAAAAATGAAATGCTGGTAAGCAGCTTTCTTATCTAATTTTGTAAATTATTCATTTAACCATTCGATGTAATAGCCGTAAAAAAGATCAGTCATTTGGGGTTGTGACGGAGGTTGGCAGAGGATTAAAAAATTCTACTATACAACCTTCAAATCGACATTTGGAACTAGAGAATAATAGATATATTATGTATTGTAATTTTTTAAAGTATTATGTATTTAGCAATGTATTTTAATTTATTTAAGTATTATGTGTTTAGCAATGTATTGTAATTTATTTAAGTATTATGTATTTATCTATTGTATTTCCTGTTTAAGGATGGATCAATCGTAATTACAATATTACATTACTTTGTTTTTTATGCTTGACAGTAGCATTCTCATTTACGTTAAATTCGTATATATATATATATATATATATATATATATATATAAATATATATAAATATTGTGCAAAACGATTTATCTAGGGGTAAAAAATCGTTTCAGCACCTCCACGTGGTTTACCCCGGGTAATGCTAACGCTGAACGTAAACTATTTTGTAGAATTATAATTTCGTGCAAATTAAAAAAAAAAATTATATTTATCAATAAAAGGAAAATTGTAATTTATTTAAGTATTATGTGTTTAGCAATGTATTGTAATTTATTTAAGTATTATGTATTTAGCTATGTATTGTAATGTATTTAAGTATTATGTATTTATCTATTGTATTTCCTGTTTAAGGATGGATCAATCGTAATTACAATATTACATTACTTTGTTTTTTATGCTTGACAGTAGCATTCTCATTTACGTTAAATTCGTATATATATAAATATTGTGCAAAACGATTTATCCAGGGGTAAAAAATCGTTTCAGCACCTCCACGTGGTTTACCCCGGGTAATGCTAACGCTGAACGTAAACTATTTTGTAGAATTATAATTTCGTGCAAATTTAAAAAAAAAATTATATTTATCAATAAAAGGAAAATGTTAATAAATATTTATAATAAATATTAATAAATTTCATATAATATTATAAAAATCATATAATTTTCTTTTTATTTTCAGAATAGTTGATTCTTCTGAAAACAACTATTCGACCTAGCATGCTATTCGACCCAAATCAACAATTACCCCCAACACTAAAAAATATACCTTAAATATCAACAAATTGATATATGGCAGACTTGCCATTGATATATAGCGTGCAAGTTCCAAACGGTTTATTATTTCAAATATATTTTTGAATTTGGCGCCATTACCAGACTCCGCCGCTTTATTGCGATTGGTAGGTACGGGTTTTAACTAATGTTTGCTAATAAAGAGCACTCTGCATGCACGTTTAGCTATTCAATCGCCCCCTAGCACCCTATTGCTTCAACTACGTTTTTGAATTTCGCGCCATTACCAGACTCCGCCTCTTCTTCGCGATTGGTGCGTGCTTGTGCATCAAATAGTGTATACTCATCTACAGGGGGGTGACACTCTTATGGGTGACCTTGTGATAGAAGTTGTAATATATTGGAAAGATTTATAGATGGCACTGGGCACGGAAATTTAAAATTATTTAGTGTTGTTTAGATTACCATACATACACATATCTAAAGTTTATTGTTTAAGTCGCCATCGTGTCAGAATTCGCATGGGCATAGGAATAATATAGGAATATATTATTCCTATGCCCATGCATATTCATTGGTTATATTGTTTCTGAATTTTATTTGTTTTCGTCGGTTTTTCCGAACTGCTATATATGCAGGCAACGCGTATTTGCAGCCAGGGTAACAAGTTGTAGATTTGGCCTTTGGCCTAAACATGTGTTGGGGGATTGGAACATGTGTTGTTTATTTAAGAAGGTATATAAACCCAAAACGAAGTTATGGACTCTCTCCCACTTGCTCCTCCGCTGTCGCAAAATGAACACGTTCATTCCTACAACACCAAACGAAGCCCTCGCGGCAAGGTATTTCGACCCCGACTACTTGGACACTGTGGACGAAAACCACCTCGACCAAATGATGAATTACATTACCCTACTGCTGCTGAAGAGACAAACCGCAAACGATAAACCCCAGGAAACCGCCGCCGAAAAAACAACCGATGCCGTCCCCGAGAAGAAAACAACCGATGCCGTCCCCGAGAAGACAAACGAAGCCGCCCCCGAGAAGACTAACGAAGCCGCCGCCGAAAAATCAAACGAAGCCGCCCCTGAAATGAAAACTGAAGCCGATGCCGAAAACACAACCGAAGCCGCCCCCAAGAAGACAACTGATGCCGCCCCCGAAAAGAAAACAGAAGCCGCCACCGAAAAGAAAACCGAAGCCGCCGCCGAGAAGAAAACCGAAGCCGCCGCCGAGAAGACAAACAATGCCGCCCCCGAAAAGAAAACTGACGCCGCCCCCGAGAAGACAAACGAAGCCGCCGCAGAAAAGAAAACCGAAACCGAACCAAGGAGAAGAAATACACCAATGGACACTCACAGCTCCACCGAAGCCGCCCCCAAGCGCAAACCCGACCAAGAAGAAGAGCAACCCATCACCATCAACGAGAAGACTAAACACATCAGGACCACAGGCCCCTGGAGAACAACCACAGAAGACGAAACACTGAAGAAGCCGAAAGAAAACCGACAACCACACCAGGACAACAAGACGCAACTACAGCCAAGCAAAGCCAAATGAAACCCAACGAAACACAGACAACACAGACAAACAAACAGACTAAAAAAAAAAAAAAAAAAAACACAACGACAACCAAACCCCACGACGGCGGCATAGCTGGGCGAAAAGCTCAAAACCGCCAAACCAGCACAGGACACATGATATGGACTCTCTCTTTTTCTGCCTGCACTAGCCACTAATACATTGTCTCTGCAAGATATTGGTAATTTAATTCCTTAAAATTCTCCAATATTTTATAATTCAAATGGAAAGGTAAGTGCATGTTTCACTTAATATTATCATAAAGAAAATGCTTTGTTTATTATCAGAACTACCTAAAAGCATTGCATATTATCAGAACTTTGTTTATTATCAGAACTATCTAAAAGATGCACTATATGACACTTTTTAGACAATGAATTTGAAATGTATGGTTCCTGGTTGTGAAAGTAGTAGTATGGTTCACCATCACCTAAGGTTCTTTTGTTTACCCACAAATTTGGAATTGTTGGAAATATGGACAAGTAATATGAATATACTAGATGTTGTACAGAAACCTCTAACCACCCGTGTGCATCACAAAATTTGTGGAAAACACTTTGAAGATTCGTGTTTCCAAACACCTGCCAAGATTAAACTGAATCGCAATGTTGTCCCTACGATTTTAAATGTTAAACCTGGTATGTCTGTCTTAAAATTAATAATATTTTATGCACATCTACATTGTAATATTGTTTTCTATATAGATCTTTTACTACAAGAGGCTTTACCTGGACCTTCACATCTAGACCTTCAGACCACACCAGATGTTTCTACATGTAGTCCAGAAATAGGAATGACAGGTACATTATATTTGTCTCTGTGTTATAAATTTATTTAAAAAGCCACATTTTAGACACTAGTCCCGACAAACGGCCATACAATATTCTGCACATGGTAGATGAAACTCGTATGGTAAATTTAACACCTAAGAAAAGGAAATATTATCGTGAGCTTGTCAAAGCAAAACATTTAATTGCAACAATGAAAAGAAGACATGGTACTTGTGCCAAGAAATTATTTCAAGGTTCAACAGACATATTTTCAAATTCGATTATGAAAGCCATGGAGAAATTAGAGAAAATGCCACGAGTGGTGCAGCTTTTCATACACAGTCAATTACGGAATGTGCATATGCGATCCAAAGCACGCCATTACACCTGTGATGAGAAATCATTTTACATTGCATTACAAAAGAGCAGTCCGAGGGGATACAGGCAAATGGGTAAGTTTTTCTCTATGCCATCTTCCCGAACACTAAAGAGATTTTTACAAAACTTTTCATTAAAATGTGGGATAAACAATCAAATATTTTCTTATTTAAATAAAAGTTCGGAAAGTATGAGCCAGCAAGACAGAGTTTGTATATTAATGTTCGACGAAGTTTCATTGAAACCCAATTTGTATTATAATCGGGGCACACAGAAAGTAGATGGTTTAGAACAACTTAATGAAGAATGTAGTTATAAAATTGCAATATCTATCTTGTGTTAATTTAGTAGTACATAAACCTTTGGCCTTCAGCCCCTGACATATAATGTCTTGACCTTTCTCGTTACTTGCTTTGACGTAGCGAAAGGCTACAATGCACAATGCATCTCGAATGCTGTGTGCTAAAGAGTAACAGAAGATTTCCGTGTTCCTCCCTTGATTTAATTAATTAAGTTGTCCCAAGGTGGATGTTATTAATATTTTTGTAATGTAATGTAAATGTAATGTAAATGTAATGTAAATGTAATGTAAATGTAATGTAAATGTAATGTAAATGTAATGTAAATGTAATGTAAATGTAATGTAAATGTAATGTAAATGTAATGTAAATGTAATGTAAATGTAATGTAAATGTAATGTAAATGTAATGTAAATGTAATGTAAATGTAATGTAAATGTAATGTAAATGTAATGTAAATGTAATGTAAATGTAATGTAAATGTAATGTAAATGTAATGTAAATGTAATGTAAATGTAATGTAAATGTAATGTAAATGTAATGTAAATGTAATGTAAATGTAATGTAAATGTAATGTAAATGTAATGTAAATGTAATGTAAATGTAATGTAAATGTAATGTAAATGTAATGTAAATGTAATGTAAATGTAATGTAAATGTAATGTAAATGTAATGTAAATGTAATGTAAATGTAATGTAAATGTAATGTAAATGTAATGTAAATGTAATGTAAATGTAATGTAAATGTAATGTAAATGTAATGTAAATGTAATGTAAATGTAATGTAAATGTAATGTAAATGTAATGTAAATGTAATGTAAATGTAATGTAAATGTAATGTAAATGTAATGTAAATGTAATGTAAATGTAATGTAAATGTAATGTAAATGTAATGTAAATGTAATGTAAATGTAATGTAAATGTAATGTAAATGTAATGTAAATGTAATGTAAATGTAATGTAAATGTAATGTAAATGTAATGTAAATGTAATGTAAATGTAATGTAAATGTAATGTAAATGTAATGTAAATGTAATGTAAATGTAATGTAAATGTAATGTAAATGTAATGTAAATGTAATGTAAATGTAATGTAAATGTAATGTAAATGTAATGTAAATGTAATGTAAATGTAATGTAAATGTAATGTAAATGTAATGTAAATGTAATGTAAATGTAATGTAAATGTAATGTAAATGTAATGTAAATGTAATGTAAATGTAATGTAAATGTAATGTAAATGTAATGTAAATGTAATGTAAATGTAATGTAAATGTAATGTAAATGTAATGTAAATGTAATGTAAATGTAATGTAAATGTAATGTAAATGTAATGTAAATGTAATGTAAATGTAATGTAAATGTAATGTAAATGTAATGTAAATGTAATGTAAATGTAATGTAAATGTAATGTAAATGTAATGTAAATGTAATGTAAATGTAATGTAAATGTAATGTAAATGTAATGTAAATGTAATGTAAATGTAATGTAAATGTAATGTAAATGTAATGTAAATGTAATGTAAATGTAATGTAAATGTAATGTAAATGTAATGTAAATGTAATGTAAATGTAATGTAAATGTAATGTAAATGTAATGTAAATGTAATGTAAATGTAATGTAAATGTAATGTAAATGTAATGTAAATGTAATGTAAATGTAATGTAAATGTAATGTAAATGTAATGTAAATGTAATGTAAATGTAATGTAAATGTAATGTAAATGTAATGTAAATGTAATGTAAATGTAATGTAAATGTAATGTAAATGTAATGTAAATGTAATGTAAATGTAATGTAAATGTAATGTAAATGTAATGTAAATGTAATGTAAATGTAATGTAAATGTAATGTAAATGTAATGTAAATGTAATGTAAATGTAATGTAAATGTAATGTAAATGTAATGTAAATGTAATGTAAATGTAATGTAAATGTAATGTAAATGTAATGTAAATGTAATGTAAATGTAATGTAAATGTAATGTAAATGTAATGTAAATGTAATGTAAATGTAATGTAAATGTAATGTAAATGTAATGTAAATGTAATGTAAATGTAATGTAAATGTAATGTAAATGTAATGTAAATGTAATGTAAATGTAATGTAAATGTAATGTAAATGTAATGTAAATGTAATGTAAATGTAATGTAAATGTAATGTAAATGTAATGTAAATGTAATGTAAATGTAATGTAAATGTAATGTAAATGTAATGTAAATGTAATGTAAATGTAATGTAAATGTAATGTAAATGTAATGTAAATGTAATGTAAATGTAATGTAAATGTAATGTAAATGTAATGTAAATGTAATGTAAATGTAATGTAAATGTAATGTAAATGTAATGTAAATGTAATGTAAATGTAATGTAAATGTAATGTAAATGTAATGTAAATGTAATGTAAATGTAATGTAATGTAAATGTAATGTAAATTTAATGTAAATGTAATGTAAATGTAATGTAAATGTAATGTAAATGTAATGTAAATGTAATGTAAATGTAATGTAATGTAAATGTAATGTAAATGTAATGTAAATGTAATGTAAATGTAATGTAAATGTAATGTAAATGTAATGTAAATGTAATGTAAATGTAATGTAAATGTAATGTAAATGTAATGTAAATGTAATGTAAATGTAATGTAAATGTAATGTAAATGTAATGTAAATGTAATGTAAATGTAATGTAAATGTAATGTAAATGTAATGTAATGTAAATGTAATGTAAATGTAATGTAAATGTAATGTAAATGTAATGTAAATGTAATGTAAATGTAATGTAAATGTAATGTAAATGTAATGTAAATGTAATGTAAATGTAATGTAAATGTAATGTAATGTAAATGTAATGTAAATGTAATGCAAATGTAATGTAAATGTAATGTAAATGAAATGTAATGTAAATGTAATGTAATGTAAATGAAATGTAATGTAATGTCAATGTAAATACATATTTTTAAAATTAAACAATTGTTTAACACAAAATTAAACAATTGTTTTTCAATTTCACCCTACTTGAATTACATTATATTTCCGTATATATTTAATACAACATTCATAAATCCCGCCATTGATAATTAGTTCCTAGGAAGGAAACATAGGTGGCGCACATCTATCACAGAAATTCATTAGTCAGTGTCCAGTCTCTCTTTAGATATTTGTCTCTGGCCATCTAAAAAAAGTGTGATCTTTATCTTGATCAGCTCTTCTACTGCACCCTTTCACTTTACACAGATCGCGCGCAACCATATTTTTCGTTGTTAATAATAAAAACAATTTTATTAAAACTGAACTCTTGAAATGAACGATGGTATTCAAACAATGCTGGGCATTACTTTTCCCTCCAAATTTCAGCTACTCAGTAACGGAGACGACTCAACAGAGGGCACTTGTGTCGATTATACGCGACCTTCTCCTCTATCCAATCCTCTTTGGGCGGACTGCTGTATTTTATAGTTTTGTTTTAATAAAAATATTATCAATCTCGTACTGAATATGAAAATAAATACATTTTTCACACTCTATTATGTCCATCGCATTAGATAAACACAATATTTTTGTGAAACTTGGTTACTGTCTACTGTCATCATGCCTATTGTTGACCAGGCGACTTAGCGACATCTAGTACAGATTCTCGTTACTAAGATTTCGAAATTAAATGAAAAACATAATGATTGTGACGCAGCTGGCTGTAAACGTTTTGAAAATGTCTCAAAATTCGAACTAGCATTTGTCACGTTGCCAATTTCAAACGCAAGTCTCGAACGCGCATTCTCCATCTACAATATTGTGAAAAATATGTTGCGGAATAGACTATCTATAGAAATGTTACAAAATAAGATGATAGTCCGATTTACATGGCAACGAAATGGTCTATCTTGCACAACATTTAATCCATCCCCTTACATGTTAAGTTTATTTAATGTCAACATGTATAATTTCAAAAACTCAGAACCAGATGAAAACAAAATCATATTTTAAGTATTAAGAGATTTATAAATAAAGAATATTAAAAAATATTCCTAAGTATTAATTATTATTAATTTATTATTTTTTACAGAATATTATTTTTTTAGGGGGATTTTCAAGTAATTGTGGCAATTTTAGGGGTTTTTTACTTTGGCTTTAGGGGTAAATATTTTTAGTAGTTGGTGATACTGTCACTTTTACAGTATTCTGTAATTCTATATATATAGAACCTCTAAGGATTTAGAGATTAGGTTAGAAAACGTAGAAAAGGCCAAAGTAATAATACGTAATAATTACAATTTTTTTAAATATGAATTCCATGGAAAATAACGTTCGTACAGTAAGTTATGAGAGACATAATTTTTGCATTGATAAAAGTTGATTAAATCAATTTCCTTGTTTTAGTTTAAAGACTTTTTGGAATTTTACAATTTAATGACTGAAACTTGTTTTTTACATTGTGCAGATAATTTTACTTCTAGACAATTAGATACATATGAAGTAGATTGTGTAGATAATTGTGCACATAAATTAATTCGATTCAATAATAGATCAATAAATGTGTATGCAGCGATTCAAAGTAAGTTAATGTTTCAACGGCAGAAGGAAATGGATGAACAGCAGAAACAATTAGAAGCAAACACACTAACTGGACCAGTTGGAACTGTTCCGACAGAAACTATTTTAATAGATTCCAATTTATCTCAAGAAATAACAGAAGTCCAATAGTTTTTTTTTTAGAATCTACTATAAAGCCCGATATTGTTAAAAGTAACTTTTGTGAGGAGTTGGAGAATATTCTATTAATTTAAATGAGGTATAATAAGTAAGTTTTAGGGATGTGTCAAATTCAATTCTTGTAAATCTAAAAATAATTTATCCAGTGCTATTATTGAGGATAATATGTTTTACAATGCATGAAGAGCATTAAACTGTATGGAATTATTGATTGCTTTAAATTTAATTCAAGTACATTTATAAACTGTTTTAACTTATTCAATGCTGTGCCTCAAACACATGTTTTGATCATAGTTCGGGCACCAAACAAAGAAATGAAATCCGAGGTATAAATAAAATGTTTTAATAATTATTTTAAATTTCCACTATAAATGAAACAATTTTATTTTCATTTAATGTTCCATTGGTATTTTTTATTTAAGGATGCAATTTATTAATAAATGAAGAAAGTTTACTAACTAAAATACATATTTTAATTTAAAGATGCATTGATATAAATAAATGATGCTATGAATTTGAATTTCATCAAGCAGGGCCTATTTCTCAAGATTTTTAATCAGAAATGTGTTACAAATGATCTTTATTATATCTAAATAAAAAAGATGTATTTGATTTGACTACTTTCACGTTCAAACTTTTAAAATTCTTTTTGATTTAATTTAGGGCCGATTTTTCAATCCTCAATTAAATCGTCGAATAACTATCTGAAGTATAATATTATCTATGTGTTTATCCGACGAATAATTTTTTTCAATTTTTCAATCGTATAATACCTAGCGAATAAGCTATCAGTGATGTATACTAGCGAACTTCACACTTATCATGTGCAAGCAAGATGCACAGATACAGTATTCAAAGTGTTAGACAAGAATAGCAACAAAACCTCTATTTAACATATTTACGCCGAAGGCCGGCGTAGTCTAGAGGCAACGCTCTAGTCTACAAATCTGGCGATCATGGGTTCGATCCCCACACCAATCCAAATTTTTCGGCCAAGGTTCACTCAATGTCAGCCTTTCAAATAGAGAAGCTGGGGTTAAACCTGGCGTAATAATAGGCGGCGTAGAAGCGTAAGCCCAGCCACCCTATCTCCAACAAAAACCGAGGCTAACAAATAGCTACCCTTGCTTAGCTATACCCCCAAGGCATGTAATTGCGAAGAAAGAGCATTTATTTGTAGAGAACAAATACAAAAAAGAAATGGCACATCTTGACAATGAAGAAGCAAGGAAAGAGCAATTACAGCACTTGAAGCTCTGGAAAATGCAGATTAGATTATAAGATTAAATTATAAAAATTCTTTATTTGTATGATAATATATGTTTTTTATTAATAACCACAAAAAAGATATTTTTATATGTAACATATTATTTAATAATAACTGTTTACTATATTTTGTTACAAAATCGGATTGTGAGTGATTCAAAATATTCTAGTATAGTATCCCTTGTCTTTCTTCGTCTCTCGCTGTGTTCAGTAAGTAATGGTGGAAATACTGGCTGAGGTGGTATCTGAACCTCAGGGTCTATCGGTGGATCACCTTCATTTCTGCTATGTGCTATATAGTGTAATACAGCAGTGGCCACAATAATATCTTGGGCAAGGGGCAACTTACACCTCAATCCAATACTAAGCACTGGGAATCTTCTTTTCCAGACACCGAAGCATCTTTCAATGACATTTCTGGTCCTAATATGAGATTCATTGTACAATTGTTTGGGTTCTGTTTGGGGATTGCTGAGTGGCGTCAACAAATAATTATTAAAAAATATCCACTATCACCAAGTATGATCCCATTACCAAAAGCACCTGGCCCTCGTGTAACAATGTCGATAAATTGTAAATCTGCATTGCACATAGCTTGAACATTTAAATAGAAGTATCCTTTGCGGGTCCTGAAATTTTCTGCAGTATCCCCACCTGAAATAATAGTTAAATATTTACTATAAATTGATAAAGTAAATAGTTAATAAAATAACCTGGTGAAATTATTTTGATGTGAGTACAATCCAAAGCTGCAATGACTCTTGGAAATCGTGCTATACTATAGAAACTTTCTTGTGTGGACAAGATTTCAATACGACTTTTAGGCAATGAAACAAAATTTTGTCGCATTGAAGAAATAGCTTTGGTCACTCTTTTTACAATTTTACATAGTGTGGAATTATGCAGTCCTCCAAAGGATTGCGCGATCTTCCTCGATTGCTAAGTCGTCAATTGTTTCAAACACATCCATCATAAAAAAAACGACGTAGGTACACAACTATTTCGTTTTACCAAAATGCACAACATGAAACGAAACTGTCAAACATAACCTAACACATGACAATTATCGGACAGATACAACCCTAACTAGCGCTTGAAGCAGCAGATAACTTTATTCCTCCGATAGAGGGTTTATTCGACAGTTAACGACTATCTGACTATTGAAAAATCAAGAATATTGATATTCATCGAATAAAGCTTATCTGGTTGTTTATGTGATGATTGAAAAATCGTCCCTTTTAGAAATAGATTGTATTTGTAGTGGTGACTCAGTGTACTCTGACCTATAACAATCTATTGTATCTTACTTATTTCTACTCCTTTAATTACTGGTATATTTCCCGCTTACTATTCGAAGGATTTATTTAAAACGTTCCTTTCGAGAACTGCGAAATTTGAATTGGCTTCAAAGATTGTTTGTATTTCTGTCCCACCAAAATCGAGACGTCTGGTTATCTTATATTACACAGAATGTGAAACAAAAACTTTAATAATTTTGATTATCGATCTATAAATAACAAATCATTGCAAGTAAAAACATTTATAAAGTAAAAAAAGTCGTTTTCGATACTCCAACGAGAACATAAATCATAAGAAGAGAACATAAGAACGCTAATCCAGTCTTTGTTTTACCCCAATTTAACTCTTTCACACTAATCAAATTGTTCGGACCGTGTCTCACTAAATTCCAAAATTTCCAAGCAAAAACACAGGCTGGTCAAATCACTTACCTGTGGGGGCTGCTAGCGTCTCCTCCACGTGGGATCGTCCTTCCGGCGCCTCTTTTAAGGGAGGAAATGGGGATACTAGGTATATGGATTCCCTTAAAATTGCCGTCTTCAGGACGTTGGGTTCCGCTCCAGCCCTTGGGGCTCGTGATCACCCCCTGGTTAGTTTGGCTTGAAAATTCTATCACACGTGCATGTGCCGGTCGAAGTGGGTTTTTCGTGTTTCTCTCGCTCTACGCGCTTCGCACCTTCCGAGCGTACTTAGTCGACTGATTATCAATTCGCGAAATGATAATTAAATCGCGCGGTTTCGGCACAGATCGATACCCCTTCTATTGATCGATGCCGAAATCAATTCAAATATTAAATTTAAAAACCTGGATGCGCTAAAATTGGTGCGAACATCCCGCCGCCCCTGAAGTATCCCACTTCAGAACAAAACTGAACAATAATAGGCCAGGATGGGCCAAAATCAAATCCAAAAAGAGAAAAAATAAACAAAACTTCTACCAATAAAATAAATGAAAATGAGGTCATCTTCGACAAAATAGAAATAACGAAATAAAACAAACTAAAATAACGTCGGTATTCTAATATATAGATATGCACGACGAACCAAAATAGAACAAAAAACTCCCAACGACTGAACTACTGAGACGGAAGTGGACACAACTTGGCCACGGGCCGTTTAAACAATCCCCTGGTGGTGCGGACCGAAGCTACGCGTACAATACCATCCTGTCCCGGGAACACGTCAACGACTCTTCCTAATGACCATTGAAGAGGGGGTAGCGGACCGTGATTAACCAGGACCAGCGTCCCAATGTTTAAATTTGGCGTATCCTGGATCCATTTCGCCCTCACCTGGAGCTCATGCAGATACTCTTGTGTCCATTTTTTCCAAAAAGACTGAACAATTTGGTCGAGGAGCTGATACTGCGATAATCGTGTAGCCGGCGACACAGATACATCCGAAGCGGGAAGCGCCTTTAAAGGTGTCAAGGTGAAGAAATGTGCAGGTGTCAATGCCAAAGCTTGGGCCGGATCTTCGCTCGAAGAACAAAGAGGACGAGAATTCAACAAGGCCTCTATTTAGACCAGGCAAGTATTCATCTCTTCATATGTCAACAACTGATCGCCAATCACGCGGAACAACCACAGTCCACCAAAATGCGGAGACCCGGGAAGGATGAAATGCCAGTTAATTTTGAATTCCTCTAATCCCCCCGAAAGAGCGTTGTGAAAATTCGAAGACGCATGAAAAGCCGACAACTCTTCCAATTCCCGTTAGGAACCCACGAAATTGGTTCCGCAATTGGTATATATCGGTATATAAATACATGTCCGTGCAGGCTCCTCGTCTCGACAGAAACCGCTTAAACGCGGCCAGAAACGCCTCCGTGGACAATGCGGAAACCAACTCCAAATGCACCGCCTTGGTGGTTAAACAAATAAATAAACAAAAGTAGGCCTTCTGGACGATCGGCTGCCGACGGCGGCCCAAACTTATCTTCCAGGGACCCGCATAATCCACGCCCGTACGCAAAAAGGCTTTCAAATCTTGCAGTCCCGCAAAGTCTTACGAACGATAGACGACAAGATCCATTATTTATGCCGTAAAATGGCCAACAACAAACTGGGGCCCGCATGCAAGTTCTGTAAATGTAAATATCGAACCAACAGCACCACAAAGTGACTGTCTCGGGGCAAAATGATGGGGTGGGCGTGATCAAAATCTAATTTTGCCGCTCCTAAGCGGCCTCCGACTCGAATCAGTCCGTTATTCAAGAAGGGATGTAAAATCCGAAGCCGAACGGAACACCTTTTGCCGCTTTCCAGGGAGTGCAGATCTTCTCGAAAAGATTGACCTTGTACGAGGCGACAGAGTTGTAGTTCGCTCTCATTCAGGTCATCCGCGGTGAACCTTGCCCGTCGCTGAAGATCTCAAAAACATATCCCATACTGCGTCGCAGTCTCGAAAAGGAGGAGAAATGACTTATAAATTCTTCAAATAAAGTGGGCATTGCGGTGCGGAGGGCCAGGCAACCAAGGGATACCTTTTCTTCGGGAGGGTCCGACAGGTCGACGTCAGCGCCGAGATCGGTCCAGTGGGCTTCGTCGGTATGGAGCCATTTCGGGCCAGTCCACCATAAACTATGACCGCCTAATTCCGCGGGAGTCACACCCCGTGACCCGCAGTCCGCCGGATTTTCCTGATCGTCTACATGAGCTCACTGGGACACCTCAACCAATGACACAAAGGTGGTCCACCTCGTCGGAGACGACCTCAGCCAACATAAAACAATGGTCGAGTCGGTGAACGCACGGATTCTTGGGAACAAGTCCCGCGTGTTAAAATTCTCTACAACCCCGTTCAACAATTTAGACAGCAAGAGCGCTGCGCAAAGTATGGTATGGCGTGGTATGGACAGAACCTTTGTGGGCGCCACCTTGGACTTCCCACAAACTAGAAAAACCTCGGGAGTCGCCGCCGCAAGCGACCTGAAGATATACTACTGCCCCATATCCCAATTCAGATACGTCCGAAAAACCCACGAGAACGAGACTACCATGTGGGGTCGCTCCAACAAACCGATTAACCGACACCGACGACAATTCGGCACATTGTTCCTGGAAGGTATTCCATTTCTCCAATACAATCATGGAAGGACTTTCGCCCCATCCCACTCCTTCTATCCATAATTGTTGGATTAATTTTTTTAGAAACAGCGTGACCGGGGATAAGAACCCGAGTGGATTAAATATTCGGGCGACCGTGGGCAAGATGTCCCGCTTGGTTCCGCAACGCCCCTCGGCCTGAATTTTAAACTCAAAGGTGTCAGCTTGTGGATTCCACCGTAAACCCGACACCGTACAATTTGGGTTGTCTTCAAACGCCTTCTTCTCCAATAGTGCGTCGCCTACGACCAATTGCTGTTGTACAGCGGACGAACTGGTTGCCCACTTGCACAACTCAAAACCACCGCCCATCAACAACTGTTTACATTGCAAGTAAACTTGAACCGCTTCATGTTCTGAAGACACCGACGTTATAAAATCGTCGACGTACATATGCCGCCGTAAATAATTCGCTGCCAGAGGATATTTATATCCGTCATCATCCAGCAACTGATGGACGGTGCGAAGGGCCAAAAACGGGGACGAACTGACGCCGAAGACAACACAATTCAATTGGCCGATCTGCAATGGTTGATCCGGGTGGAACCGCTACACGAGCTGTTGATACCGGCGATGTTCCGGACAAACCCAAATTTGCCTATACATCTGTCGAATATCGGCCGTTAACGCCACTGGAAACAAACGGAAGTTAACCAACAACGAAAAAATGTCGGTGAGCAATTTAGGCCCAGTATACAACAAATCGTTCAATGAGCGTCCGCCTCGACCTTTGGCACTAGCGTCAAAAACAATACGTAGAGGCGTACTCGAACTGTGAGGCTTGAAGATGGCATGGTGCGGAATAAAGTAAGCCTCTGATGCCTCTGATGCCTCTGAAGCCTGTGAAGTCCGCACTGAACGAAATATGACCTTGGTTAATATAATCTCGCATCGGTAAGCCCCCATCGGTAAAACCGACTGGTAAGCCTCTTTAAAGGCTGGCGAGCTTAAGAATTGCCTTTCCAAATTCGCGAATCGTCTACACGCTGGTCCGAAGGAGTTCCCCAAGACTTCTGGATTTTCCCGAAAGGGATGTGCAACCTCATATCTTCCGTCCCGGGCGCGTCTGACCGATGAAGCAAAGAGTTCCTCGCATTCTCGGTCCTCTTTATAGACGGTGGCCTCTAGAGAAGAGGGGACTTCCTCGATCTCCCAGAAACGTTTCAGAGTGCTGTCCAAACTCTCGACTTCCTTCGTGGCTACCAACGAGTGTCGTTCAGTTCGTCCAGAATTCGGGAATGCTCCCATGAGCACGTAACCGAAGGGAGTCCGGAATGCAATGGGCAATTCGGGCGAAGCTATAACTCGTTCACCTAGTACCACCAAAGGGAACAATCCCGCTCCGATGATGCCTTCAATTTTCCCCGATTGGCCGCAATTGCTATCGGCTAGGTGCAAATCTGCTAAATGGCTCAACCCCGAAAGATCTAGGCTGTGTGGAGGTATATTGCCCGCAATATTCTTAACGACAAACGCGTTGACAGGAGGAGTCATACGAGCATCAAAGCGCGACCATATGGTCGTCGTCGTTTGACCTACAACGGCACTTTTCGCGCCGCCAAATCCGATGACCGATACATCGGACTTCTCCACGGGTAATCCTAGTCTTTCACAGACACCTCGACATAGGAAATTCGCCTCGCTTCCGCAATCCAACAAAAAACGCACGGCATGCTGTTTCCCCGTAGAATCGGGAATTTCGGCAACAAAGGTCGACAGCAACACGGAAGGAGAGGTTGACTTGGCCGAGCCTTCATCTCGCCAGGCGCACAATGTCTTCTGGGCGACGGCGCGGTTCTCTGTAGCACGCCGTTTCGTCGAAACAAAATGCAACAACGAGTGATGGGATGATGAACATTGAGAACAACTAGTGGTCTCCGGGCACCCCCGGAGCGAATGCTGATGGGATAAACAACGAATGCAACGAGCATGCTCTTTTACTAGAGCGTATCTCATCTTGGGAGTGATATCTAAAAAATCGGGGCAAACTTGCAATTGATGAATGCCCGATTTGCAACAACAACAAAACGAAGACTTCGTATCCACAGGTCGTGCCTCTGATTAAACCACAAAATTCCGCGTCGTCGATCGAGGCTTGAAAGCTCCTTTGGACACCCTTGGGGAAGCATCTGATGTCGGCAACGTCCGGAGATGTCTCTCCACAAATTTGACAAAATCCTTGTAGGAGGGCACATCGGTTTCCCGCGAGGCGGCTTCAAGCGCCCGCTTGGTGCCCGGGTCCACGACCTGCAACGCCCGGTTCAAAAAGATGAAATCCGTCAAATCGGCGAGACTCAGCCGGTGTAGCGCAGAGATAGGAGCACAAAATTCATCCAAAACGGAACTTAATCCTGGCGAGACTTCATCTGGAGCGGTTTAAATCCATGTATCTTTCCTAAATAAGCGTCACCTAACGCTCGAGGATCGTTATACCGGTGCACCAAAGCTTCCCAGGTGGGAAGGTAGTTTGACCCGGTGGGCGTAACATGTTTACAAATATTCGATGCAGGCCCTGCCAAACTGGTCACGAGGTATTGCAGTTTGTCTAGGTCAAATATGTGAGGATTGCCGTGCACCAACTTACGAAAAAATTCGTAAAACGGAGCCCACGCCTCCGGGGAACCATCGAACTTGGGGATTTCTAACCGTTTCAGTTTCGGGGCATCTATCCGCGATGGAGATGGGCCCGATGTTGACGTTTCCGGGGTACCACAGACAGTCGAGGCCACCTGCTCGATACAATCTACTAAGTTCTGAATGGCCATGTCGAAGGAGGGAACAAATTCCTGGTTCAGCTCCAATTCTAAATCATTAATACGCATTTCCAGGTCATTATACTCCATCAAAGATTGAACCAAACGGGGGTACGATATCTTGAAATGGCTTAAAGATGTGGCGTCGCTGATCTGAGTGAAAAAATCATAGAGGCGCTGTACCCTCGCAAAGATGTTTTTCTTCCGACTAATCAAAATTTTTAAAGATCTTTCTCGCTTATCCATTATGAAAAAACGACGATCAGTAATGAAACTACTAAGGATAGAAAGACTAACGAAAGTTGACAAAACAAGTCAAACAAAATTAAATAATCAATGAAAATGAATAACTATATAGCCAATCAATTTTTACGACGAAACTGGATAACCAGATAAAAATTGAATAATCAACGACAAAATGATTAACTAGATAACCAATTAATTATTACGACGAAACTGGATAACCAGATAAAAATTGAATAATCAACGACAAAATGATTAACTAGATAACCAATTAATTATTACGACAAAACTGGATAACCAGATAAAAATTGAATAATCAACGACAAAATGATTAACTAGATAACCAATTAATTATTACGACGAAACTGGATAACCAGATGAACATTGAATAATCAACGACAAAATGATTAACTAGATAAACAATTAATTATTACGACGAAACTGGATAACCAGATGAAAATTGAATAATCAACGACAAAATGATTAACTAGATAACCAATTAATTATTACGACGAAATTAATTTAGTACGCCTGGTGTGTTTCCGCCGAGACCGGAAACAAGATGGCGAATCCAACAGCGCCCGAGCACATGCACGTCTTCGACTAACTGACCCCGATCCGGTTCGAAGGACCAATGTTCGGACCGTGTATCATTAAATTCCAAAATTTCCAAGCAAAAACAGGCTGGTTAAATCACTTACCTGTGGGGGCTGCTAGCGTCTCCTCCACGTGGGATCGTCCTTCCGGCGCCTCTTTTAAGGGAGGAAATGGGGATACTAGGTATAGGGATTCCCTTAAAATTGTCGTCTTCAGGACGTTGGGTTCCGCTTCAGCCCTTGGGGCTCGTGATCACCCCCTGGTTAGGTTGGCTTGAAAATTCTATCACACGTTCATGTGCCGGTCGAAGTGGGTTTTTCGTGTTTCTCTCGCTCTCCGCGCCTCGCACCTTCCGAGCGTACTTAGTCGACTGATTATCAATTCGCGAAATGATAATTAAATCGAGCGGTTTCGGCACAGATCGATACACCTTTTCCCCTTCTATTGATCGGTGCCGAAATCAATTCAAATATCAAATTAAAAAACCTGGATGCGCTAAAATTGGCGCGAACACAAATATAACCAAATTATGAATTTATAATGTCCAAATACCCGTTGTCGGGATGCTTACCCACGATGCAGGCACGAAAAAACGAATCCACTAACTGCAGCCAGAGTCTTTGGGAAGTCTTCTTCCCAAAAGTTATCTTCATACATATCACTCAACCATCAAACAATAACACTATAACTCATGCAAATACACAACCTACACCCCACACACTTAAAACATATTCAAACAATTACTCCTTCACAACTTCTAATCATGCCATGTCCCGGATATAATTCTTCGCCATATGGCAAACACCCCGCCCAAAAAACACTGTCATTTTCGGTAAAAGCACAAAAGATTTTCTCCTTAATACTGATATTGAGGTATTAATTCCTTTATAAACTGTATCAACTTCTATCAACTGTATCAATCTCTTCATCCGAAAACCCAAATCTTTCTCAGCTGTAATTGAAAAGGTCGAATACGAAATTGAAGATCAAACCATTGCCGTACTCTAACCACACCCTAACTACTAACCACCCCAAAAACTAACGTTAAGAGAGAAGATATTGGGATCATGAGATAAATAAACAAAGAGAAAAAGTTGGAGAATACCATACATTAATGCAGAAACTGGAATCTGATGAAGAACGATTCTTTATATTCTTTCGCATGTCTAAAATACAGTTTGAGGAGAATCATAGTATTATTTAATGTGACATAAAAAAGAACGAGTTCTAGAAACACACTGATCACATGCGTGGATGCGTGGATAGGGTAGGGGATGTTCCCTCCACCTTCCCACGCCGATCTGGACATCCCAGATCGAAGTTGCATGTGAGGCGTGTGATTGCGTTGCATACGATAAGTGTGTTTCTATGGCATAGTTTATCATCTAATATTAAAGGGTCCAGATATCATAATGCGTTGTATACGTTGCGTACGTGGAACTACTGTGTCTCTAGCTTAAAAAACACATCTAATATACGGATTACACACGACATCAACACGTTCGATTCGCTCCGGTGCATAGTGGTCTGAATCTGAAAAAGTTTGGCCAAAAAATCGAAAAAATGATGTCAATCACGGAATGAGTGTTATTCTCAAACAAAAGTGTGATATATTTTTTTCCTGAGACGCTACGCTCGCAAAGCTACCCTTGTCGGCATAGTGCGAACACGTGTAGCGGCCCTGAAATATCATTGTTAATTCAAGTGCGTGTAACTTTTTACTCGAGTGTTCTTTTTCATTCCAGTTTGATGTAGGGTGTTAAGGAAGGTATGTAGAATATTTACATATATAATGTTTTAACTAATTTATATTTGTGTGTGTTAGAAATCATGTAAAAAATGCGTCTACATAATGGTTTTTCTTGTAAAGAAATCCGTAAATTTAGCAAAAAACTTATCACCGCAGCGGGACTCAAGAAGTTGAGATATAGGACACATAGACACATAGATGTTTTGTAATAGAATCTTCAAAAAAATTGTGCGCATGTCTGCTTTTGTACATTTGAGATTAGAAATACTAGACGCCGCTCCGTGCTGGCCAAATTGTTTTAGTTTAGTATCTACACAAACACAGTTGGGCCACTTTTCCACGACACGGTTTCTTAACGGTTAAGAAACAGTGCTACCTTGTACATGATACGGCAAAACCACCGGACGACCAGATGCGAATTTGGCTCGGATGCGTTTTATCTGATCAAGCTGCAGGACGTGCATCATAATTCCTTATAAGAAAAATATTATTATTGCTTATTACATGTATAGGAAACTCCAAAAAGATAGAACAAGCAAAAGAAGGTTTTGGATTCATCCGATTTTAGAAAAAAAACGTAGGATTTTTTTTCATACACTTGGGGGAGGATGAAGACAAGTTTTCCAATCATTTTTAGGGTTCCGTACCGAAAACGGAACCCTTATAGGATCACTATATTGTCCGTCTGTCTGTCTGTCTGTCCGTCCGTCTGTCTGTCTGTCAAGACCATTTTTCTCAGGAACGCCTAGAGGTAACAAGTTGAAATTTGTATTAAATACTCGGGTCTGCGGTCTCTTTCAGCTGTGAAAAAATCAAACTTGTAAGTCATTGCGATCAAAAGATATGACCGTTTATGTCGCATATTTTGCGATTTCACAAGGGAATCAAAACCTATAGGGTACTTCCCGTTGACCTAGAATCATGAAATTTGGCAAACAATGTCAAAAAATTGAACAAAGATGTCTTGCAGCACATGTAAAGGGAAAAATCTGAAAACCGTAACTATGTGGTTTAATTACAAGAAAAATGCGAATTTACTATTAGAAACTTATGAAAATACACTAATGTGTTACGTGGTATTGTCAGGCAGCAGAAGCATATGGGTTGCATACACTTAGGTCCTTCTCGGTTAGGTCCGAAGGTTAAAAAGCATGTGTCGGCACCGAGCTGTTTATTCTGAATTTTCTTTGTTTATATTCGTTATGCATTTCATCACGTACGCTCTATATACATAATATATACAGGGTATATATTATGTCTAAATTTTGCTTGTTTATAACCGACATGCGACATACTCAAGTCCCGTAACATCCTGTATATAATATTTCGTCTAATGTTTGTTTATAATCTACATATACTTAAATCACGTACGCCCTATATTTTTTGGTAGTCAATTGCCCAAAAGCAGTCAATTGAACAACTGAATGTTAAGAGTATATAAATGTAAATAGATCTAGAAATAGTTAATATATTAGTTTATATTAGATCTAGAAATAGTTAGATCTTAATATAAGTTAGTGAATAAGTAATAATCCCTAAACACTCATAGTGAATGGGGGATGTATGGTAATATAATATAGGGTAGAATTCCATCGTGCTACAGTGACATCTTGAGGTTTTGCTTGCAGCGGTACTAAGATGGTCGTGATTTCAGGAGGGCCACTTGTCAAGTTAACTGAATGTGCTTGCTACGTCCTCCACAAAAAAAGATACCTTACTTACACGTTTGCACGGAACCCTCGGTGCGCGAGTCACAACTCGCACTTGGCCGGTTTTTTTGTTTGCAGAATACGACATTTGAAAAATTGCTTCAAAAATTATTCCAGAAATTAAAACATCAAGATACTAATATGCGACACAGTATATTGCCCGCCGAAAGACTGGCTGTAACTTTGTGGTAAGTGCAAAATTAAATTGCTTACGTTTATATAAAATTATTTATTTATACACACTAACAAATTGTACTGTAACTGTAATTATTGGGTTATTAGATAATTAATGTCGTTTTTTTCATAGATGGCATGAACTGCATATTTCACGTAGTAGTGATTGCGTGGCTAACATTGTTATATACTATTTAAAGGTTAGACTTTAGACTATCTTTAGTCAAAAACTGAGCGTCATTAGTAAAAAACAAGTTGGTTAAAAATTAAGTTGAATATAAACAATCAAAGAAAGCATTATCAGCATATTTTATTGTTTTACTTCCGAAAGGGCAAAAATGAGGTGCAAGCTCGGAACAAATTAAGTGAAGTTTATAGTGAGACTGCCTTACTGAACGCCAGTCTTAGTGTTAATTTGCTCGCTTTCGATCTGGAAATTTTAATGTGCAAGATGCACCACATACTGGTCGTGCCAATAAAATAAAGGCGTTAATCGAAACTAACCGGCGTATGACAACTCCAGAGATAGCATAGAAGCTCGACATATCGAATTCAATCTTTTACTTGCATTACAACAGCTTCATTACGTAAACAAACTGAATGTTTGGGTTCCTCACGAATTAAAGGAAATCCACCTCTCCAAACTCATTAACATATGCGACTCTTTGCTGAATCGTTACCAAAACGACCCATTCGAAACTATTGATTCGAATGTCTATTGTCGTCAACTATCGAAATTGAACGAAGCAATAAAGAAAATAAAGCGCTGAACTGGCCAATCGCAAAGGCGTGATGTTCCATCAGAATAACGCCAGACCCCATACCTCATTAATAACCCGTCAAAAATTAACAGAGCTCAATTGGGAACTGATGCCACACCCACCCTATAGCCCTAACTTAGCACCATCAGGTTACCATTTGTTTCGCTCCCTTCAAAATCATTTGAATGGTAAAACTTTTGATTCCGATCAGGCGGTTAAAAATGTGTTGGATCAATTCTTCGCTTCTAAAAACCAAAGCTTCTTCGAATGTGGAAATTTTCAACTTACCGAAAGATGGCAATAGGTCATTCAACAAAATGGTCAATATGTCATTGATTAATGTTTGTTTTTGATATAGGGTAAGTCAGGGAGAGATCGACCACCGGGTGAGATCGACCAGTCGGGATAACTCAAGAACAAAACTATAAAGGGATCTGTGCGTAACATATATTGTAAAATTAGTTCAGATTGTTGCAACCAATTTGATATATCAGGGCGCGGCAGCATTGTAAATTTATAAATAAAATTTTAAATGTTGTGTTAAACTTGAAAGTTTTTTGACATATTTACTGTGTTGGTGATATTTTAAAAACGTGTATGTTTATTTAAACTATTTAGATACTGGATGATAAAATATGTATAAAACTATAATATAATGTAGCCCAAAAATGTATACTTGTATTTCCTCCAGTTAACAAGGTGTCGATCTCTCCCATGTCTTTGGTATAGTTCGACCACATTAATCCTGGAGAGAGATTTGAAGGAAATAGAGATTTAATGAAGCCCAATTTGTTAAATAAAAAGTTAAATTTAGAGTGAGTTTTACAAACTTTAGATGGGGCGGTTACAACACATTAGTCGTTGGCATAATGATTGCTATAAACGTATGCGGTCAGGGGACCTCCGTCAGCAACGAAGTTATTCGCGCATTTAAAAGAATCGAACAACTTTTTTTTTAAATTATTATTAAAATACTCAAAGTGCACCAACTATTTTGATTTAATGTTCTGGAAAATATGAATAAACAATCTAAATCTCCATATTCAAACTCAGTACAAAGTACCAACTTATTACAGCGGAACACATCTTTTCAACCTTTCCGAATCTCTATAATATTCTTAAGTCTTTTAAGGACTATAAAGACGATTTCTACGAATCACTATAAAGTGTTTCTCTTGCACTAGTTTTGACATGCATTTAACACTTATGTCAATACCCGGGTACACCGGTACCCTTTTGCATGTTCTTACTTACATATCTTTTTTATTTAACGAAAAATCATCAAATCCTTTCAGACCCTCGTTATTTGAGTCTATTGACATCGATTCATATACATAAATAATAAAATGTGCCAAAAAATATATAAACTTTTTGGACTTCAAACTCAAATACCCCGTTGTTCAATACCCGGGGTACCCGTGTACCCATATATAAATAAATAATTAAACTTATTTCTACGGATAAAAAATATTTCTTAATATATAAATAAACGGATTTATTTAACTTTTAATTAATTTTAATATAAAACTTATTATAAATTATACATACAATATTTTTATATTCAATTTATTATTGTCAACATGCGTCACATTTTACAATTGCTTTTGAATGTTCATCGCAAAATCGTTTGTTACATTCTTTACACGACTTTTTCGCGCTTCTTCTCCTTTTTTTATAAACATCCTGGTAACAAATATGACATGATCCTACAACAATTTTTCGTACAGTGGACTGTTCAGTAGACCCGCCTGGCTCACATGATGTTGTTGCCCTGCTTGTAGGATCTATTGGTTTTCCATATATTCCTATGGCAATCCTAGTGGTGAAATTTCTCATATTTTGCATATTTTGAGATAGTTCTTGAATAGCTGTCATACATAATTCTTCACTTAATTTTCGTAAAAATACGTTGTTTAGATGATAAATGATATACCTGCCAAGACTGGCGATATCCAAAATCTTAACATCTTATCCATTATATCCACACCAATTTTTGGTTTATTATAATACTGAACAATTTCTGGTTTCTTTTTTAGTCTTCGCTGTAAATCTGAGTGCATCGTAGATATAAGTATAACAACTTTCTTGTTTTTAGGAACATAAGAGCATAGAGTAACTTTTTCATGAAACCCAAATGGAGAAGAGAATTCTTCACGATCTTTAGATGCTAGCATGTATACTAGAATGTATTTTTTTTTCAATGTTCCTACAATTGTTAGGTTCCATACAATAAATGCTTTGCTAAAGGTAAAGTAGTAAAAAAAAATATCCATTGTAATGTTTCTTCCGGATCCTTTATATTTTGCAGCAAAATCTTTTACTCTCTTCCACTCTTTCGCCTTCATTTATTTCAGGGCCAGTTGTTATTTTGCCAGTGTAAATTTGACCTTTCAATGGATATGAATTTTTGGAGTCGCTTATCCACCATATTTTGATCCCATACTTTGCCCACCCGGCGGTTTTATTTATTGAAATAGGGTTTTTCGGGTAGTGGAATACTCTATGGGTAATCACGAGTTGTAATGTGAAAGTCTCCAGGTATTAAAATTATTTTATTGAATGGAAAACCCATGCGGGTACACGGGTACCCGGGTATTGAACAACGTAGTAACGACTGGGTATTGACATAAGTGTTAAGTAAGGTGAATTATAAAGTTTCTGTCGAAGAAATGATGCATATATTTGGAAATAATAAAAAAATAAAATAACTAATAAAAATTCGAAAATTGATGAATAAACGTGAAAACTAAACTTTGTTTATACGTTCATATTATTATTTTATTATTATTATTCTGTTTTAAGTTCTATGATATATGTTGTATTATTTTTTCCTAATCGGCCTCACCCGTAGTTGGTGGTCGATCTAACCCAGACATACGGGTAAGATTGACCATTTGTAGTGTTTGTACTTTTCATTCAAATAAAAAAAAAATGTTTGTATGATATAATAAATTATTATTTATATATTATCTAAACCCTTTAGGCAATGCTTAGGCATATTTTATGATTAAAGTACCTACTTTAATCATAAAATATTTGAAAAAAACTTGAAAAAATAACTGACTAACAATAAGCTGAACATGCTACTGTAATGCAGAACTGAAATCGAATTCTTCTTCAATACTAGCTTGTGAATTATAAAGTTTCTGTCTAAGAAATGATGCATATATTTGGAAAAGTAAAATTCTTATAAGAGATTCGAGACGCGTTTAGAAATTTATCTCTCATCAGTGCAGCTTTGACCTTAAAAACAATGTTATTATTTTTATAATTTTTGTTGAGTCTTTTAAGGTGGACTGAAAGCTATTAAATAACTGACAAATTTCACATGAGATTTATTATGGTAGTCCTAAAAAGACTCAGTAATTGTTATAGAGCTCCGGAAAGGTTGAATATATTTATATATTCCGGCTGTGTTCCGATTGTTTTAAGTTTTTATGTTTATAACATAGGAAGGTTTTACCAATTCTACGTTTAAACTTAATAAAGACGGAACAAAGCTTGAATATATAAATATACTCAACCTTTCCGGAACTCTATAATACTAATGAGTCTTTTTAGGACTACCAAAAACAAATCTCTTATGAAATTTGTCAGTTATTCTATAGCTTTCAGTCCACCTTCGTGGCACTCAACAAAAACCATAAAAATAACATTGAGTTTTAAGATCATGTCTTTCCGATACCTTGAGTGGATAGCCATCTGTGGACGCGTTTCGAGATCGCGTCCGAAAGCGTCGCGTTCAAATTATAATATTTTAAGAACCTACTTTTCTGAATCAGTATTTTGTATAATTCCCTTTTTTTTCTTTTTCATTTTCCTTTTTTCCCTGTCGATACTCTTTTTACGCTGAGCTTGTGAGTTTACTATTGCCTCTCTACAATGAATATAAATATAGTAAAAAAAATAGCAAACACTGTAATCACATGTACGATAAATCTATTTAAACAGTAAGCGATTGCTTCAAATTATAATATTTTAAGAACCTACTTTTCTGAATCAGTATTTTGTATAATTCGTTTTTTTTCTTTTTTCTCTTTTCTCTGTGGTACTCTTTTTGACCCTGAGCTTGTGATTTCACTATTATCTCTCTAAAATGTAAATGTCATAGTCATATAGTGAAATCTGTTAAATTGTGTAAAACCGAGTTATTGCATGATCTGCCGACAGTTCGTGTATTCTATTTGAAATACTTGATACGACTAGCTAGTTCGTGAAACCATTTGAAATATGTTTCTTTATTTATATCTGTATTAATAGGTCTAATAATTAAGACACGTAGCTTTATACTATCAGATGACAGCACTTAGGCATTTCTGGAAACGTCGAATCAGTAAGTAAGATAGTGTAAATCTCAATTAAACAAGTTCCTCATAAAATTTCATGAGCTGAGCTGGCATGAGATTTCATGAGCTACACGAATTAGATGAACTACTCGAACTGCCGACAGATCATGTAATGGCTCAGTTCTAAACAATCTGACTGATTTCACTATATGACTACGACATACATAAATATAGTAAATACCAATTACTTAATTTACATGTATGACAAAGATGTGTAAACATTTAGCAATTGCTTCAAATTGTAGTTTTATTTTTATAAACTTACTTTTTTTCAGTATTTTGTATCCTTTCTTCACTTTCCATTTCTCAAAATCTAATAAAAAATATAAAAAATAATGAGAATAATGAGAATAATATAAACAATATAACTCTCCTATGATTTAAAACATCAAAAAAATACGTTTGAACATTTTTTTTTCTTGTTTAGTTTTAAGGTTATAAACCGGCCACGCTCGTCTGGCACTCTGCCAAAGAAAAAGAGAGAACACGCATTATAGAAATATACAATGCGAGAAAGAGAAGGAAAGAGAGAGCGCACTGTATAGGTTTTTTACATACACACAAATACACACTGAGAGAAAGAGATAGGCATATAACGTAACGATAGCCGTGTAAGGTTTTCTTCCGAATCGCTTCTACGGAGACCTCCCTAAAGGAACTTCGTTCTAATAAAAATTCGAAAATTGATGAAAAACGTGAAAACTAAACTTTGTTTATACTTTTATATTATCATTTTATTGTTATTATTCTGTTTTAAGTTCTATGATATATGTTGTATTATTTTTTTCTAATCGGCCTCACCTGTAGTTGGTGGTCGATCTAACCCAGACATACGGGTGAGATTGACCATTTGTAATGTTTGTACTTTTCATTCAAATAAAAAAAAATGTTTGTATGATATAATAAATTTTTATTTATATATTATCTAAACAATTTAGGCAATGCTTTTACGGTAAACAATTTTTTTTTTTTAAATAATGCTTTTTCCGAAAAGTGGTCGTACTCTCCCGGACTTACCCTAAATAAAGTCACTTTGAAAATGTGAAAAAAACGACATTTATTATCGAACAACCCAATATAACATTTATTAATAAGTACCTACTTTAATCATAAAATATTTGAAAAAAACTGGAAAAAAAAAACTGACTAAGCTAAACATGCTACTGTAATGCAGAACTGAAATCGAATTCTTCTTCAATACTAGCTTGAGAATCTGCAGAGGTGCTTTCCTCATTCCCACTGTATACAGATACTTGCGGTTCGGGCTGGTTGGGGATTGACACCAAACCAGAACCGTGTCCAAACTCGTATGAATAGGTTAGGTTGGGTTAGGTTAACCGCAAGTATACCGCAAATAAATAGAGAAAATAGATATATATATATATATATATATATATATATATATATATATATATATATATATATATATAACCGCAAGTATACAGATACTTGCGGTTCGGACTGGTTGGGGATTGGCACCAAACCAGAACCGTGTCCAAACTCGTATGAATAGGTCTGTGGACGACTGATTAGGTTGATGACTGATTAATACCCATAGGTTGACAACTGCGAATTTGCCGATGCTGTACCACTTAGATATCCTTGATACCCATGATCCCATTGGTTTCTTGATGTGTATTGGATATGCTCTCTCTGTTTGGTGCTTTTAATGAGTGAAATGACTTTAAATTGAAAGTCTATCATAGTCTCATCATTAAAACTATCAAATTTATCAGCAATACCCCTAAAAAGGTTCTTTCATCCCGTTCTGTTGACTCCATATACTTCATAAATAGAGGGCCGATTATATGCACCGAAAAAACGAAATATATGGGTATTAATCAGTCATCAACCTAATCAGTCGTCCACAGACCTATTCATACGAGTTTGGACACGGTTCTGGTTTGGTGCCAATCCCCAACCAGCCCGAATCGCTAGTATCTGTATACAGTGGGAATGAGGAAAGTACTTCTGCAGATTCTCAAGCTAGTATTGAAGAAGAATTCGATTTCAGTTCTGCATTACAGTAGCATGTTTGGCTTAGTCAGTTTTTTTTTTCCAGTTTTTTTCAAATATTTTATGATTAAAGTAGGTACTTATTAATAAATGTTATATTGGGTTGTTCGATAATAAATGTCATTTTTTTCACATTTTCAAAGTGATTTTATTTAGGGTAAGTCCGGGAGAGTACGACCACTTTTCGGAAAAAGCATTATTTAAAAAAAAAATTGTTTACCGTTAAAGCATTGCCTAAAGGGTTTAGATAATATATAAATAAAAATTTAATATATCATACAAACATTTTTTTTATTGAATGAAAAGTACAAACATTACAAATGGTCAATCTCACCCGTATGTCTGGGTTAGATCGACCACCAACTACAAGTGAGGCCGATTAGGAAAAAATAATAGAACATATATCATAGAAGTTAAAACAGAATAATAATAATAAAATAATAATATAAAAGTATAAATAAAGTTTAGTTTTCATGTTTTTCATCAATTTTCGAATTTTTATTAGAACGAAGTTCCTTTAGGGAGGTCTCGGTAGGAGCGATTCGGAAGAAAACCTTACACGGCTATCGTTATGTTATATGCCTATCTCTTTCTCCTAGTGTATATTTCTATACCGTGCGCTCTCTCTTTCCTTCTCTTTCTCGCATTGTATATTTCTATAATGCGTGTTCTCTCTTTTTCTTTGCCAGAGTGCCAGACGAGCGTTATAACCTTGAAACTAAACAAGAAAAAAAATGTTCAAACGTTCAAATTTTTTTGATGTTTTAAATCATAGGAGAGTTATATTGTTTATATTATTCTCATTATTTTTTATATTTGTTATTAGATTTTGAGAAATGGAAAGTGAAGAAAGGATACAGAATACTGAAAAAAAGTAAGTTTATAAAAATAAAACTACAATTTGAAGAAATTGCTAAATGTTTACACATCTTTGTCATACATGTAAATTAAGTAATTGGTATTTACTATATTTATGTATGTCGTAGTCATATAGTGAAATCAGTCAGATTGTTTAGAACTGAGCTATTACATGATCTGTCGGCAGTTCGAGTGGTTCATCTAATTCGTGTAGTTCATGAAATCTCATGCCAGCTCAGCTCATGAAATTTCATGAGGAACTTGTTTAATTGGGATTTACACTATCTTACTTACTGATTCGACGTTTCCAGAAATGCCTAAGTGCTGTCATATGATAGTATAACGCTACGTGTCTTAATTATTAGACCTATTAATACAGATATAAATAGAGAAACATATTTCAAATGGTTTCACGAACTAGCTAGTCGTATCAAGTATTCATCAGTAGATCATGCAATAACTCGGTTTTACACAATTTAACAGATTTCACTATATCACTATGACATTTACATTTTAGAGAGACAATAGTGAAATCTCAAGCTCAGCGTCAAAAAGAGTATCCACAGAGAAAAAAAAAAAGAAAAAAAAAAAGGAATTATACAAAATACTACTACAAAATACATTTGTCGTTCCCCTAGCTTGATTGACTCTGGTCTGCATTTTCATTACTGAAGCTAGAATCATTAACTCCAACATGCTGGAATCAGTCTTGCGATGCTCAACATTTTTTTATGAATAGCATTTCATCATAAAACATGTATTTTTTAATTTATATTTTGCTCCAGAGCCAGACTTCGATTCGTTAATTTTTTTGATATATTTTATCCAATTGTCTTTCATATTGGTCCACTTTTTCATATATATATATATATATATATATATATATATATATATATATATATATATATATATATATTTATATGTATATATATATATATATAAAAACCAACACATGTTTCTATCCGCGAAAACCTCAAATACAATATATATATATATATATATATATATATATATATATATATATGTTGTATTTGAGGTTTTCGCGGATAGAAACATGTATTGGTTTGTTTTCTCGGGGATTCTGCGTTGATGTTGATGGTTGCTTCTGAAAAGAACCGGATTCTCAACGTTTCGGCGAACTAAGATTCGCCATTTTCAAGAGATATATGCGTCCGTGCGGGTTAACCGTTAGACGCATACTGAGAGCTCGTTCGTGGGATGCGACTATTTATAGCTGTCTGGCTTCGGGTCATGCACGTTGTGTGCGGTGCTTCGGTTCTGTTGTTTGTTTGTCTTGTTTGTCGTATATGTGTTTTGGGTGTCTGGGATTGCATTTTGAGGGTGGATATGATCGGTCGCCATGCTGGGGGAGTCTCAAGGAGTCGTCTCTCGTATTGATGCAGTAGTCTCATTTTTCTCTATGGCTTCTCTGTATACTCTTGACATTTCGTGGCTAATATGTGCAAGAGTCCTTGAATTTCTAACTCTTCCTCGAGTCCATCCAGTGACCGGTGTTGGTGTGTTGGACAAGAGCGGATGATACTTTGGCTTCGTGTCTGACTGAAACTACATGTTCGTGAATCCTAGCCGATATTTTTCTATTGGTACGTCCAATGTAAGTTCGTTCACATGTTCCGCAAGGTATTTCGTAAATTCCATGGGATTCCAATGGGATGGCGTCTTTAACGCTGCGTAGCATGGAGGATATTTTCTGGTTAGGTTTGAAAATGGTGTCGATGTTGTGTCTTTTTAGGATTCTGGCAATTTTGTCAGTTGATCCATTCACATATGGTAGGTATGCTGTTCTAACCGGTTCTTCAGTTCTTTGGTTACTGTTCTCTGTACGACGGAAAGCTCTGGATATTAAGCTGTTTGGATATCCATTTGAAGAAAGAGCTTCTCGTAAGTTCTTTAATTCTTTTGGTAAGTTAAGCTGGTCGGCTAGTCTTTTGGATCGGGTGGTAAGAGTGTTGATACAGATACTAGTTGTTTGGGGTGATGGTGCGAAGAAGCGTTCAGATATCTGTCTGTATGCATTGGTTTCCGGTAGACAGTGTGACTTCAGGTGCCGTCTGGTTTCTTCTGTATTAAAACATCCGAGAAAGGAAGTCGTTGATGCTTTTCTATCTCCATTGTAAATTTGATTTGGTCGTGTTGGGAGTTGAGATGGGTAAGGAATTTGTCCAGCTCTGGTCTGCCGTGGGGCCAGATTACAAATGTGTCGTCAACACATCTTAACCAGAGTGTAGGTTTAAGTGTGGCGGATGAGATTGCTTTTTCCTCAAAATCTGTAAGAAATATGTTAGCTATTACTGGGGATAGAGGTGAACCCATTGGTGCTCCTAGGACTTGTTTGTATATTTGACCATCGTACCTAAAGTATGTATTCTTTAAACAATGTTCTGCCAGATCTGATACATACTTTTCTGGTTTTAATTTCGACCTTGTGATGTTTAAGGCCTCGGGGACCGATACTTTTGTGAATAAAGATAAAATGTCAAAACTCGCAAGGAGGTAACCGGGCTGTGGTTGGTGATTTTTCAGTATGTCTATGAAGTGCTCAGCATTGCGGACATAGGAATCACAATCTTCGGCGTATGGTTGTAAACATTTTGCTAAATGTTTCGCAAGAAGTTGGACCGGTGAACCAACGGAGCTTACTATTGGTTGAAGTGGGGCTCCATCTTTGTGGATCTTTGGTAAATCATATATCTTGGGACACCGTGATGATTTCTCCCTTTGTTCGGACCGTGTCTCACTAAATTCCAAAATTTCCAAGCAAAAACACAGGCTGGTCAAATCACTTACCTGTGGGGGCTGCTTGCGTCTCCTCCACGTGGGATCGTCCTTCCGGCGCCTCTTTTAAGGGAGGAAATGGGGATACTAGGTATAGGGATTCCCTTAAAATTGTCGTCTTCAGGACGCTGGGTTCCGCTTCAGCCCTTGGGCTCGTGATCACCCCCTGGTTAGTTTGGCTTGAAAATTCTATCACACGTGCATGTGCCGGTCGAATTGGGTTTTTCGTGTTTCTCTCGCTCTCCGCGCTATTTCGGCACAGATCGATACACCTTTTCCCCTTCTATTGATCGGTGCCGAAATAAATTCAAATATTCAATTTAAAAACCTGGATGCGCTAAAATTGGCGCGAACATCCCGCCTTTCCTGAAGTAACCCACTTCAGCACAAAACTGAACAATAATAGGCCAGGATGGGCCAAAATCAAATCCAGAAAGAGAAAAAAATAAACAAACTTTTACCAATAAAATAACTGAAAATGAAGTCAACTTCGACAAAATCGAAATAAGTGACATAAAATCAACTTCTACAAAATAGAAGCAATAGACAGGGTCCAACATTTTAGAAAAAATAAATGAGACCACTGAGACAATTTTCACCCTCGGGGTGTTCAAAACAAAACAGTCAACAATTCAAAACAAACAAAAGAAATTCCGAACGACCAACGAATGGGACTGTAGCAGACATAATTTGAACAGAAAAGTCACTAGGACGGCTCAACTATGTCCAGCATACAGTCGCTAAACTCCGAAACAGCACCTAAGGATGTTAATGTGCTATAAATAACAAGATCAGCCAATCACTTACGCTAGTGATCTTGACCGCTGCGTTGACAACAATAACAGCGGAGATGCATTTACACTGACAACATCTTTTATTTATCGGATTCTGAATAATGGTCGCGGGCAAGGAGGTGAACGAAACAAAGACCTTGGAACATAATACTTGACAATACTTGACCTCTGACCTAAACGGATCTGAAACAAACGTAGACGATGCATTTGGTAAATAGGTTACACATGACACGGAGATGCAGTTATAGCCTACCGCTAACAATAACCCTGCAACAAGAGACCTTGTAACATATGTCGATTCAGATATAGGGGACCGCGGATGCCAAGGCGGTGCTCATCAACGACAAGGCACTTAGGAGAAGGAAATATTCGAAGAACTATTCTATCGACAAGCTCAAGCGAAGAAAGGCACTTATGCATCAAAATTCTGAAACAAACACACGAGGTGTAAAAAGTGTTATTATCGCCTAACTCCCAGCGTCTTATGCGATGCGCTGGACATGGTTAGGGCAGGGTTGCGCCCCGCTCGGATACACAGTGATCCATTAAACCAACAACGACGAAGACTGTGTTCCGACAATAATCGATTCAGACAAGCGCAAGCGAAGAAAGGCACTCATGCATCAAAATTCTGAAAAAAACACGAGGTGTAAAAAGTGTTATTATCGCCTAACTCCCAGCGTCTTATGCGATGCGCTGGCCATGGTTAGGACAGGGTGACGGCCCGTTCGGATACACAGTGATCCAATAAATCAACAACGACTAAGACTGTGTTCCGACAATAATCGATTCAGACAAGCGCAAGCGAAGAAAGGCACTCATGCATGAAAATTCTGAAACAAACACACGAGGTGTAAAAGTGTTATTATCGCCTAACTCCCAGCGTCTTATGCTATGCGCTGGCCATGGTTAGGGCAGGGTTGCGCCCCGCTTGGATACACAGTGATCCAATAAATCAACAACGACGAAGACTCTGTTCCGACAATAATCGATTCAGATTGGGAGGGCACGAATACAAACGGAAATCTTCAGCAACATTGGATCTGCCGGTGTCAAACAATTACGCACACAATAAACAGAAGCCTACTTGCTGCACACCAATGGAAAGTTACATGGAAACCGATTGTGGTACCCTACCCCCAATAAAAACGGGTTGTAAGGCCGTTCTTATTTACTCCATGACAAAACTCAATGGAGCAGAGGGTGATGATGGTGCACTAGCGAGCGCTGGAGGCGGTACCATCAGATAGAAAGAGTGATGGAAAGAGTCTTGGAACTGCCACAACATATAAAAATAAGGTAACAACGCACCGGGGATCTTCTGACGGGAACTATTACGGAAAGACACCGACAGAAGCTCGGCTGGAATCTGGAGTGGATACGCGATGATGAGAAAAGGATCCCAAGGCGATGAGCAATATGAGAATACTAAGGAAAGAATGAAAAACAAAAATTGACAAAATAAGTCAAACAAAATCGAACATCCGAAAAGCTGAGTCAGACAATAATTGAATAAACAAACCAAAATCGAATATTCAAATGTGAACTGAATAACCAAACCAAAATGAAACATCCAAAGGAAAAACTGTAGACTCAAACAGAATCGGATATTCCCAAATCGAATATTCACAAAATCGAACATCCAAACGATAGCTGAATACTCAGCCAAAATCGAATATTCACAAATCGAATATTAAATCACATAATATTCACAACGAAAACTGAATAACCAGACAAAAGTTAAATAATCAACGACAAAATGCATAACTAGATAACCAATTAATTATTACGACGAAACTGGATAATCAGATAAAATTGAATAATCAACGACAAAATGATTAACTAGATAACCAATTAATTATTACGACGAAACTGGATAACCAGATGAAAATTGAATAATCAACGACAAAATGATTAACTTGATAACCAATTAATGATTACGACGAAACTGGATAACCAGATGAAAATTGAATAATCAACGACAAAATGATTAACTAGATAACCAATTAATTATCACGACGAAACTGGATTACCAGATGAAAATTGAATAATCAACGACAAATGATTAACTAGATAACCAATTAATTATTACGACGAAATTAATGGAGTACGCCCGGTGTGTTTCCGCCGAGACCGGAAACAAGATGGCGAATCCAACAGCGGCGAGCACATGCATGTCTTCGACTTACTGACCCCGATCCGGTTCAAAGGACCAATGTTCGGACCGTGTCTCACTAAATTCCAAAATTTCCAAGCAAAAACACAGGCTGGTCAAATCACTTACCTGTGGGGGCTGCTAGCGTCTCCTCCACCTGGGATCGTCCTTCTCGCGCCTCTTTTAAGGGAGGAAATGGGGATACTAGGTATAGGGATTCCCTTAAAATTGTCGTCTTCAGGACGTTGAGTTCCGCTTCAGCCCTTGGGGCTCGTGATCACCCCCTGGTTAGTTTGGCTTGAAAATTCTAACACACGTGCATGTGCCGGTCGAAGTGAATTTTTCGTGTTTCTCTCGGCGGTTCTTGATATATCAATTCGCGAAATGATAATTAAATCGCGCTATTTCGGCACAGATCGATACACCTTTTCCCCTTCTATTGATCGGTGCCGAAATAAATTTAAATATTAAATTTAAAAACCTGAAAGCGCTAAAATTGGCGCGAACACCCTTGGTATAAGATATTTCATTGTTTCCTTGTTAATGCTGGAGCTTAGGATCTTTTATCTGGTAGTTTTCTGATGATAGGTTGTGGGGTCCGTTGTACTGGGTAGATAAGCGATCACCTAAAATTGTGTTCATTTTTCTTTTATAGTCAGCACTGTTCATGACTACAGAGCAATTTCCCTTACCAGCTGGTAGGACCACAATGCTGTTGTTTTCTCTTAGTGCCTTGAGGGCTTTGAATTCCTCGTATGAGATGTTTAGATGTTTTCTCGTCGGTGGTTTGGCAGATCTTAAAATGTGGCATGTTTCCTGTCTCATTGTCTCGGCTAATGTGGCAGGGAGTTGTGAAATAGCAGTCTCGATACCAGTGATTATGTCTTCTTTGGGAAGGCGAGTTGGTGCGATTGCAAAGTTAAAACCCTTGGCCAGTACGGTTTTGGTAGGTTCGTCTAGGGGCTGGTCTGAAAGATTGTAAACCACTTTGTCTATGTTGAGTGGTTTTGGTGCAGGTTTTTGTCTCCGTCTGAGAAGGTTGTATTTTTCTTTCTGTCTATTGGTGATTAATAATCTATTCTGTTCGGCTCTGTTGTTAGATATTAAGTCTATCTGTTGCCAGAGGAGAGGGTGTAGCGTAGTAATTAGAGTTATGTGGGTTGTCAGGATATATTGACTGATGCTGTCAAGTTTCTGTCGTTTGGTTTGGATTTCGTCCCGAAGCAACGCTTGGCTTGCGTTGTGTAGTATTTTGTTTGACCTGGCTGCCGGATTTTGGTGTGACAGCCGCATCCAGACGATTGTTATGTCTGTATCTCTACCGCGACGTAAAAATGCTAAATCGCATAATAATTGAGAGCGCTTTGTCTGTAGTTCCTCGAAACTACGGGTGAGGTGGTAAATTTCCTCCCCGTGGAGGTTTATAATGTTGTATTTGAGGTTTCCGCGGATAGAAACATGTGTTGGTTTGTTTTCTCGGGGATTCCGCGTTGATGTTGAGGGTTGGTTCTGAAAAGAACCGGATTCTCGACGTTTCGGCGAACTAACATTTGCCATTTTCAAGAGATATATGCGTCCGTGCGGGTTAACCGTTAGACGCATACTGAGAGCTCGTTCATGTGTCCTTTGCTGGTTTGGCGGTCTTGAGCTTTCGCCCAGCTATTCCGCCGTCTTGTTGTTTGTTTGTCGTTGTGTTTTTTTTTCCCTTGTTTTGTCTGTTTGTGTTTCCTCGTAACCGGTTTCTTTTTTTTGTTTTTTTTTCTTCTTCTTCTCGCTGTTGGTCTTTGATTCGTCCTGGTGTTGGTTCCTGGTTTGCCCTCGTGGAGCTTCCTGGTTCGTGCTTCGTCCTCGTGGTAGTTCCTTGTTCGTCCTCGTGGTGGTTGCTGTGTCTCTCGGATTTGTTCTTGTTATTCCTGTCTGTTTTTGTTCCTGGGTGCTCCGCTGGGTTCGGGGATGTAGGGCTTCGGCTTTCCTGTGAAAAAGAAAGATCAGTTATTATCTATGTTGTTGCGGTTTTGGATGTTTTCATTTGACGTTGATGTTGTAGTTTGCTGCGTTGTTGATTGTTGCATGCGTTCGAAGCTATTCGTTGCTAGTTTTTCTATGTGTTGCTTGATTTTCTCCATGTTTAGATCGTTGTGCAGCTGCTCATTGGTCATATACCATGGCGATTCTGTTATTTCTCTTAGTGTTTTGTTCTGGATGATTTGAAGTTTGAAGATTTTCCATTCTTTGGATTGTATCCAGAACGTCGATGAGTACGTCATTGTCGGCCGTATTATGGACTTGTAGATTTGTAGTTTGTTCTTTAGGTTCAGCTTGCTTTTCCTGTTCAAGAGCGGGTAGAGGTAGCCTTTAATTTGTTTTGCTTTTTTCGCTGTCTGATCGATATGTTCTGAAAATGTTAGAGCTTTATCTAGGATTACGCCTAAATATTTTATTCGGTTTTCCCATTTTATGTCCGTGTTGTTAATTCTCAAGCAGCTACTGGGTTCGTGCTTAAATTTTTTCTTTGTGAAGATAATTCTTCTTCAGCCTGTGTTTTTTCTGCCTTTAGTTTAATCCTCCAGGTGTTACACCAGTCGTTAATCATTTCCAGGTGATTTTGGAGCAGTTTTGTTATGGCCTCGGTCGAGTATCCTCTTGTGAAAATTGCCGTGTCGTCTGCATATAGCGCAATTTCTGTGTCGTTTAGTTTTGGGATGTCTGCGGTGTAGATGCTGTAAAAAAGTCACTAGTTTGATCATTGCTGTTGGGATTTTAAATTGGTGCAGTTTGTATATTAAACCTAGGTGGCATACCTTGTCGAAGGCCTTAGAGACGTCCAGAAAGACGGCTCCCGTGGCTAACCCTTTGTTGAAAGCGTCGATTATTGCTACGGTTATTCTTGTCGTCTGATAGGTGGTAGAGTGCTCTGTCCTGAAGCCGCATTGTTCGTCGGGTAGAATACGTTTGTTTTCAGTTATTTCTGTCAGTCTTTTGTGTATTACTTTTTCTGTGATTTTACTGAGACCTGTCAGCAGAGATATTGTTCTGTAACTGGAGGTGAGGTTTCGGGGTTTGTTCGGTTTCAGGATTAGGATCAGACAACGAAAATCCGACAGCCAGGTCAAACAAAATACTACACAACGCAAGCCATGCGTTGCTTCGGGACAAAATCCAAACCAAACGACAGAAACTTGACAGCATCAGTAAAAATATCGTGACAACCCACATAACTCTAACTACTACACTACACCCTCTCATCTGGCAACAGATAGACTTAATGTCTAACAACGGAGCCGAACAGAATAGATTATTAATCACCAATAGACAGAAAGAAAAATACAACCTTCTCAGACGGAGACAAAAACCTGCTGCAAAACCAACATCGACAAAGTGGTTTACAATCTTTCAGACCAGCCCCTAGACGAACCTGCCAAAACCGTACTGGCCAAGGGTTCCCAAAGAAGACATAATCACTGGTATCGAGACTTCTATTTCACAACTCCCTACCACATTAGCCGAGATAAGATAATAATAAGACAGGAAACATGCCACATTTTAAGATCTGCCAAACCACCGACAAGAAACATATCATACGAGGAATTCAAAGCCCTCAAGGCACTAAGAGAAAACAACAGCATTGTGGTCCTACCAGCTGATAAGGGAAATTGCTCTGTACTCATGAACAGTGCTGACTATAAAAGAAAAATGACCACAATTTTAGATGATCCAGCTTATCTACCCAGTACCGGACCCCACAAACTATCTTGAGAAAACTACCAGACAAAAGATCCTAAGCTCCGGCATTGACAAGGAAACAATGAATTATCTTATACCAAGGGAGAAATCATCACGGTGTCCCAAGATCACTTCGACTTCGACCAATAGTAAGCTCCGTTGGTTCACCGGTCCAACTTCTTGCGAAACATTTAGCAAAATGTTTACAACCATAAGCCGAAGATTGTGATTCCTATGTCCGCAATGCTGAAAAGTTCATAGACATACTGAAAAATCACCAACTCCCGCCCGGCCACCTCCTTGTGAGCTTTTACATTGTATCTTTATTAGTACCGGTCCCCGAGGCCTTAAACAGCATAAGGTCGAAATTAAAACCAAAAAAGTATGTATTAGATCTGGCAGAACGTTGTTTAAAGAATACATACTTTAGGTACGATGGTCAAATATACAAAAAACGTATGCGGTCATGGGACCCTCGTCAGGAACGAAGTTCCTCGCGCATTTAACAGAATCGAACTAAATCGATCAACTTCTCTTTTTGAATTATTATTAAAATAATGAAAGTGCACACAAATATTTTGATTGTATGTTCTGGAAAATATGAAGAAAGAATCTAAATATCCATATTCAAACCCACTACAAAGTATTTATCTTGCACTAGTTGGATTTTGACATGCATTTAAGTAAGGTGAATTATAAAGTTGCTGTCGAAGAAACGATGCTGATATTTGACGTTGTAAAATTCTTATAAGAGATGTATGGCAATTACCGTCGCCAGCAATGTTTGTGTCATGATGCAATAAGACATTTGGCATTGAACATTCATCATGTTCCTCATATGGGACTTGGAATGATTGAGAACTTGGACTAATTACATGCTGAGCTTCATTATTACCTGATGATTGAATTTAATTATTCAGAAAGTGACTAAATATTACTTTTTCAGTTTCTTCATTATTTTCGATTAAAATAGGCGGTAATGAATCTTCTTTCGATGATTGTAATGATTCAGGTTCAACACATTTCTTCTTTGATTTAAATTTATCTTTGTAAGTAGTTAAGCTATGGGGGTTCTGGCTCACTTCAACTTTTCCAAGTCCAAATTTTTTTGGTGAAAGCGCCAGGTATGTGTATGACTGGATGCCTTACTTTAGGTGAGGCGCAAGCGCGAGGTATGTGTATGAGGGGTTGCCAGATTTCTAGGACATATTTTGTCGCCGGGGGCGATGGAGCCCGAGGGCTTCGTTGACAGTTGACAGCTGGGTATCCGAAAACAAAATGGGACTGACTAATTATTTGAAATAAATTACTACAATTATTTGAAAATATTTTTAAGACGGTTGCCCGGGGCGATCACTTTAGCTGCAGGCTTCGAATTGGACAAAATGCAATAATTCTCTGTATATATCAAGACTATAAATCAATGCTATAATTATCGGTAAATGTCAAGGTAGGTTAAACACTCGCGCTACAATTATCGGTAATTGCCAAGGTCGTTTAAATACTCATGCTATAATTATCGGTATATGTCACGGTTGCTGGAACGCTCATGCTGTAATTATAGGAAAATGCCGAGGTCGGTTAAAATGCTTTAATTATCTGTAAATGCCAAGGTCGGTTAAACACTCATGCTATAATTCTCAGTAAATGCCAAAGTCGGTTACACAGCTATAATCCTCAGAGGAATGCTCAATAACTCAAAAATCCCCATCAGCTTTCGAGGTTCTTGAAGTATATAAACTGCTGTCTTTAACAAGTCTGCAGTGTTTCTCAAATCTAGATATGTATTCCTTTTTAAATAATTTAAACAACATTGGGGAAATTAAACCTTTTATTAAATTTAAAGATTTAGTAAGTGTAGTAAGTATAAATTACTTTTGTAGTAAGTATAAATTAATAAGTTGTAAAAAAATAAAATCTAAATATGGTGAGGCATTAACATGTGAACTGGAATATGGCGTCTTGATTTTACCACCGAGATTTTCTAATATTGATATTGGAGATCTAAAAAATGAAATTTCCAAAGGATTATGGGTTTCAATCAAGGGGGAGGAAAAATACCCATCAATATTGTTCCACAACAACAACAACAACACAAGTTTATCTACGCAAGAGGATTGCTGATTTCGAGAGAAAATTGAACCATATAAAAAAGGATATTTTACATTTACAAGATATGAATTTAACTATAAATAAAATGTATCTATTAGAAATATAAAACTTATAAACTTATAAAAACTATTTACTATTTTACATCAAAAATGAAAATTGTACAATTTTGTGAATTAACTGAAACGTATTATAACAAAAGAGGAATATCAAATATGGATCATAACTATTGGATTCGAGTGCGGATGGATGGTGAAAGATTTAAACGTAGGATAAATAATATACATATTTTACTTAAACTAATTTTATTAAAACATTTAAATAAATAAAAACATGTGTGTTTTATTACACACCCTTACCTATATATCGATTACAACTAACACAGTAGTAATTAATATGTATGTGTTTTAAAAGTTGAGACATACGATTGACTCATTTTATTGCAATGTAAACAGTATACAATTTTAGGAGCACACATTATTCCACTTCTGATTTCTTCAGCCAACTGTTGTGAGATGATGGATATCCTAACCATTTAACATATAACATGTTTCCTTTTCGATTAATTACTTTTTCGACTAAATTAAAATCAGAATGTCTGACGCGCTGCAACTCCAGCTCATAAAATCCACCTAGAATCGGTTGCCCTTCAGTGTCTTCCAATAAATACGTTGTTGGATTTGTCAGTTGAACTACGCGAACTTTAAAAATTTCATTTGACCAATTTGTTGTATAGCCTTTATCAAATATTTTACGATATTTGCTAATTCCAACATAATCACCAACTTTATATTTATTACTAAGTGTGGATAATTTAATGTTATTGTACACGCTGTTTAATAACTTATGCTCCCTTTTTAAAGATACATTAACTGGCTTCATATTTATTGTAGAATGTTTTGTATTATTATACTTTAGTGTAATTTGAGGTAATAAATTAATCCACTTATGGGAGCCTTGCATACAAAATTCTTTACACATTAAAGATTTTATTGTACGGTTAACACGTTCCACTATCGAAGCTTTCATTGTACTATAGGTTGAGTAGTGATTTATATTTAATTTTTGCAATAAGACTTAAATTCTTTATTATAAAATTCTTTTCCTTGATCAGTTTGCAAATTTTTAGGGATATTTGGTTTAATTAATATTTTCCTCATAGCCTTAGCAACTTCTATAGTGGTTTTGTTTTTAACTGGTTCTGTCCATACAAATTTTGAAAATGTTTCAATTACTACTAAAATATATTTAAATCCACAATTTTGTTTAGAATAAGGAATCATTTCAACTAAGTCAGCTTGATATAAGTCATTTAGACCTTTTATAATTACATGTCTTCTTTGAAAATTTTTAGGTGCAGGTTTATGCAATTCATTTACGAGATGCCGCTTTTTACTAATTACATATCCAGGTTTATGCAATTCATCTAACTTTTTACTCATCCTCTATTATAGGATATTGTACTAATAAGTCAACAAAAATCGTTTTAACATCAGATACTTTTTCAATAATTAACTCGCTACTGTAACGTAAGATTAAAGTTGCTAAATTTTCTTTATTATATTTTCTACCATCAACAGTTAAATATTGAGGAGATAACGTAAATTTTATAATTACACCGTTTTGAATAGGAATTTTGAAACTATCTTTTGAATATTGTAAAATGTAATTTTTATCCTGTCCGGATTGTCCTAAAATAATAAAGTTTACAATTCCATACAATGTAATATCTTTTCCACTTATAATGTGAGAACCAAACTTATTGCGAGTCATTATAGAACTGAACTAAATAGATATATTTACAGATATTTTATAAAATGATTTTAGCTTCACGCAATTCTTCAATAATACTCTGAATTTCATTATCATTTGAATTATTTCCAGCATGTTGTGATGTAATTAAAAGCCTTAAACGATCAACAAGTTCATTAGGATCATCCCAGTGAACATATTCTATTGGGTTAACGTTATATTTTATAACACTTCTACCAATTCTAGAAAAACTAGGTGCACTACTTGTTCTAGGACGAGTTGATGGAGGAGGTGGTAATTTAAATTTACTTATTAGTGGTGCAATGATGTTTCTATACTTTTCTGAACGATTACCTGCAATTTTACGTTGTGGATTATAATCAATTTGCACAGCAGCAGTTTGTTTAATAATGTCAGCGTATTGAATTTCATCATTTTTATTATAGCCAATAGGGTTCTTTTTAAACATTAATTCATATAAACCTGGAGTACCAATATATTTAATACCGCTTATTTCAAAGTCACTATTATTCGCATTAAATATTATCTCGGAATTTCCAATAAAATATTTATCTGTTTCTGTATGATGATGCACACCTTGCTGCCCAGCATCAAATTTATTTTTATCTCTTATATATTCCTCAATATATTGTTTAGGAAGAGGTCCAAACTGTTCAACGTATTGAAGTATAGAAGCATCAGCAATAGGGCTCGGTGTTCGAGTCATTTCAAATGATTCTTCTGAAGAAACATCTCCCGTTAATACTTCTTCCGGATGCATAACAGAAACATCAGGTTGAAACACATTTCTCATTGGTGTACCTGGATTCATAACAGAAACATCAGGTTGAGACATATTTCTCATTGGTGTGCTTTCATGTTTGATTTCAGGTTTTGGTATGATTTCATGTTTGATTTTAGGTTTTGTTGTAATGATTTCATGTAACTTTTTAGTTAGAGGTTTTTTTTTAGATTAGATTTAATTGCATCAAATTTCCTTTTTACAGACTCTCGTGCTTTTATGAGCTTCAGTTTTAAATCTTTATTCATAGTAAAGATTTTCTAATACTACCTGAATACACAGGAATAAACAAGAAAAACACGAATAAACAAGACGTTTTATGTGTTGATACTTGTTTAAAATGCCAATGGCAAAGAGGTTTATATGTGAGGTGAAGAGCACCAATAAACAAAAATAAACACGAATAAGCACGAATGAACACGAATAAACAAGACGTTTTTCGTGTTGATACTTGTTTAAAATGCGAATAGCAAAGGGGTTTATATGTGAGGTGAAAAGCGCAAATAAACAAGAAAAACACGAATAAACAAGACGTTTTCGTGTGATACTTGTTTTAAAAATGCGAAGGCAAAGACCGAGGCTTGGTAGATGTTAACACTCTTACTTCTCCATTTCTAATGAATTTTAAAAATCGTGGGCATTATTTTTATAATTGTATAAAATTATGAAACCCTTTTCTATATCTCCCTAAGTCTCTATCCTTATCTATTACTAAAAACCCATACTTTACTTTCCAACACATAGCACAAATTTTCTTAAATTCATTGAAAGACATATCTGTGTTCACATGATCATTATATACATGTATAGGTTTGACAGAGATAAAAACAATCAATTAAATTATGACGACCCATGCTAAAATAATCTCTAATAACTGACTGCTTAGACCAAGCAACATCATCAAAAATGAATATTGAATTTTTCTTAGCTTTCGATGGAGGCATAATTTTCTCGCAATCTGTAAATTGATAGTATCCAAGTTTGGTAATACAACTTAACACTTTGCGAAGATACTCAAATTTTGGTTGATGTAGCGATTTTGAGTCAATGTAAATATTTTCAAAACGTAAGCCATTTATATTTTCAATTAAACTTATCATCACATTAGTTTTACCGCAATTTGATGGACCATTAATGATACATCGAATGTTTCCTGGAAATAAGACTCCATGTCTGTGATTTACTGTTGTATTACTTAGGATATCTAAATTTTCCACATCTAATGTAATTTCCTGTTTAACCACTTTCATATTTAACAATCAAATGAGCTTAGTTTATAAAAGTATATAAATATATACCTATAAATATGAGGTATAGAAGAATATTAAACAGTCGTCAATAAATTACTGAACGAAGTGGACGTTCTCTCCTAAATTTTCAGCCGCTATGAAATCCAAAATTGGTAAAAAGAAGGTGAAGAAACAGCGTATTATTAAGACACCTAAACATGGCGGTTTTCTACCTCTTGTATTGGCGGGTGTTGGCGCTTTAGCATCTTTATCTGGAGGAGTAGCAAATGTAGTTCGAACAATCAAAGACTCTGAAGCTGCAGAAGCTCAATTACAAGAATTGAAACGTCATAAATTAGCAATGGAGTCTAAAAGAGGAAAAGGGTTAAAAAAGAAACGAGGAAACGGTTTATATTTAAAGCCATACGCACCAAAAAACTCTTAAATCAGCTGCCAAAACGAGCGTTTACAAATATAGAATTGGAAATGTACGCTGATAAATTTAAAATTCCACATTTTCGAGGTGTATTTATGCGTGATATGTTACCAATTCGTATAAAGCCAACTTAATGCGGTATTGTTAATTTAGATATTCAAAAAAATGCCGGCACACATTGGACAGCGTACATTAAAAATAATTCAAATATATTATATTGTGATAGTTTTGGAAATTTAAAACCACCAAAAGAACTTGTAAAATATTTCATGTAATTACACTAAATTTCACTAAATAACAGTGCTACCATTAATTATACCCCTAATAACTATCAATCATACAATTCTGAAGTTTGTGGTCACTTGTGCTTACAGTTTTTATATAATTGCAGCAAATTGTAATGTAACATTTATTATGCAACTTGCTCTCAAAGAATGCACACATTTACATTAACAAAATAATTACATACAAAAAGAAATTGTTGAAAAAAAGTTAGATATACAATGTAAAATAATTTCGAATAACAATACACTTACGTGTAAAATTATAACAAATAAAAAAATAGATTTCACACGTGAAGATAGTATTGGAATCTTTTTGGATTTCAAAAGACTATACGTAAAGGCAGTAACGCATATGAGTCTAATTTACCAGTTAATATTCTCAAGACAAATACAATAAGAATTGAATGTAACATAAGCACTGACGCATATAATAATAGTAAGCTTGCGCATACATTTTTTGAAGTGAATGAAGTTTTTCCATCTGTACCACCCGGATTTAAAATAATTGAAACTCGCAAGAATATAATTTATATGCCGACTAATACTAAAATTATTGATAGTATAAGTCTTCAAATAGTGGATCAAGACGGACATTTGATCAATTTTAGAGGAGAAGTCGTAACGATGAGACTACATTTAAGACGCTCTCCAAATGGTTATTAAGTTTAATTCTAAACAAAAACCTTTAAATATAGGTTTAAAAGAAAATTCTGTTAGTAATCTTCCTACAGCCAAACAATTAACAAGTGACAGAAAATTGTTTTTAAAATCTTTAGGTTTTAAATTACTACAATGAGTATACTAAACGTTATCGAAAAAGTTAATTTTGATAATTCAATTATAAACGCAGAAAAACATTCACATCTTCCGTATGCTTCCGTAATTCATTAAATAATAATGATGAAATTAGAATACCAATTCAACAACAAGATGTTTATACACTGCCGAGCGAAGGCTATATTTACATAGAGGGGAAATTGTTAAAAAAAAAGATGGTACAGCATCTGCTACAGCAAAATTTATAAACAATGGGTTTGCATTTTTGTTTGAAGAAATTAGATTTGAAATTGGTGGAAAAGTTATAGATCGCAGTAGAAATGTAGGTATTACATCTTCATCATTACATTTACCATCAAATTATATATCTCTTACTGCTATCGAGTATAAACATCATTATAACGCAGGGTGGTACATTGATACATATGAAGTGTCTCATGCTGCATCCGGATCGTATGCATTCCTGTATTTATTTTTTTTCCTGTATTTCTTATTCCTGCATTAATGTATGCATTCCTCCAAAAAATTATTAGGTTTTGCCGAGGATTTTAAGAAAATTCTTATGAATCTACGTCAAGAACTAGTATTAATAAGAAGCAACTCTGATCTTAACTTAATTTATGACACTGCAATTACTGAAATTGTTAAAGTTAATATTGAAAAAATAATTTGGAAAGTACCACACATTGCAGTTGCCGATGTTGAGCGATTAGCTCTTTTAAATTATGTTGATAAAGGTATTGAACTAGATGTTCCATTCAGAAGTTGGGAATTGCATGAGTATCCACTTTTACAAAAAACTCAGCAGCATACTTGGTCAGTCAAATCTGCAACTCAATTGAAAAGTCGCGTTATGTAATTGTTGGTTTTCAAACTAACCGTAAAAATAAAGCCGATAAAAATATGAGTTTATTTGATCATTGTAATTTAACTAACATGAAATTATATGTAAACTCGGAAGCATACCGTTATGAAAATTTAAATTTAAAAAAAAGACAGTTTTCAAGTCAATAATAAAATGTACGCTCAATTTCAAAATTCGTATTATGATAAAAATAATGAGCAGCTACTTAATCCTACTCAGTTTAAAGATAATGCATCCTTATGTTGTAAGTTATCGCGAATATGTTTTTGTTTTGTCTTAGTCGATGGGTTGGATTTGAATAGAATTAGATATTTTTACTTTAACTTAGATTTATTTAGGAATACTGTTGCTGTTGGAATTGAACTGATGTTTTTAACATACTTTCTTCTTATATATCTTCACACCCCCGAGTACCTGATTTTATGAGGGTCTGAAGGGTGGAAGGTTTACATTTCTCACTATTGGTACAGTTATACAAAGTTTAGTTTTATTGTTGTAAAGCTCGGGCTTTACAACACCTCCGCCGTACATGAAAAAAATTTCGTTACGCGAAAATTTTCGTTGGTCTTAGAAAAAATAAAACAATATAAAAATCACTAATTTTACGAGATATAACATAATAACATAATAAATATATGAAACTTCTGAGTGGTAAACTTCTAAATGGTGCAAAAATATAGAACACTTTTACAAACAATAGAATAACAACTAAAATTAACCTTACACAGTAATAATTCTAAATTAATAATAATTCTAAATACAATAAGGAGAACTACCTAACTAAGAACTAACCACATAAAATAAGAATTATATATAGTAATCTAATTATAACAACTTACAATGAACATATACAATATTATACATATCTAGTTTGTTTCAATTCGAAGCCTTTTTCAAACGATTAAAATGCACTTTAACGGGCTTCTTATTTATCAAAATCGTACAATTTTCTGCTGAATCAAGGGATACAATCTTATAGGGACCTTTAAACAATGGTTGAAGCTTCCTACTTTTTCCTATAAATTTTGATTCATTTGTTAACAATACTGAATCACCTATAGAAAAATCGATATGTTTGGATGTTTTATCATAATAAATTTTTGATTTTTCCTTTTTGCCTAAAATAGTGCTTTTTGCAATTTCATGAGCATGTTTCAAACGTGATTTCATTTCAGAATAATAATTATCGTAATTGTAGCACAATTCGGGTGATTTTTTCAATGAGTTTGGAAGATTTGCCTTATTATTTGCCTATATTTGCCTAAATTAGTTCAAATGGGGAAAAACCTGTTGAAGTATGGGGAGTGGTATTATACGTAAAGACTGCGTATGGTATAAATTTATTCCAATCATTCATATCCCGGTTAATAAAACAACGAAGATACTCAACTAAAGTACGGTGCGTTCTTTCTAAACCGCCATTAGTTTGGGGATGGAAACTGGTTCCATGAATTTTGTTCAACCCTAATAATTTGCATGTATGTTTAAAAACGTGACGTAGGAAATTTGTTCCTTGATCGGTCAAGACAGTTTCTGGTAGACCGAACCGACAGATGACACAAGTAACGAAAGCTTCGGCTACTGTATTTGCTTCTTGATTTTCGATAGGGATAGCTACTAGGAATTTACTAAGATCATCAGTACATGTTAATAAATACTTACTTCGGGATGCGGTTTGATTTAATGGACCGACTATATCTAAGAAAATTTTTTCGAAGGGTTTCGAGGACGTTGATGTGATTTTCATTGGTACCTTATTCCTTCTAGAACACCTATTAATTTTGCACACATCACACGATTTAATGAATTGTTTAATATCGTCGAACATTTTATGCCATTTGTACTGTCGCTTAATACGTTTGTAAGTTCGATTTACACCTTCATGCCCACCTAACGGAGTAACATGGTATTCTCTAAGTATGGTATTAATTACTTCTTTTGTTAAGTTTTGATTCGCATTATCATGAAATATAATAATTTTTGTGTCAGTGTCCTTAAAAATGTATCTCATCATTAATCTAACGTATTTAACTTTTAGTTCATTCATCTTACAGTTTGACGAAGGGAAAGATAGTTGAAAAATCTCATTTTCCAAACAAAAGTCTTTAAGTGAAAACAAAGAGTCAAAAATTATTTCGTTTTTTAAATCATCTAAGTTATTTTACTTAATTATAAGGTAAATAAAATATCTTTCATCAGATTTTAAATAAATTAAATTGGAAAGTTTGGGATGTTGAGATGTAAGTTCTGGTACACTATTACGATATTCTATATCACTTGATAAAATTTTGTCGGAAAAATAAATTATACTATTTTCTATAGGGCTATCATTACTACCTTCTTCGGAGTCGATAATATTAGAATTAATAATCGTTGTATGTTCTATCTCTCTTAAAAAATTTCCATATGGACTAAAATCTGTGAAATTACCTTGAACGGGTTGTACATTTATGTAATGAATTCGACTGAGCGCATCGGCGTTAGTGTTTAATCTACCTGATTTATGAATTATCTCAAAATCGTATTCCTCTAATTTTAAACGGAAACGGGATAAACGCGATAATCAGTTATTGAAAATAAATAAATTAAAGGTTTATGGTCGGTTATAATTTTAAATCGTTTTCCATACAAATACGGCCTAAAGTATGTAACACTATAAACAATAGATAATACCTCTCGCTCAATAGTAGAATAATTAATTTCCGCATTGTTCAGTGATCTAGAGGCATATGCGATAGGAAGATCTTTCCCTACTTCTCCTTGTGATAACACGGCACCTATTGCATATTGACTGGCATCGGTGGTCAATATAAATTGTTCGGAAAAAATTGGATAACGTAAAATCGGGGGATTAATTAAATTGAATTTTAATTTTTCGAAAGCTTCATCGCACAACTATGTCCAGCTAAATACGAAATTCTGTTTTAGTAATTTATTTAGAGGTTTCGCTATTTCTGCAAAATGTTTGATAAAACTCCTATAATATGACGCGAAACCTAAAAATGACTTGACTTCTTTTTGGTTAGATGGTTTAGGATAATTCCTAACTACCTCAGTCTTTTTAGGATCCGGTTTAATTCCGTTTTTGGAAATGACGTGACCTAAATATGTAACTTCTTTCCGGAGAAACTCGCACTTTTTCGGTTGAATTTTTAAATTATGAATTAAAAGTCTATTGAATACATTGATAAGTTTAGAATTATGATCTATCAAGGAACATCCATAAACGACTATGTCATCCATGTACACAAAACATTTGAGTCCTTGCAGACCTGACAACACGTTGTTCATAAGTCGCTGCAAAGTAGCGGGTGACCCTTTCAGTCCCATAGGCAATCTTTTATATTGATAATGTCCTTCAAAGGAAAACGCGGTAAGGTGTTTACTGTCTTCGTGTAATGAGATTTGATGAAACCCTGTAGCAAGATCGACCACGGAAAAATACTTGGAATGTCCTAACTGTTCTAGTATCTCTGTAATATTCGGTAAAGGATAAGCATCAGCTTCAGTTACGTCATTTAGTTTCCTAAAATCGACAAGCAATCGCCATTTTTTATTTCCATCATTGTCCGGTTTTTTGGGAACAATTAGTATGGGAGAATTATAAGGTGAGTTACTAGGTTCTATTATTCCATCATTTAACATGGTGTGAATTTGATTTCTAATTTCATTCTTTTGATGATGTGGTAATCTATATGGCTTTATATTAATCGGTTTTTTTGAAATTAATGGTATATTATGTTTAATAGCATCCGTATATGTTAGTGTATCGCCTTCTAATAAGAAGATTTCATTAAATTGCCTACAAATATTTATAATTGATTCGCGCTCCTCTTTGTTCATGTGACAAGTATTAATTTCATTCACTAAATGGGATAATCGATTAGCGTTAATGTATGACGAGGAGGTTAATACATCAAATTCATCTAAATTTTTTAATTCCACTTGATTGGATTTTAAAACTATGGGTAATTCGGAAATATTTAGAATGTTGATGGCACATAATCCATTCTTTGGTTCAACTATGCAATTTGAGACAAACAGACCAGGGCAAATTTCTTTTCGCAAGCAAACCTTAGGGGTGTTATTGCCATCTACTTTAATTCTAGTAATAATTTCTGAACGAGCAGGTATTTTAATAATTTCGGGGTGGGAATTTTTTGGGGCAATGTGTCCGTATTGCTATTTGAGTTCGTCGAAATGATCGGACTTTGCGTAGTTTGATGGGAGATGGGGAGAAAATAATGTTTATTATCGACCGTTATTTGAAGGGTAAGATTTTCGTAGTTTATGATTGCACCATAAAGTGATAAGAAATCCATTCCCAATATACCATCTTGCGGTATATTTGAATTATTTGGGATAGTATGGAATGGGTGGTTTATGACTACGTGCTCAGACAATTTAATCTTTCCATTACCTGAACCAAGTGACCTCACAGAATTCCCAGAAATTCCTTTCAGGTTTATTTTAAATTTAGGAGAAATTTCAACTCTCTCATCTGTACAATCTATAAGTATTAAACTAACGTCCGATCCCGTATCTAACAATAGATTACTAATTTTTGATTTAGTCAAATTTATATGGACTTTTACAATTAATCCGGTATTATTTACTGGACATGACATGCTGGTTATACGATTTACTCTATTACCGCTATTTGAACTAGAAGCATTACTGCATAATTTAAATGATGTATGCATCGCCAACCGTGGAGAAGCCGCAGCTGAGGTCACCATAAAGTGATAAGAAATATCCTGGGTTTGAAAATTGAACATTTGGCGAATTTGTGTTGGCATTAAATTGTGACCTAGTGATTTCATTATTTTCCGATCTATCCCGATAATTTTTATTCCTATTATTAAAATTTCGTTTGCGACAATCCTCTATTAAATGTCCTGTCTTTCTGCAATACCTACAATACATTTGATTTCGGTTCGAATTGAAATTTGAATTATTGATGGAAACATTGTTTAAAGATGACCTATGTGTTTTCGAAAAATTATGATCGTTAAAATAACATTGAGATGTATAGTGATTCGTTTTTCCACACTTACTACATTTTTTAGAAGAATTACCATTTGTTCTGGAGATTCCGTTCCTCCTCGATGGCGGCGTCAATAGCTTCTCTCAAGTTTCCAAAACGACTTGCTTTTATGATGAGTTACACGGGCGCCTTCAGTCCATCGATGAAAGCTTTAAGGGCGGTTTCGCTGTTAAGTTCCCTGATGACCTCGGCGGCGGCTTCTCCACGGTTGGCGATGCATACATCATTTAAATTATGCAGTAATGCTTCAATTTTATTGGCAAATGTCCTCATATCGTCACCTCCTTGTTTACTAGTTAATAGTTCCATTTGTAGTTGTGCCATTGTTCGTTTTTCACCAAACTCGGTTTCCATGAGCGTTTTCAACTCCTGCCACGTCTCAATGTTGCGATATTTTATTATATTATATGCTTTATTGCACAGTCTTGTTTTTATTATATTTAATAACGTAGATCTTTGTCCAGCGGTAGTTGCAGTTTCATTTACGATATCACAACACATAAAGAACTTATGCAGCTCATCTTTATTCCCGGAGAATTCTGGAATCATTTTTAACGCGGTTTCTGCGGAAAATCCCATATTGAATTTTAGTTGTCCAATGTCTTGATTTTCAATTTCGCAAACTTGGTTTTGTTCTTCGCCTGCTCTCGACATCGACTTATACGTTCTATAACTATAATCACCTTACAATAAGTTTTCTTTGTCCTCTGTATTCACAGATTACGCGACACGTTATTAGTTCTTTCGTAATTACACAGTTCGTTTTACACCTATTCGCGTAATTTAATTGAATCCAATAACTATTTCACACACACACACCTGACACCATTTTTGTTGTAAGTTATCGCGAATATGTTTTTGTTTTGTCTTAGTCGATGGGTTGGATTTGAATAGAATTAGATATTTTTACTTTAAATTTGTTTAGGAATTTATTTAGGAATACTGTTGCTGTTGGAATTGAACTGATGTTTTGTATGGGATCCTTTGTTCTATGGCGGTCCTTCCGCCGTCGTTGGTTTTGTTTTTCGGTTGTTGTTTTGTTATTTCTGTTGTTGTCGTCTGTTTTTGTTTGTCTTTCGGTTTTTTTTTTCTTCCTTCATTTCATTTCCTCCTTGGTTTCTTTCGGTGGGCTATGTTAGGTTCTGCTTGGCTGCGGGTGGGTCCTGTTTTCTTGGTTGATTATTGGTCCTTTGGCTTTCTTTCTTGATTTTACCTGTGTTGGTAGTTTTCTCTTCCTCTTGGTCTGGTTTGGGCCGCATGTGTCCGGTGTGGCTTTTCTCCATGGCGTGGCTTCAGTTGCTCTTTTGGAGGCTTCGGTTCTTCTCTTGGCGGCTTCGGTCGTACTTTTGGGGGCGGAATCAGTGGTTGTACTTTTGGTGGTGGCATCGGTGGTTTTCTTAGGGGAGGCTTGGGTTAACTTCTCGGCGGCGGCTTCAGTTGTCTTTTCCAAGGTGGCTTCAGCTCCGGGGGCGGCTACGGTTGTCTCTTCGGTCGCGGTTACGGTGGTCTTTTCGGCGGCGGTTTCAGTGAGGTTTTCGGCGGCGGCGGTTTCGGTGGGCTTTTTGGTGGGCTTTTCGGCGGCGGGTTCAGTTTTCTTTTCGGCGGAGGTTGCGGTGGAATTTTCGGCGGCGGTTGCGGTGGAATTTTCGGCGGCGGTTGCGGTGGTCTTTTCTGCGGCGGTTATGGTGGTCTTTTCGGCGGCGGTTTCGGTGTTCTTCTTCCTTTTCATGATGTAGAGAATCATTTTCTTGATGACGCTGTCCTCCAGGGTGTCCAGGTTGCCTGGGTCGAGATACATTTGCGCGGCTTCGTTGGGGGTTGTCGGTGTAAAAGTTGTCATCTTGCAGCTGCGACGGTCACTGTGATGCTCATGTGTCCTTTGCTTTCTGACGGTCGTGAGCCTTCCGCTCAGCTGTTCCGTCGTCTTGTTGTTTGTTTCTGTGTGTTTTTTTTTTTTTTTTGTGTCGGTTTGCTTGTTTGCTTATCGGTTTGTTTGTTCTTCTGTTTGTTCTGTCTCACTCATAAACGATTTTCTTTCCTTTTTTTTTTTGGTTCTGTTTTTTTTTTTTTTTCTTCTTCTTCTTCTCGTTGTTGGTCCTTGGTTTGTCCTGGTGTTGCTTCCTGGTTCGCACTCCTGGCGGTTCCTGGTTCGTCCTTCGTTCTCGTGGTGGTTACTTGTTCGTCCTCGTGGTGGGTGCTGTGTCTCTCTGGTTTGTTCGTGTTGTTCCTGCCTGTTTTTGTTCCTGGGTGCTCCGCTGGGTTCGGGGATGTGGGCTTTCCTGTGAAAAAGAAAGATCAGTGATTACCTATGTTGTTGAGGTTTTGTATGTTTCCATTTAACGTTGATGTTGTAGTTTGCTGCGTTGTCGATTGTTGGGTTGTCATGCGTTTTCATGCGTTCGAAGCTTTTCGTTGCTAGTTTTTCTATGTGTTGCTTGTTTGTCTCCATGTTTAGATCGCTGTGCAGCTGCTCATTGGTCATGTACCATGGCGAATCTCTTATTTCTCTCAGAGTTTTGTTCTGGATGATTTGGAGTTTGTAGATTTTCCTTTCTTTGGATTGTATCCAGCACGTCGATGAGTACGTCATTGTCGGCCGTATTATGGACTTGTAGATTTGTAGTTTGTTCCTTATGTTCAGCTTGCTTTTCCTGTTTAAGAGCGGGTAGAGGTAGCCTTTAATTTGTTTTGCTTTTTTTGCTGTCTGATCGATGTGTTCTGAAAATGTAAGAGCTTTGTCTAAGATTACGCCTAGATATTTGATTCGGTTTTCCCATTTTATGTCTGTGTTGTTGATTCTCAAGCAGCTACTGGGTTCGTGCTTAAATTTTTTCTTCGTGAAGATAATTGCCTGTGTTTTTTCTGCGTTTAGTTTGATCCTCCAGGTGTTACACCAGTCGTTAATCCTGTCCAGGTGATTTTGGAGCCGTTTTGTTATGGCCTCGGTCGAGTATCCTCTTGTGAAAATTGCTGTGTCGTCTGCGTATAGTGCAATTTCTGTGTCGTTTAGTTTTGGGATGTCTGCGGTGTAGATGCTGTAAAGAAGGGGGCCCAGGACAGATCCTTGTGGGACACCGGCTGTCATTGTCTGAGTGGAGATGCTGTCGTTTATTTTGACTTGGAATGTTTTGTTACAGATAAAGGACGTCACTAGTCTGATCATTGGTGTTGGGATTTTAAATTGGTGCAGTTTGTATATTAAACCTAGGTGCCATACCTTGTCGAAAGCCTTAGAGATGTCCAGAAAGACGGCTCCCGTGGCTAACCCTTTGTTGAAAGCGTCGATTATTGCTTCGGTTATTCTTGTCGTCTGATAGGTGGTAGAGTGCTCTGTTCTGAAGCCGTATTGTTCGTCGGGTAGAATACGTTTGTCTTCAGTTATTTCTGTCAGTCTTTTGTGTATTACTTTTTCTGTGATTTTACTGAGACCTGTCAGCAGACTTATTGGTCTGTAACTGGAGGTGAGGTTTCGGGGTTTGTTTGGTTTCGGGATTAGAATCGTTGTTGCGTGTTTCCATTGGGTCGGAAACACTCCAAGTTTCAGTGCGGGGTTTATGATTTGTGTTATTCTGTCTATTGCGTTCGGTGTTAGGTTTTTTAGCGCGACGTTGTTGATGTTATCGCAGCCTGGTGCTTTCTTGGTTTTTAGGTTTTTAATTATACCTTTTATTTCTTCCGGTGTTGTTTCCTCTATTTCCGTGTTTTCTACGCTACTATTTAGTACTCTCAGTACGGTTTCGCGTATTTCTTGCCTTTTGCGGAGTGGGTGTGTGTCGGCGTTCGGTTTAAACTGCTGTGCAAGCGACTTTGCGAATTCCTCCGTTTTCTCCTCGTCCGTGCTTGCTACAGTGTCGTTTGTTGTTTTCAGTGGGGGAATTGTTCTCCTCTCCTTGTTTCTAAGATTCTTGGCTAATTTCCACGGTTCCTCTATTGTTTCGTTGATGCGTTCTAGTTTGTCTTCCCATTCGGCGTTGTGCTGTTCGCGCAGTGCCCATTTCAGTTGGTTTGTCAGTCTGTTTAAGACGTTCTTGTCCGTCGGTGCCAGCGTCCGTTGGAATACCTTGTTAGCTTTGCGCTTTTCTTTTAGTAGATTCCTGATTTCCTGCGGGAGGGTTGTTGTCGTGTTGGCTGTCCGTTTCCTTGTGGCGGCCTCGAGTGCTGCTTTTATTTCGTTTTCTATCGTCCGTGCTGCTTCTTCTAGGCACGGGGGGCTTGTAATTTCTGTACAAGTGACGTTCGTCAGATTATCTTTGAATTTGTTCCAATTTGTGATAGTTTTCTCGATTGTTTTCCTGGCCGTATTCGCTTGGAGATTTATGTGCACTGGGTTGTGATCTGAGCTCAAGTCCTTGAGAGATTATCCTCCATGCAGATTATTTCCACGTTTGCTGTGATGTTTTTCATAACGGCTATATCCAAAATATCCGGCATTCGCTGAACTCCTGGAAAGTGTGTTGGTTCGTTCGGTGCAATTACTTGTAACTTCCGGTTTTCCGTGTACCTTAGTAATTGTCGGCCCTTGGTGTTTGTTACTCTGCAATTCCATTGCGAGTTCTTTGCGTTGTAGTCTCCTGCGGCTATGGTACCTATATTTCTGTCGAATATTTTGTCCAGGTCGTCGGCATTTATTTGTTTCTGTGGCGGCGAGTACAGTGCGTAGAGGGCTATGGGTCCGTCAGTTGTCTGTACTTCTACTCCTACAGTTTCCGTGTCCGTGGTTGTTTCTACTTCCGGCAGTTCGTGATGTTTTATGTTTCTTTTGATGACGATGGCGACTCCACCTCCGGCTTTGTCGCTTCTGTCTTTTCTATAGACTTGGTAGTTTGCTATGTTCAGTTGGTTGCAACGTCTGAGGTGCGTCTCGTTGATCAGGGCCACGTCGACGCTGTGTTCGTTTAGGTGTGCTACTAGTTCCTGTTTCTTGTTTTGTATTCCGTTTGCGTTCCAGAATGTAAGTTTCAGATTGTCTCTAGTTCTTCTAGTGGTCATTGTTGAGTGTGAGCATGATGGTTGTGATTCTTCTACTGAACTTTTCTGTTTCCTCTTTGCTGTGTCCCATTTCGGCAAAGTCGAGCATCATTTCCGTCAGTTCAGATCTGATTGCTTCGTTGCTATTCCTTTTGTTTCGGCTGGTTGAAGGTTTTGTCTCCGGGTTGGGGTTGCTGCTTCTTTTTATCGGTTTTGGTATTTGGCTCGTTGTCGGTGTTTGGGCTGTTTTCTCTGTGTTTGGGCTGTTTGTCTCGGTATTTGGGTTGTTTGTCTCGGTGGGGGTCTCGTTTCCTGCTGTCTTTGTTCCGTTTGTCTACCTATTTCCGGTCTCGCCGGGCAGTTTCTCCATATAGAGGTGTGTTCGCCTACGCAGTTTGCGCATTTCGGCGGCAGTGTTAGCGGTTTCTCGCACAGGTGCGTGCTGTGGTTCTGTCCGCATTTCATGCATTTGTATTCGGCGTTGCAGTGCCTCTGCACGTGGCCGAACATCTGGCATCGGTGACATTGCACGGTTTCTCCTCGTGTTTTCAGTGGTTCCATTTTCACGCACAGTCCGTAGAATCGATCCATTTGGTAGATGGATTTGTATTCCTTCCCAATTTCTACCAGGACCATTTGGATTGGCGTGGCTTCTCTCCCTTTCATCCTGGTCACTTTTATGGCCGGGTATCCGTTGTCGTTGAGGTTCTCTTTGATTTGCTCCTCCGTCAGGCCGCAGGGAACTCCCTTCACTACGACCTTCAGATTCCTTTCCGTGCTCAGTTGGTGCGTGTGGAATTCGTAGTCTTCTTCTTTCATCAACTTGTACATGTTCCGGTAGTCAGTTATGGTTTGGGGCTGGATTCTTATCCCGTCCCTGGTAGTCGTTGCCCTGGTGTAGTTGATGTTGTTTCTGTTTAGCTTCCTTGAAAGCCCTGCCCATTTGTCCTTGTTTCGTAGCACGATGGGAGTTTTGTTGTTGACGTTGTTTTCGGTGGGGGTTTCGGTCTCAGTGACTTCGTCTTCGTCGTCGTCGTCGTCACTGTCCCTTGTATTTAAGCATGCGTAACTGTTCATACTCACCTGCGGTCCTCGCAGGCTTGACGTGGTTGGGCTCGTCAGCTTAGCGGTTTTCTTGGGAAACCGGAAGGTTCCCTCGTCCTCCGGGTCGGTTTTGCGCTTGGGGGCGGCCTCCGTGATGCTCTCCGTGTCCATCCGTGTGGGTTTTCTCCTCGGGGCGGCTTCGGTGGCTCTCCTCGGGGCGGCTTCGGTGGTTTTCTTGGGTTCGGCGTCGTTGGTCCTCTCGGCGGCGGTCCTTCTGGTAGCGGCGGTGTCCTGGGGCTGTTCGGCGTCGGTGTTCTTCTTCCTGTTCAGGAGGTGGTTGAGTAGCCTGTCCAACCCGTCCTCGCTGATGGACTCCAGGAAGGCGAAGTCCTGGAATTCCTGGGCGGCGGCGGTTCCGTTGGCGCTGGTTTGTTTCATTATTGGATTCATGTCTGCAGTTTGGTTTTTTTGAATTATTTTGTCAGAATAATTGCTAAGTTTAACGTCTGCTTCGTACGAAGTTCGGTTAAGCTGTACTGTGATGCTGATGATGCTGATGTTTTTAACATCCTTTTTTCTTATATATCTTCACACCCCCGAGTACCTGCTTTTATGAGGGTCTGAAGGGTGGAAGGTTTACATTTCTCACTATTGGTACAGTTATACAAAGTTTAAAAAGCTCGGGCTTTACAACACTTAGTTGTAATTGATTGCTCTCGCCAAAATGATATTTTAAATTCTGGTAGTGGACATTCGAATAGAATTTGAAACAAATGAAAATGTTCCCGATGAAACTTCAGCTTATTGTTTAATACTACATGATAGAGTAATTAAATATAACCCACTTGGAAATTATAAGATCGCTTTAGATTATAAATATTTCTTAGTGTTGCATGAGACTTTAACAAGTTAAGATATGTATTTAATAATAGATGTGCAAGGTTTTAATACAGGAGATAAGATTTTTACTCCGAAAGAATTAGCAGCCTACAATGGAACGCAAGTTTCTCATTTTATTCTTAAACCACCATTCCAATTTACTTCATTATCCGAAAATTTAAAACATCAAGCTAAATGGTTAATGCGAAATCATCATGGAATCAAATGGAGTGATGGATTCACACCAGTGTATCAGTTTGATGCAATTATCAAGTCGCTAACAGAAAACGTTGATGTCATCTACGTAAAAGGGAGTGAAAAGGCTTTATTTAAAAAAAAATATGTCAATTGTCCTGTTTACGAATTAAACGAGCAACCATCTATTAAATTAATGCAACCAAGTTGTTTCGCTCATTTGTCAGAAAAATGTGTATGTGCTTTAAGTAATGTTTATAATCTGTATTATAATTTTTTAATGAAATAAAGATATATCAATCTATGAAATTGTTTTATTTCCATTACAATCGAGGGGTCTTAATTTAAGAGGTAATTAAAACAAAAAACTATTTTTACACATTTTTATTGTTTACTCAGCCAATATTTGTTTTAAAAAATCGTTGGTGTGTATCTATTCTTCAGGGTCACTTGATATCCATTCTCCGCTTCGCCAGCCAACTGGTTAATTAGCATTTATATTTTCCAAATTAATTAAAATCCAATTTAATACCTGCTGATGTGTTATTCGATTTTGAGGCTTGAAGTGCAATTCGATATTTAACTGCTTTGTTGCAGCCTAAAGACCTTTTAAAAACATTGAATTTGCATAATATATACCATCACATAATATTTTATCAAGAAAGTACTCAATATTTTTATAATTTACTAATAAATTGCTACAATTAACATATTCATTATTTAAATCATTATTACACATTTTCAATAACAAATACAATTTATAAAATGCATCGTAAGGTAATATTTTATCATTATTAGCAAAATCCATCAATTCTGATAGTTTGTCGTAAGCGTTTTCTAGAAACATTTTAATAAATGAATCAAATTTCAATTTGTATACAAATAAACATAAAATAATTTATTTGGAAGTATTTTTTAACAACTTATATTTTAAAATGTCATCACTCAGGTGCACATGATTTAATGCATACAATAATACACTTTTGTTCTTGTTTCTAATACTGTCTTTTACACTTTCAGTATATACACGTTCACTAGCTTCCAACACTTTGAATTTCATTCGAAGTACATCCATCTTCAGCAGCTAAATGTAGACTGATCCTTGTAGTCAAAGTATTTTGATGATTTAAAATTTCACAATGTTGACAATTCTATCATGGAAGTATATTCATATCCTCATATCCCCACGGAAGTGTATTCAAGCCAATTACATTCCGTTTATCGGCGTGTGGGTTTAGAATTATTTTATTTTGTTTAATTGAGAATAGGTCATGGCGTTTAGATTTTATAAGATTTTGCTCTCCCTTCATCACAGATTTATTAAAAAGACAATTTTTATAATCATTGAAAGTAATTTCGCGTAAACTGGACGCTGTTACGCCTTTTGCTTTCTTTTTTTGTTTTCCATCGACTATATATGCATACATTTTAGCTTTCAAACCTACAAATTCAATTATAATTATACCATTATTTTCATCTTTCATAAGACCTAAAACTTTTTTATTAGCCAATGGCATGTTATAAACGGTATTAGGACTATAGTCAGAAGTATCAAACCTTTCTAAATTTTGCTTCATAATTTCATATATATCGGGAACATTAAACTCATAAATTAATGAGTCAGTATCGGTATACAAAAGTTTAGAATTATATGGCATTTTTGTTTTAATAAAATCATAATGAAATTCATAAAGACTTAGTTTCGATATATCCAATATGCATGCATATACCAATATAAATAGGTTTATTAACTCTAATTTTAGTTCTATTCATCTCAATTATTACTAAATTTTCATCAAAAATTTCACAACTATGAAAATTAGGTTTTGAAATTAAAGCTTTTGCACCATATCGCCCTTCCCATTTGTTTACCAGTTTAATGTCCCTATATTTACGCACATTTTCCATCGTTTTTCCAAAAACAGCATTATTCATTAGTTTATAATAGTTCTTTTTAAACTCGCTAGTTGTAATTTGACGCGGTTTTGTATTTTAATCTATGTAAGATTTTAAACAGGGTGATTGGTTGAATTTTAAAATTCTATGAATTTGGATGAGTTTTAGACCCTGGTTAATACATTGCTTTAAATTTAAATAGTGTATTACGTATTTTTCTTTTGAAAACAAAGTAGTCATTAGTTTAACATGTTTAGCGTTAGGTGGTGTTAAACGTGCAGGACAAAATGGCAAATCTTTATGCAGGATATGTAAATTTCTTGGATATTCAATATCTACTTCAAAAATATAACCAATATCTGAGTCTTCATTTAAATTTACAATAAATATTTTACTAATATTTGATGGATCAACCCATTGAAATTCCCCATATGGCAGATATTTACTCATTGCCCACCCATACATATTATTGATATCAAAATACATTAAATAGGATGGTTCTTGGTTAGGGTCATAGTCTTTCATATAAATATTGTTAGCTTTTCCATACCTATTTGAGCATTGTGCTACACCTTCTCTGATTCCTCTTTCGACAAACATCAGCATGTCTATGTCAGTAAGAAGTTGTAATTCAATTTTTGTTAATTTTAACATAGCATCAAATTTTAGACCTGGAGCAGTATGATACTTTGATTTCGAAACTTATTGAAAAAGTCATGAATTTTCGGTGTCTTCGACGACGTGAAGAAGACGTGTCTTCTAGTTTCTCCCAAGAGTCAATATAATCATAAGGATAAATTCCCTTTTTAACCATTAATTGAAATTTTCTCTCATCATTGAAAAATGTTTGAGTAATTATTTTTTGTTTATCATCTAAATCTGATGCCAATTTATCAATACTGCTAGCCATGAAACGAAAAAATCAATAAATCGAAATTCTAAATTTGTGTCATCAACTTCTTTGGAGAACGAAATATACTTTTCTTTGTTAATCGGTAGTAAACTAACTGGACCTTCAAAACCTAAAGCAATTTGTTTTATGATTAAATGAGCATCATACCCATTTAAATTGTGAAATACAACAGGTATTACGTGCGTGTCTCTATAATTTAAATTACAACTTTGATGAGCTGCACCTCTGTATTTTCCGGTTAAATGACAATGGTCTCGAACTTTAATATTGTCACTACTAAAACTCCTCTCGCAAATGTGACATACTTCCGATCTAAGAAATTGAAGCCATTGTTCTGAAGTTAATTTATCCATGGGTATGATGCATAGAAATACTGTTTCCATATCTTCAGCTAAGTCTCTTAACTGCTCTACAAACCATTTTTGTCAATCAGGTCCACGATAGCTGTTAAATTTAGATAAAGAATCGTCGTAACTACATTTTAAATAATATGCCACACTCATTGGAATATGTTTTTGATACATTTCAAAACTAGATTTTTCTAAAATACACTCGAAATCGGCATATATAACGAAGGGAACCTTTTCTTTGCGTTTGAAATTTTGAAATTTTAAAATATTATTATTTTTAGCAGGCATTTCTACTATACAATTGTTCATATTGACACAATAAGCTGAATGTTTGTCTAGCAGGATTGAGCTGTAAAAATATTTAAACATCTCTCACAAATATATTTTGCATTTTTACTATTATTTAGTTGTAATAAATTTATACATTTACTATTAAATTTACTAAGATAAATTGGGGTTACTTGATGTTTCTTATTTCTTAATTTCTCAAGTCCGTACACGTTAATTTTAATGTTGTTTAATTTCTCAATTTTTTGTCTAATTTTAATCGGAAATTCCAAACCATCATATTTTAAAACGCTACTAAAGTGTGGATATGAAGAGACGCGATCTACATTTTTATCAGTTGGGTAAAGACTTGATACAACTGACCAGAGAAAACAATTATTATCGTTGTTTTTAACGTTTATAACAGCCTTTTTATTTTGTATGTCGATGGGTAGTGGTGTATAAGTGCCAAATGTTATCGGATTATAATGGTTAATATTAACTTTTAAATATAAAATTTCTAACAGCGCCCAGCTTGAGTCCCTCTCTTGGAAATCTTCTAATTTAGATTTTATTTTATCAGTCGAAATTTTGTACCAATTTTTTAAATTTGTGTTAAAATCTATCACCCTATTCCTGGTATTAAATGATTTTATATCTGTTTCACTAGTTTGAGGCATTATAAATTTTGCGTATAAAATAATATTCACTTTAATCAGCGATGATGATTGAAGAGCATGTCTCGTTTTAATGGCAATACTTTTATAAGATTTTTAAAAAAATGTATTGATGTCCTTTAATTTTAAGTTTAGAATATTACCTGACCTAATTCTTCCCTTGAAACAAGATTCAACATCTTCCCACACAATAAAATTTTTAGATTTCTTCGACTTTAATTTATTACGCTGATATTTTAAAATTGAAAGATTGGACTCTAATTTGTGACTAACTCTAATTTCTGAGGATAATTTCCTTAATAACGTTTTCCTAACTAAAAATATTATTTTATTGATTTGCTTCAGCCATATCTCAACATTATCACTGCTTTTAATTAACTCTAAAACTTTATTAATATTTTTAATGCACTTGTCACTAATATCACACACAGACATTTTACCTTGAATCGTTAAAATGATATGAAGCAATGATTAAAGATGTTGAGTTTTATATACTCAACAAAGTATCATTTTACCGAAACCGGTTATGCTTGACATTTTCTGACAATTATAGCACGTGTGTTTAATCGACCTTGGCATTTACTGAGAATTATAACATGAGTGTTTAACCGACCTTGGCATTTACAGATAATTATAGCGCGTGTGTTTAACCGACCTTGGCAATTAACGATAATTATAGCATTTTAACCGACCTCGGCATTTTCCTATAATTATAGCGCGAGTGTTTAACCTACCTTGACATTTACCGATAAAGAAAGCAGTTTATATACTTCAAGAACCTCAAAAGCTGAGGGGGATTTTTGAGTTAGGTTTTTTATAGGTACCGATAATTATAGCATGAGTATTTTCCCTGGGGGGAAGTCTAACCCCTACAGGGCGCGTCCCCAGGTGGCGGATAGGGGAACGCTCGTCAAGCATGCTTGAAGGGTAGAGGTAAAATAAAATAGCCTCCGCGGACCAAAATAAGACTAGGTAGAAACAGGCCCACAACCTGCTATACCGTAACTCAACTTTGTAAAAGAAACACCAACAAGCCTCGGAAACGAACAGATGAAATCAATGACGACTTTTAGCGCACGATATCGGACACGATTTAGAACATGGAACGTAAGGACGTTGCTGAAGCCAACCACTCTAACCCAACTGACGAAAGAATTTCGGAGATACAACTTACAAGTACTAGGCCTAAGTGAAATCAGATGGGAAGGAAGTGGCGTAAAGAAAACACCAACGGGAGAGGTGCTCCTCTACTCCGGGAAACAAATTGGCGAGGCGCGCAGAGGTGGTGTCGGATTCATGCTAACAGAGAAATCAAAGCAAAGTTTAGAAGATTGGAGCCCAATCTCAGAACGGATAATAACAGCACGATTCCGAACGCGCTCGAGGTATATATCAATAATTCAAGTTTACGCACCGACAATGGCAGCTACAGAAGAAGAAAAGGATACATTCTACCAACAATTGTCAAGCACAATTCGCCAACTTAAAAAGACGGATATAAAAGTTGTGATGGGAGATTTCAATGCCAAGGTTGGGAAAAGCAGCACTAACTGGGAGACAATAATGGGAAACCACGGTATAGGGGAAATGAATGAAAATGGAGAAATACTAGCGGACCTCTGCACAAACCACGACTTGCTTATAGGCGGAACAGTTTTTCCACACAAGGAAATACACAAAGTGACATGGTGCTCACCGGATGGCAGAACCCAAAATCAGATAGATCATATTTGCATAAGCAAGAAATGGAAAACATCACTGCTTGATGTCCGGAATCACCGTGGAGCCGACGTACATAGCGACCACCACCTTCTCTGTGGACAGATACGTATTAAACTGATCTCAAACACCAAGCGCCAAGCCACCAGGAAGACAAAGAAAATTGACATCGCAAAACTTCAAGATAAAATGACGGCAAAGGCCTTCGCAGAGGAAGTAGCCAACAGACTGAAGGACAAGACCACAGGGAACAAAGACATTACAGAAAGATGGTCAAGCATCGTAGATGCGTTAAGAGGAGCTGGGGACATCCTTGGGTACAAATCCAATGAGAGAAAAGAATGGATATCTGATGCGACTTGGAAATTAATCCAAGACCGCCGAAACTTAAAGCAACAAATAAACTGTGCTGAAGATAAAGATAAACAAGGGCTATCCCAGATTTACAACGCAGCCGATAAGCAAGTGGGAAAGAGTGCTAGAACTGATAAGAGGAAATGGCTAGCTGATATTGCAACCCGAGCGCAACTAGTTGCTGACAGCATGAACACCAAGGAAACATATCGCCTGACACGAAAGCTCACAAACACAGGCTACCCCTCAGAACGACCAATACGCACGACGAACGGCAAGCTATGCACAACCGAGGCACAGCAAATAACCCGCTGGACAGAACACTTCCAAGAGCTCCTAAACACATTGTGGGAAGAGGTACCACAGAGTCCTACGACACCAAGCGGAAACAGAAGATTTAGAGACGACCCGCCAAGCATAGAGGAGGTGAAGGCCGCCATCAAACACCTTAAAAACGACAAGGCGCCTGCGCTGACGAGACATACTCGGAGATGTTTAAAATAGACATAAAGGGAATCACCGAGATTTTAACACCTATAATTCGAGAAGCATGGGAAATAGAAGTAATACCATCCACGTGGAAAGAAGGCCTAATTATCAAACTGGCGAAAAAAGGAGACCTGAGTATATGCTCCAATTAGAGAGGAATAACTCTCGAATCAGCACTGTGGTTGAACCGACACTACGCAAGGAGCAAGCTAGATTCAGGCCTGGCAGGTCCTGTACCGACCAGATAAACACCCTCAGAATCATCGTTGAACAGTCGGTCGAGTGGCAGTCACCACTCTATCTACTGTTCATCGACTTCAAGCAAGCGTTCGATAGTGTGGACAGGGAATGTATGTGGGTAATACTAGCCAGCTACGGGGTGCCTACAATGTACATAAACATAATCAAATTACTATACAAAGAAGCAAGCTGCATGGTAATCCACCAAGGACAACGCGGCACACCTTTCACAGTGCATTCGGGAGTAAAACAAGGACGCACGCTCTCCCCACTTCTGTTTACCATAGTCTTAGACTGGGTCACGAAGAAAGCAAATAAAAAAACAAGGGGAATTCGACGCTCGTGAGGCATTTAGAAGACCTAGATTTTGCCGATGATATCTGTCTCTTGTCCCACACCAAAGTAGATATGGAAAAAAAGTTGGAGGCTCTCAAAAAGTACGCAATGCAGGTGGGAATGAAAATCAATGTCGATAAAACCAAGCTGATAAAGATCAATTCGACAGCCCCCTGCAACCTGGGATAGATGGCAGGCAAGTACAGGTAGTAGATAGTTTTTGCTACCTTGGAAGCCTTATTTCACAGGATGGTGGTGCTGATAAAGACGTAAAACAACGGATACAGAAGGCGCGACAGGCATTCGGAATGCTTTACAATCTGTGGAACTCAACAAAAACTTCCCGTAACTTAAAGCTCCAAATTTTCAAATCTAATGTAGTATCAGTTCTTCTTTACGGTAGCGAAACGTGGAAAGTGACTACCACCATAGTATCACAACTTCAGGTATTCATGAACAAGTGTCTGAGAATAATACTTAAAATATTTTGGCCAAATACCATAGCAAATATTGAACTTTGGAAAAAAGCAAATATGGAGCGTCTTGAAACCCAAATAAGAAGAAGGAAGTGGAAATGGATCGGACACACTTAGAAGGCCGGAGGGGGATATTGCAAAAGAAGCTCTTGACTGGAACCCCCAAGGTTCAAGAAAGAGAGGCCGCCCAAAAATCACGTGGCGGAGGACAGTCGTACATGAAGCCAGGGCAAGCGGAAAGGAGTGGCGCGAGGTAAAGGCCCTGACTCAGAATAGAATCAGATGGAGAGCGTTTGTTGATGCCCTATGCTCCCACGAGGAGTAATGGAAATGATGATGATGATGATAGCATGAGTATTTAAACGACCTTGGCATTTACCGATAATTATAGCACGAGTGTTTAACCTACCTTGACATTTACCGATAATTATAGCATTGATTTATAGTCTTGATATTTACAGAGAATTATTGCATTTTGTCCACCTCGAAGCCTGCAGCTAAAGTCATCGCCTAGGGCAACTGTCTTAAAAATATTTTCAAATAATTGTAGTAATTTATTTCAAATAATGAGTCAGTCGCATTTTTTTTTTCGGATACCCAGCTGTCAACTGTCAACGAAGCCGTCGGGCTCCATCGCCCCCGGCGACAAAATATGTCCTAGAAATCTGGCAACCCCTCATACACATACCTCGCGCTTCCGCCTCACCTAAAGTAAGGCAACCAGTCATACACATACCTCGCGCTTCCACGAAAAAAATTTGGACTGGAAAAGTTGAAGTGAGCCAGAACCCCCATAGCTTAACTACTCTACTTCGTATTTGAACGCCTTCAGCATGTTCTAAATCTGTAGTTTGTAATATTTCTTTTTTCTCTGTCGATACTCTTTTTGGCGCTGTGCTTGTGATTTCACTATCGTCTCTCTATAGTGTATATAAATATAGTAAACAAAATTAGCTAACACTTGAATCACATGTACGATAGACCCATGTAAACAGTAAGCAATTGCATCAAATTTTAAAATTGTAACCTAATTTTCTAAATCTGTATTTTGAATAATTCCTTTTTTTTTTCTTTTTCCTTTTTTTCTCTGTCGATACTCTTTTTGACACTGAGCTTGTGATTTCACTATTGTCTCTAAAATGTAAATGTCATAGTGATATAGTGAAATCTGTTAGATTGTGTAAAACCGAGATATTTTATGATCTGCCGACAGTTCGTGTATTCTATTTGAAATACTTGATACGACTAGCTAGTCGTATCAAGTATTTCAAATAGAAACCATCTAAAATTGAATGTTTCTTTATTTATCTCTTTATTAGCAGGTCTGATAATTAAGACACGTAGCTTTATACTATCAGATGACAGCACTTAGGCATTTCTGGAAACGTGGAATCGGTAAGAATGATAGTGTAAATCCCAGTTAAACTAGTTCCTCATAAAATTTCACGAGCTGAGCTTGCATGAGATTTCATGAGCTACACGAATTAGATGAACTACTCGAACTGTCTACAGAGATCATGCAATGGCTCAGTTCTAAACAATCTGACTGATTTCACTATATGACTACGACATATATAAATATAGTAAATATCAATCATTTAAATTACATGTACGATATACATGTGCAAACAGTAAGCAATTGCTTCAAATTGTACAGTTTTATTTTTATAAACTCACTTTTTTTCAAAATGAAATTTCCATTTCTCAAAATGTAATTAAAATAGTGAGTGTAATATAAACAATATAACTCTCCTAAGAATTAAAACAACAAAATAGAAAAATACGTTTGAACAATTTTTATTTCTTCTTGTTTAGTTTTAAGGTTATAAACAGACCACGATTGTCAAGAAATAGAGAGCACTATACTCTGAAAGAAAGAGAAGAAAAGAGAGAGAGAGCGCGGTATGGAAATATACATAGAGAAAAAGAGAAAGTGCGAGTAACGGACACCGTACGAGGACAGCGTACGAGGACAGCTTACGAGGACAGCGTACGAGGACATCGTACGTAACTTAACGTTTTCTGCCGAATCGCTCCTACCAAGACCTCCCTAAAGGAACTTCGTTCCAACAAGTCCTAGGAGCACCAATGGGTTCGCCTCTATCCCCAGTAATAGCTAAAATATTTCTTACAGATTTTGAGGAAAAGGCAATCTCATCTGCCATACTTAAACCTACACTCTGGTTAAGATATGTTGACGACACATTTGTAATCTGGCCCCACGGCAGACCAGAGCTGGACAAATTCCTTACCCACCTTAACTCCCAACACGGCCAAATCAAATTTACAATGGAGACAGAAAAACATCAACGACTTCCTTTCTTGGATGTTTTAGTACAGAAGAAACCAGACGGCACCTTAAATCACGCTGCCTACCGGAAACAAACGCATACAGACAGATATCTGAACGCTTCTTCGCACCATCACCCCAAACAACTAGCATCTGTAGTCAACACTCTTACCACCCGATTCAAAAGACTAGCCGACCAGCTCAACTTACCAAAAGAATTGGAACTTACGAAAAGTTCTTTCTTCAAATGGATATCCAAGCAGCTAATATCCAGAGCTTTCCGTCGTACAGAGAACAGTAACCAAAGAACTGACAATCAACTGACAAAATCGCCAGAATCCTAAAAAGACACAACATCGACACCATTTTCAAACCTAACCAGAAAATAGCCTCCATGCTAAGCAGCGTTAAAGACAACATGCCGTTAGAATCCCATGGAATTTACGAAATACCTTGCGGAACATGTGAAGGAACTTACATTGGACGTACCAATAGAAAAATATTGGCTAGGATTCAAGAACATGTAGTTTCAGTCAGACACAAAGACAAAGTTTCATCCGCTCTTGTCCAACACACCAACACCGGTCACTGGATGGACTTTGGAAATTCAAGGACTCTTGCACAGATTAGCCACGAAATGTCAAGAGTATACAGAGAAGCCATAGAGATAGAAAAACGAGACTACTTCATCAACACGAGAGACGACTCCTTGAGACTCCCCCTAGCATGGCGACAGATCATTTCCACCCTCAAAATGCAATCCCAGACACCCAAGACATATATACGACAAACAACGGAACCGAAGCACCGCACACAACGCACATGGCCCGACACCAGACAGCTATAAATAGACGCATCCCACGAACGAGCTCTCAGTATGCGTCTAACGGTTAACCCGCACGGACACATATATCTCTTGAAAATGGCGAATGTTAGTGCGCCGAAACGTCGAGAATCCGATTGTTTCATCAACGCGGAATCCCCGAGAAAACAAACCAACACATGTTTCTATCCGCGAAAACCTCAAATACAACACACATATATACACATATATACATATATATATATATATATATATATATATATATATATATATATATATATATATATATATATATATATATATATATATATCTCTTGAAAATGGCGAATGTTAGTGCGCCGAAACATCGAGAATCCGGTTGTTTTATCAACGCGGAATCCCCGAGAAAACAAACCAACACATGTTTCTATCCGCGAAAACCTCAAATACAACACACACACATATATATATATATATATATATATATATATATATATATATATATATATATATATATATATATATATATAAATATGTCGCAGGGAAATGATAAAATTAGAGATTTGATCAAATCCCTAAGGGAGTTGATCAAATCACGGAAGATGTTAAAATAAAAATTCTGTGAGTCATTTTCCTAAATAAAGTGAGTGATTTGATCAAATCCCTAAACTATTTTAGTGAAATGATGAAATAAAGTAAGTCAGGACGCGCACGGCTCTACGGTTCGCTTGTTACCACTCCCATTTATCTCACCGCTCGCATCCGGCGACCTTGCCGTCATATAAGTATAAGTATCATATATACATTTTTATTATTGTTTTCTATATTTCGAGTTTTATCAAGTACCTACCGTAGAAAAATGGGTTCAGATATAGAAAAAAAACACTGACCGAATTAAATTCAAATGTTGTATCTGAAGAACAGTTTAATGAAACTATCAAGTCGTTTTTGAACAAACGGCATGCTACAGTAAACCTTTGTGGACTCGTGAAAGAATAGAAGAAGCTACCACAGTCGTTGAACAATTTAAATTAGCACCACTAATTAAACTGCAACGGACACATAAACAGTAATATTATGGAAGAAAATACGATGTTATGAAGTAGGTACTAAAAAATCTTTGATTTTGAAGAGAAAGTCTGACTCCGATGTGGTTGTGAAAATACTGCCAATGGAAAATTGGTCACGGGGGAAGAGATAAAATGCTGTACAGTTTGAAATCGAAATACCTAATACCTACTTCAGTTGTACTGGAATTTATAAAACTGTGCACGGTATGTCAGTCTAAAAACAAAATCCAAGAAAAGGAATCGTTTGTCCAATTGTATCTAGCGACTTCAATCATCGTGGCCAAGTCGACTTAGTTGACTTGCAGTCGACCCCAGATAGAAACTACAAATGGTTATTAAACTATGGACCACGCGACGAAATTCAACTTTCTTAGACCGTTGACTACAAAAAGAGCTGCTGAAGTAGCAATGGAGCTATTAAAAATATTTTTGGAAGTAGGTTGTCCTCATATACTACAAAGCGATAACGGCCTTGAGTTTACGGCTGCTGTCATACAAGAATTAACAAGTTTGTGGCCAACGTGCAAAATTGTAAATGCTAGGCCTAGACATCCAGCTAGTCAAGGATCTGTTGAGCGATCAAATCAAGATATTGAAGCTATGTTACGTGCTTGGCTAGTTGACAATAACACAAAAAATGGGCTATAGGTTGTTACTTTGTTCAATTTCAGAAGAATTCTCCTTTTCATCGGACCATTAAACGATCACCTTACCAAGCTTTATTTGGAACAGAACCAAAAACAGGACTATAATCTAGTCATATTTCAAAAGAGTTGCTTGAAAAACTTGTTACTTAAGAGCACATGGATCTACTTCTTAATCCGCAGGACCATGACATTATTTTAACACCAGAAGGCTTACCAGCAGCTGCCTTAGAGAACAACAACGCAGCTTCAACTTCAAAGATCTACCAGCATCTGAGTTAATTAATTACAATGCCTCAACTTCAAATGACCTATCAATAGTTAAATTAACCAACAATAATATTTCAATATCACACGATCTACCAGAAACTGAATCAATTTCTTTATCGACAACAAGACAACTCGAACCAGTTAATAACTCTACTACAACTTCTGCTTCAACAGTTGAAACATCTGTAGTGTTACTTGCATCAGAAAGGAAATCAGCTGTCAGTGACAATAAAGCATGTTGTGTTGTTTGTGAAATGGGATATACTGGAGCCTATTCATGTGACATTTGTAAAAATCCGATGCACGCAATACGTGGGAATAGAGTAGGAGAAGAAGGATATGTATCGAAAATTCTATGCTATTTGTGCTTATTATTTACATCTTCTGTGTAAAAACCACACAAGTTTCGGACACATTAATTTTTCCAATAATAATATGGTGTTATGGAAGTTGGAAGGTTTTTACACAGAAGATGTAAATAAGCCCGTAGATGCGGTTTAAAATTAAAACCCAAAGCGGCTCAAAGTAAAAACTCAAATTTGAAAAAACATTGAATTATTTGGTTTTGTAATGAACGATTCAATTACATTCACTAAAGATGTTTAAAATTTTATTAAGAATATTCTCTTTTTTTGTTCCTTTTTTTTCAATTTGTTTAGTTAATTACTTTCGAATAAATAATATAATTTGTGTTTCAGTGACTATTATTTTATTACCTACGCAACTATGAGTATGAGTATAGCTTCAACTATGGAGTCTTGTTAGTCAACGGGCATTTATATTTTATTGTAACTATCAAATAAAAATTTTATTTCGTTAGTGAAATAAAACTTTTTTTCGTTAATGGTGTCTGTCATGTTGACAAATTGACTAATGTTTATTAAATATCAATAAAATTTAACAAAAACCTATGGCTCTATAACAACTATACATTGCTCTATGGCAACTATACATTGCTCTATGGCAACTATACCTAACAATTGACGTAAATAATTTCAACGTTTACATGCTGTGAAAACTAAAGAAATAAATTAAATTTAAAAACTATTGCAAGAAAAAAAATATTTAGATATAACGTGAATTATGAGGATGTGAATGTCGGGCAACTTACTATTACTTACTGCACGTTGCCCTCAATAATTAACATCATCATAATTTTATTGATACATAGATAACTATTATTTGATAAATAAAACAATAAACCACTGTTTTATTGATCCGTATCCTAGGAATACATATGACTTTATAACACAAAATTGAATAAACGATATTATTTCATCATTTCACTAGAACAGTTCAGGGATTTGATCAAATCACTAACTTTCTTTAGGAAAATGACTTACAGCATTTTTATTTTAACATCTTCCGTGATTTGATGAAATCCCTTAGGTATTTGATCAAATCTCTTATTTTACCATTTCCCTGCGACATATATATATATATATATATATATATATATATATATATATATATTTATATATATATATATATATATATATATATATATATATATATATGTTGTATTGTTTTCTCGGGGATTCCGCGTTGATGTTGAGGGTTGGTTCTGAAAAGAGACTGCCCCCAGCATGGCGACCGATCATATCCACCCTCAAAATGCAACCCCAGACACCCCAGACTCATGTACGACCAACAAGACAAACAAACAACCGAACCGAAGCACCGCACACAACGCGCATGACCCGAAGCCAGACAGCTATAAGTAGTCGCACCGCACGAACGAGCTCTCAGTATGCGTCTAACCGTTGACCCGCACGGACGCATATATCTCTTGAGAATGGCGAATGTTAGTTCGCCGAAACGTCGAGAATCCGGTTCTTTTCAGAACCAACCCTCAACATCAACGCGGAATCCCCGAGAAAACAATACAACACAGGTATCTATCCGCGAAAACCTCAAATATTACATTATAAACCTCCACGGGGAGGAAATTTACCACCTCACCCGTAGTTTCGAGAAACTACGGACAAAGCGCTCTCAATTATTATGCGATTTAGCATTTTTACGTCGCTGTAGAGATACAGACATAACACCCTTCTGTATGAGGCTGTCACACCAAAAGCCGACAGCCAGGTCAAACAAAATACTACACAACGCAAGCCAAGCTTTGCTTCGGGACGAAATCCAAACCAAACGACAGAAACTTGACAGCATCAGTCAAAATATCCTGACAACCCACATAACTCTAACCACTACGCTACACCCTCTCCTCTGGCAACAGATAGACTTATTATCTACCAACAGAGCCGAACAGAATAGATTATTAATTACCAATAGACAGAAAGAAAAATACAACCTTCTCAGACGGAGACAAAAACCTGCACCAAAACCACTCAACATCGACAAAGTGGTTTACAATCTTTCAGACCAGCCCCTTGACGAACCTACCAAAACCGTACTGGCCAAGGGTTTTAACTTTGCAATAGCACCAACTCGCCTTCCCAAAGAAGACATAATCACTGGTGTCGAGACTGCTATTTCACAACTCCCTGCCACATTAGCCGAGACAATAAGACAGGAAACATGCCACATTTTAAGATCTGCCAAACCACCGACAAGAAACATCTCATACGAGGAATTCAAAGCCCTCAAGGCACTAAGGGAAAACAACAGCATTGTGGTCCTACCAGCTGACAAAGGAAATTGCTCTGTAGTCATGAACAGTGCTGACTATAAACAAAAAATGACCACAATCTTAGTTGATCCAGCTTTTCTGCCCCGTACAACGGACCCCACAACCTATCTGGAGAAAACTACCAGACAAAAGATCCTAAGCTCTAGCATTGACAAGGAAACAATGAATTATCTTATACCAAGGGAGAAATCTTCACGGTGTCCCAAGATATATGGTTTGCCAAAGATCCACAAAGATGGAGCCCCACTACGACCAATAGTAAGCTCCGTTGGTTCACCGGTCCAACTTCTTGCGAAACATTTAGCAAAATGTTTACAACCATACGCCGAAGATTGTGATTCCTATGTCCGCAATGCTGAACACTTCATAGACATACTGAAAAATCACCAACTCCAGCCCGGCCACCTCCTTGTGAGCTTTGACATTGTATCTTTATTCACAAAAGTACCGGTCCCTGAGGCCTTAAACATCATAAGATCAAAATTAAAACCAGAAAAGTACGTATCAGATCTGGCAGAACATTGTTTAAAGAATACATACTTTAGGTACGGTGGTCAAATATACAAACAAGTCCTAGGAGCACCAATGGGTTCACCTCTATCCCCAGTAATAGCCAACATATTTCTTACAGATTTTGAGGAAAAGGCAATCTCATCAGCCACACTTAAACCTACACTCTGGTTAAGATATGTTGACGACACATTTGTAACCTGGCCCCACGGCAGACCAGAGCTGGACAAATTCCTTACCCATCTTAACTCCCAACACGACCAAATTAAATTCACAATGGAGATAGAAAAGCATCAACGACTTCCTTTCTTGGATGTTTTGGTACAGAAGAGACCTGACGGCACCTTGAGTCACACTGTGTACCGGAAACCAACCCATACAGACAGATATCTAAACGCTTCTTCGCACCATCATCCCAAACAACTAGCATCTGTAGTAAACACTCTTACCACCCGATCAAAAAGACTAGCCGACCAGCTGAACTTACCGAAAGAATTGAGGAACTTACGAGAAGCTCTTTCTTCAAATGGATATCCAAACAGCTTAATATCCAGAGCTTTTCGTCGTACAGAGAACAGTAGCCAGAGAACTGAAGAACGCCAGAAACCCGTTAGCACAGCATACCTACCATATGTTCATGGATCAACTGACAAAATCTCCAGAATTCTTAAAAGACACAACATCGACACCATTTTCAAACCTAACCAGAAAATATCCTCCATGCTACGCAGCGTTAAAGACACCATCCCGTTAGAATCCCATGGAATTTACGAAATACCTTGCGGAACATGTGAACGAACCTACATTGGACGTACCAATAGAAAAATATCTGCTAGGATTCAAGAACATGTAGTTTCAGTCAGACACAGAGACAAAGTTTCATCGGCACTTGTCCAAAACACAAACACCGGTCACTGGATGGACTTTAGAAATTCAAGGACTCTTGCACAGATTAGCCACGAAATGTCACGAGTATACAGAGAAGCCATAGAGATAGAAAAACGAGACTACTGCATGAACACGAGAGACGATTCCTTGAGACTGCCCCCAGCATGGCGACCGATCATATCCACCCTCAAAATGCAACCCCAGACAACCCAGACTCATGTACGACCAACAAGACAAACAAACAACCGAACCGAAGCACCGCACACAACGCGCATGACCCGAAGCCAGACAGCTATAAGTAGTCGCACCGCACGAACGAGCTCTCAGTATGCGTCTAACCGTTGACCCGCACGGACGCATATATCTCTTGAGAATGGCGAATGTTAGTATTTGTTAGTATTTATGTGTTGTATTTGAGGTTTTCGCGGATAGAAACATGTGTTGGTTTGTTTTCTCGGGGATTCCGCGTTGATGAAACAACCGGATTCTCGACGTTTCGGCGCACTAACATTCGCCATTTTCAAGAGATATATGTGTCCGTGCGGGTTAACCGTTAGACGCATACTGAGAGCTCGTTCGTGGGATGCGTCTATTTATAGCTGTCTGGTTTCGGGTCATGTGCGTTAGTAGGGAAAGATCCTATGTTCTAGATCCTCCTCACCCATAAGGATTTACATGTACTCCCCCGCCTTATGGGAAATTACATGTAAAATCTAAGCTCCCCCGCCTTATGGGAAATTGCATGTAGAATTAGGGAAATATGATGCGTTCTGGCGCCTCCTCACTCCTCGCCCCCCACCACTACCCCACCACTACCCCCACCCCTAGACCCCGCCCCAGACCACCCCCACCACTAGCTCCACCCCTAGACCCCGCCTCAGACCACACACCCCTCATCATCCTCACACACATCATCCAAGCTTGTGTCAGCTATAGAATTGATGGTTCAGGGATTTATGTAGATAGCTTTATTAGTAAATTGAACAGTTGTTGTACGAGAAGCCGCATTCTATCCATACACTTTCCGTCCACTTTTCCCGTCCACCGTCCACTTTCCATCCACTTTAAACAACTTTTAATCCGCTTTTAAACAGCTTTTTAATCAGCTTTTAATCAGCTTTAAACAGCCTTTTAATCAGCTTTTAATCAGCTTTTTAATAATCTTTTAAACAGCTTTTTGATCTGCTTTTTAATCAGCTTTTGAACAGCTTTTTAATCAGATTTTAATCAGCTTTTTAATCAGCTTTTTAATCAGCTTTTAATTAGCTTTTTGATCAGCTTTTAAACAGCTTTTTGATCAGCTTCTAAACAGCGTTTTAATCAGCTTTTGAACAGCTTTTGAACAATCTTTTAAACAGCTTTTTGATCAGCTTTTTAATCAGCTTTTGAACAGCTTTTTAATCAGATTTTAATCAGCTTTTTAATCAGCTTTTAATTAGCTTTTGATCAGCTTTAAACAGCTTTTTAATCAGCTTTTTAATCAGCTTTTTAATCAGCTTTTTATTAGCTTTTTGATCAGCTTTTAAACAGCTTTTTGATCTGCTTCTAAACAGCTTTTTAATCAGCTTTTGAACAGCTTTTTAATAATCTTCTAAACAGCTTTTTGATCAGCTTTTTAATCAGCTTTTGAACAGCTTTTAATACACTTTTAAACAGCTTTCAATCAGCTTTAAACAGTTTTTAATCGAGTCTTAAAAACAATACCAACTTTATAAATCCATCAGTCATCTCTCAGACCTTCACACTATAAAGTACTCTCAGAGCACATAAAGTGCTCTCTGTGAATTATTAACCACCGATAGAATTAGAACCCGACACATTATATTGCTTAGGACTTATTGGATTTCATACATACAGTACTATTCCAAATATTTAAGAAGATCCTAACAATCTACTTGAGTACGCGGATAGGAAACAAATTAAAATACCAACTGGCTCATATGAGATAGTCGTTTAGAGCTGAAGAGTATTAAGTGAGAGAGAGGGAGAGGGAGAGAGAGAGAGAGAGAGAGAGAAAGAGAGAGAGAGAGAGAGAGGGAGAGAGAGAGAGAGAGAGAGATGGGAATTAATTTTCACGGAAATCGTATAAGAGCGGTTGTTTCGGACAATTCTACCACTCGACATTTACATCGCAGAAAGTTAACACCTATATTAAAAAATATACTATTATCTCTAGGATATAAGTTAAAGCGACAGTATGGATAAAATAGATATATTCTCCAAAGTTGAATATGTGGATACTATCACAAAGAGTGAATTTCACACGTATTATCCTATAGCTCAAAATTATAGAAACAATGATGAGATTCGTATTAGGATTCAACACCAGGATATTTACACTTATCCTAGCTAAAGTTATATTTATGTAAGCGGAACCGTTAATTTTCCGAAACTCATTCCATCTGCAACTACACACAACTTTGAACTTGTGAAAAATGCATATGCGTTTTTGTTTGAAGAAATTCGCTATGAATTGAATGGAGTTGAAGTAGATAAGAATCGAGATGTAGGAATTACAAGCACGATGAAAGGATTACTCTCCAATACCAAGCGAGATCAGCATATACTCGACCTTTGCGGCTGGGCTGAAAATGCTACAAATGTTACATACTTTGATAATAACAGAAAGTTCTATGCTCTAATTCCATTGAAATATTTATTGGGTTTTGCTGAGGATTATACAAAAATGTTAATTAATGTAAAGCAGGAATTAATTCTACTACGAGCTAGAACTGATGTGAACTGCTACAAAGGAGATGCAAATATAAGATTCAATATTGATCAAATTTACTGGCGAATTCCCCATATTCAACTCAACGACGAAGCTCGATTGAATGTATTGGACACACTCGAAGAAGAAAAGCCGATATTAATATCGTTTCGTAGGTGGGAGTTGCATGAACTACTTGCTTTAAAAAATACCGATAGAGATATCTGGTCTGTAAAAACATCTACAGCTCTGGAGAAGCCTCGATATGTTATAATTGCACTGCAAGAGGGGCGAAGGGATACCCATGCAAAAAACGCATCCGAATTTGATAATGCATCGCTACGAAATATGAAAATTGACCTAAACTCAGATTCATATCCATATGAAAACTTAAATCTTAAAGTGGTCTGAGGCGGGGTCTAGGGGTGGAGCTAGTGGTGGGGGTGGTCTGTGGCGGTGTCTAGGGGTGGGGGTAGTGGTGGGGTAGTGGTGGGAGGCGAGGAGTGAGGAGGCGCCAGAACGCATCATCTTTCCCTAATTTTACATGCAATTATACCCCCATATACCCCCATAATTATACCCCCATAAGGCGGGGGAGCTTAGATTTTACATGTAATTTCCCATAAGGCGGGGGAGTACATGTAAATCCTTATGGGTGAGGAGGATCTAGAACATAGGATCTTTCCCTACTTGCGTTGTGTGCGGTGCTTCGGTTCCGTTGTTTGTTTGTCTTGTTTGTCGTATATGTGGCTTAGGTGTCTGGGATTGCATTTTGAGGGTGGAAATGATCTGTCGCCATGCTAGGGGGAGTCTCAAGGAGTCGTCTCTCGTGTTGATGAAGTAGTCTCGTTTTTCTATCTCTATGGCTTCTCTGTATACTCTTGACATTTCGTGGCTAATCTGTGCAAGAGTCCTTGAATTTCTAAAGTCCATCCAGTGACCGGTGTTGGTGTGTTGGACAAGAGCGGATGAAACTTTGTCTTTGTGTCTGACTGAAACTACATGTTCTTGAATCATAGCCGATATTTTTCTATTGGTACGTCCAATGTAAGTTCCTTCACATGTTCCGCAAGGTATTTCGTAAATTCCATGGGATTCTAACGGGATGTTGTCTTTAACGCTGCGTAGCATGGAGGCTATTTTCTGGTTAGGTTTGAAAATGGTGTCCCGCACGGACACATATATCTCTTGAAAATGGCGAATGTTAGTGCGCCGAAACGTCGAGAATCCGGTTGTTTCATCAACGCGGAATCCCCGAGAAAACGAACCAACACATGTTTCCATCCGCGAAAACCTCAAATACAACACACACATATATATATATATATATATATATATATATATATATATATATATATATATATATATATATGTATATATATATATATATATATATATATATATATATATATATATATATATATATATATATAAAGAGTAAATTTTTATAAAAATTACTACGCAAACGGTAGAATTCGGGTGATACGATTCAAAGAAAAAACTCAAATTCTTCTTAAGTCGACGTTTCGATTTATTAATTAAATCTTTTTCAAGACCTACAAAATTATTACAGAAAATTACAAAAAAACAAGTGAAAGATGTTATTGATTACTTACAAAGAAGGTAATGAACAATTAATTAAGACGTGTAACATCATATAACTTGACTAGCAATGTGGGTTACATAATCGTTGCTGTAAAACGAGCCATGGTGAATTTTTATTTTCGGTGTTTGAAATTTAGTATTTAGTTTGCAAAATGTCGGACACCAACCCGATCGGCACAGCACGAGGAAACCAACAAAACCTTTTCGTTCTCTTAAAATAAATTAAAGTTGAAAAAAACAAAATTTTTTTTTCCTTTAATTGAGCTGCGAAGGTGCGCATTGGGAAAGATCGTGACATTAGAAGGACACAGGAGTCACAAGCACACAGGAAAAAGAATATTTAACTAATGTTTGAAGACATACCGTTCGAAAAATTTTTTTGTTTGAAACCGCCACTACGTCGCAGTTTCCCAGAAACCCAGGCAATCTAGACAATCCCTAGATCTTCTTAGAAAAACCGGAGCTCAACGACCCCCATTTAAGGAAAATTGTATAATAGTAGAAACACTAGAGACCACGAAAACCGCAGCACAAATAGAAAATAAATAGCAAAACAGAAACCACCCATCAAGTTAACTGTGTCTAGACTTCGCCCAAGTCATGAGCCAAACATACATATTGCTCAACCCGTCCATGTCCTTCCTTGAGTTCATGGCTGCACCGGCGTTATGAATGAAACACATTTCCAAGAAAAGTCTCTTGGATAAGCTTGGCTCCCTTGCAAGAACTTTCAGGTCATTGTAATTGACCCTATGGTCCTTGTCATTGCAATGTGTTGCTAAGGCGCAAGAGTGGGGTTTTAGTCTACAATCACTTCTGTGATTGGCCAGTCTGGATGACAATCTTTGGCCGGTCTGACCAACGTACACAAGCTCACACTCGGCACACGGAATGCAATAGATTACATTTGATTGCATTAACGTGGGGGTTGAATCTTTAAGGCGACTGAAAGATCTGTTGATGGTGTTATAACATTTATCCGCTATAATGGCTGGGCTCTTGTTCTTGAAAATTGATTTTATTCTGGGGGACAATGATTCTACAAAATGTAAGCTCTTGAATATTTTCGTGTCGTCCTCTGCGACCACCTCAGCGACAGGTTGTCTTGTAGGATTGGAGAACAACAACTTCCTGAGTACTGTTGTGGGATAGTTGTTCTTCTTTAGGATATTGAACAATCTCTCTAAACTATCATTACGAAGATCTGGATGTACAATCCTGAATATCCTCGTCTTAAGACCCAAAACTACATTCAGCTTGTGCTGAAAAGGAGCGCAGGAAAAATAATTCAGGTATCTGCCCGAACTGGTAGGTTTCTGGTACCAATCTAAAATAATGCGGTTGTCATTTGTCCTGATAATCATTCAACTCTACCCTCTTTAGACTTTAATTCAACTCTACCCTTTTTAGACACCCTGATTATCAGGACAAATGACAACCGCATTATTTTAGATTGGTACCAGAAACCTACCAGTTCGGGCAGATACCTGAATTATTTTTCCTGCGCTCCTTTTCAGCACAAGCTGAATGTAGTTTTGGGTCTTAAGACGAGGATATTCAGGATTGTACATCCAGATCTTCGTAATGATAGTTTAGAGAGATTGTTCAATATCCTAAAGAAGAACAACTATCCCACAACAGTACTCAGGAAGTTGTTGTTCTCCAATCCTACAAGACAACCTGTCGCTGAGGTGGTCGCAGAGGACGACACGAAAATATTCAAGAGCTTACATTTTGTAGAATCATTGTCCCCCAGAATAAAATCAATTTTCAAGAACAAGAGCCCAGCCATTATAGCGGATAAATGTTATAACACCATCAACAGATCTTTCAGTCGCCTTAAAGATTCAACCCCCACGTTAATGCAATCAAATGTAATCTATTGCATTCCGTGTGCCGAGTGTGAGCTTGTGTACGTTGGTCAGACCGGCCAAAGATTGTCATCCAGACTGGCCAATCACAGAAGTGATTGTAGACTAAAACCCCACTCTTGCGCCTTAGCAACACATTGCAATGACAAGGACCATAGGGTCAATTACAATGACCTGAAAGTTCTTGCAAGGGAGCCAAGCTTATCCAAGAGACTTTTCTTGGAAATGTGTTTCATTCATAACGCCGGTGCAGCCATGAACTCAAGGAAGGACATGGACGGGTTGAGCAATATGTATGTTTGGCTCATGACTTGGGCGAAGTCTAGACACAGTTAACTTGATGGGTGGTTTCTGTTTTGCTATTTATTTTCTATTTGTGCTGCGGTTTTCGTGGTCTCTAGTGTTTCTACTATTATACAATTTTCCTTAAATGGGGGTCGTTGAGCTCCGGTTTTTCTAAGAAGATCTAGGGATTGTCTAGATTGCCTGGGTTTCTGGGAAACTGCGACGTAGTGGCGGTTTCAAACAAAAAAAATTTTCGAACGGTATGTCTTCAAACATTAGTTAAATATTCTTTTTCCTGTGTGCTTGTGACTCCTGTGTCCTTCTAATGTCACGATCTTTCCCAATGCGCACCTTCGCAGCTCAATTAAAGGAAAAAAAAATTTTGTTTTTTTCAACTTTAATTTATTTTAAGAGAACGAAAAGGTTTTGTTGGTTTCCTCGTGCTGTGCCGATCGGGTTGGTGTCCGACATTTTGCAAACTAAATACTAAATTTCAAACACCGAAAATAAAAATTCACCATGGCTCGTTTTACAGCAACGATTATGTAACCCACATTGCTAGTCAAGTTATATGATGTTACACGTCTTAATTAATTGTTCATTACCTTCTTTGTAAGTAATCAATAACATCTTTCACTTGTTTTTTTGTAATTTTCTGTAATAATTTTGTAGGTCTTGAAAAAGATTTAATTAATAAATCGAAACGTCGACTTAAGAAGAATTTGAGTTTTTTCTTTGAATCGTATCACCCGAATTCTACCGTTTGCGTAGTAATTTTTATAAAAATTTACTCTTTAACTAATAACGATTGTTATTACCCCCACTCTTTATATTTATATATATATATATATATATATATATGTGTGTTTATACAGTGTGGTATTAAAGTTGCGTTAATAAGTCTATTATAAAGAATCACACCAATAATTTCTTTATTTACAGCTTTTGGGATAAGCGCTCGCACCCGTCAATTTTATTTTCCAGAATTCAAAGTTATGACGTAAAAAATTTTTTCGTGACGTCATTGGTGTTTGCGCTATGACAATTTTTTTAAATAGCAACCCACATTTTTATGAATTTTGATATGTTACATGATGATATGAAAATTTACGAGAAGAACTGATTTGAATGTTAAGATAACCTTGTTGTATGGGTTTGTAACAAGAGAATCTTAATATTTTTTTGACATGTCCTCAAACAAGTCGGTTTTATTTTAAAAAATACGCATTTTCATAATTCCGCTTTTTTCTCTGCCTTTTTTTAAATTGCGATTCTCGCTTGTTTCGTTTTGCTTTTGCTTTTGCTTCCGTTTACTTCTTAGGGTGCCATACTAGTTTCTAGCGTAGGCAACCTCTCGCGCATACTTGTGGAACGCATCATATGCGGGACCTTCAGTTTATCGCCGGTTCCGAACGGCACTATTTGAGAGGTTCTCTTGGCAGAATTACTCGTGGTAGTTTGCCATTGCTTTCCACGAGGTGGCCACAGCATAGTTCCGTGAAAAATTTCACGGTTTGTCCGGGGATCGAACCCGGGATCTCGGTGAACCGAGCGGATGCGTTCACCACTACACCACCGTGACCACCGTTTCCGGTGGCTACGTTTTCCGTTTACTAGTCAAACTAAATGAGTATAGTATAAATAGTCAAACATATAATAGTCAAACATATGCTCCACTGCCTCTCTCTTCTCGTAGCACATCCTACATATTCTTTTGTATTCTTCCATTCAACAACTATTTATCTAACCTCATTTCCACATCTGAACCTCGTTTTTAAATGTGGTTCTTGAAGCAAATAATCCTGAAACTTTAGTGTATATTAAGGTTTCGACTTTTGGTTGAATTCGCGAAACTAATACGACGCAATGAGCAGTACGAAATCGTGTTGAATGATTTTTGTTTGTGATTTTAAACTAAAATGTATTGATTATTAATTATTGGTAACTGTAAAAATATTTGTAAAAAACAATAATTTGAACATTATGATTTTTAATTAATTTAAATTTTTTATTTAAAAAAAATGATTCTTTCACGGTCAAATGTTTGATCCGAGAGAATACTCGGATCATTTATTAAAATGTCGTGAAATTTCGCACATGAATTGGTCAAATTATTTTTTACGCTTAATATCTGGGGAGACGGCAGTGCCCCCGCCAAGTCTAGCACAACCGTACCTTTTCTCGAAGCGATAAAGCAGAAAGAACATACTATAACTGACTATATTTCCAAAATACCAAATAATTATACCTTATAGTTTACGAATTATCTCCAGTCAAATTTCTTAATTTTGTAAGTGACACACTCACTTACGATCAAAATTCTAAGGTACTTCTACCAATCTTACAAACTCCAAATTTTGAATTTTAGCTAGCCTTTAGCCTAGAGCGGAAGTAAAATTTCAAAAATCCCGAAATTTGTATTAAATGAAAAATAATGATTATTTAAAAATTTCTTAATTTTATCACCGATCATCAAAATTCTAAGGTACTTCTAGCAATCTTATAAGCACCGACTTTTTAATTTGAGTTAGCCTTTAGCCTATAGCGGAAGGAAAAAATAAAAAAATCCGAAATTTCATTGTCCATTAATTGAAAAATAATAATTATTAAAAATTTCTTAATTTTGTCACCGATCGTCAAAATTCTAAGGTACCTCTAGCAATCTTACAAACTTCAATTTTTTAATTTTAGATAGCCTTTAGCCTATAACGGAAGGAAAAAATAAATATATCCCGAAATTTCATTATCCATTAAATGAAAAATAAGGATTATTAAAAATAATATTCAACGAACGAATCGCGTTTGTGCGTATGGTTGCTAACTTTAAAATAGCCATAGGGAGTGGGCTTTAAGAAAATCAGTAGCTGACGGACTCGGTATATTACCCGAGAAAAAAAGGAACATGACCTACAAAAAGAAATGACAGCCCATCAAAAACATAAAATGTAAAAAATGCCAAGTCTCGTTACGCAGTTCTTTCGCTACAAAAAGTTGTGGGGTCTCATGCAAGACCAAGTCAATTATTTTAGTTAGTGTGTAGGTAGAAGCACCTATTCAACTACTTTGTTATAAATTGTTATCTAATCAATTACCTATCAACATTTATAGTGACCGTATCAATATTAGACACCTTTATTTCTATTATAATTATAATGACTTGGCAATTTCACGGCAACGTAATTATAAAAGATTAATCTACTAATTCGATTACTAACATTAAGAAAATCTAAACAGTAATAATAATAATAAGTTTATTTCAGTAAATACACATTCCGAAGGATCAAATACAAAATAGTTTTACTTAGGTAACAGGTGGTAACAAAAAAGAGAGTATCGTTTAACCAGTAAACCTAAGAATAAAGTATTTTAATTAGTAGAATATGTTGGCGTTTTAATTACTAGAATATATTGGAGGAAATGTTGGTTCACGCATTTCGAGATTTATCTCTCATCAGTACAGCTTTGCTTTTACAAACAACAATTTGTAAACCATTCACCTGTTGTTCATAAAAGCTAAGTTGTACTGATGAGAGATAAATTGAACCATTAAACGACCGGATTTTCTGAAAGAACTATGATTTTTTTATAATAACTGCTTGGAATATATTGAAGAATGGACAGTTCAATTGGAGGATATTAACAAATTTCATTGGGTGACACTATAAAAAGGAGATTTTATGGGAATAATTAAAATAAAATATGAAGAATTGTGTATTTTATACAAATTTTGAAATATCACCTCATACATTTTGTATGAACTCATACATTTTCCCATACATTTTGAGTGAGCAAAAAAAAATCACACATGACTTGTGTGAGGTGAATTAAATTATGGTTTTGATCAGCCGATTATAAAAAAGGGAGATTATCAAAGGTTTTGGCCTGCCATAAGTCAGGAATTGAATACGTTTATTATCCCTCTTGGTACGCGTACAGTCGTTTATAGATCCTGAGGGCTATTCATCGACCCCATACAAATATAAGCACATTGGAAGAAAATCAGGAAGAAGTAAGTACACTTTTATTAAAATTCATCAAGGTTTGGTCTGGTTTGCTTTGGTTTGGCTTGGTTTGTTCTGGTTTGGTCTGGTTTGGACTGGTTGGGTCTAGTTTGGTTTGGTTTGATCTGGTCTCGTCTGGTTTGATCTGGCTTGGTCTGGTTTGATTTGGTTTGGTCTGGTTTTGTCTGGTTTGGTTTGGTTTGATATGGTTTTGTCTGGTTTGGTCTGGTTTGGCCTGGTTTGGTCTGGTTTGGTTTGGTATGGTTTAATCTGACTTGGTCCGGTTTGGTCTGGTTTGTTCTGGTTTGGTCTGGTTTGGACTGGTTGGGTCTGGTTTGCTTTGGATTGATCTGATTTGGTTTGGTTTGACCTGGTTTGTTCTGGTTTAGTATGGCTTGGTCTGGTTAGGTCCGGTTTGGTCTGGTTTGAACTGGCTCAGCCTGGCTTGGTCTGGTTTGCTTTGATTTAGTCTCGTTTAGTCAGGTTGGGTCTGATTTTTTCTGGTTTGATCTTTATTATTCGTTATTAGTAGGGAAAGATCCTTCTTTCTGGACCCACCGCCACCACAGACCTTGAAATTACAGATTCCTGCAATAAAACTACAGATTCGTGTAAGCAACCTAACCCACAGATGGCGCCCGAACAGATTCCTATCATTATTTCAGAAATAGACTGGTAGATGGTGCCTATATAGAAAGTTTTTTGTGCATTCGGTTGCAAAAGACTATTTAGTGGATTAGAGGATTAAATACTGGATTACTAGATCGGACTAGTAGATCAGGCTAGAGTGGACTAGATTAGTTAATGCCAGACTAGACTAGATCAGATATTACTAGATTAGATCAGCTCACGGAAATATTAAAAAAAAAACGCGGGGCGGATTCAAAATTAGTGCCCGGGCCAAATGAGAGGAGTGCCCGATGAAACTAGAAGCATGAGAAGCGGGCAACGAGACTAGAAACATACCCGGCGAGGCTAGAAACATATCCGTCGAGGCTAGAAACATACCCTACGATACTAGAAACAAGCCCTAAGAGACTAGAACAACTAGACTAGGACAAGACTAGACAAACGCGATGAAGCATGCCCGGCGGGGTTAGATATATGGGGCTAGATAGAAGAGGCTAGATACATGAGACTAGACAGACGAGACTAGAAACATGAGGCTAGATACTTGTCCATTTGGTTGCCTAAGACTATTTAGTGGATTAGAGGATTAAATACTGGATTATATTTAATAGATAAAGACTATGTAATACCAGACTAGGCCGGACTAGGCTGGACTAGATCATGAACTAGATCTAGATAGGCTAGATCAGGCAGATAATTTTTAAGTTTATTATTGAAAAATAATAGATAAGAAAGCCCGCGTAATCAATTTCCTGAGGTGAGAAATGTTAAAGGATATAATATTATAATAAGTAAGACTAATAGTAAGATTTTAAAAAACCCTTATATTAAATGCCGTGGTCAGCAAAATAAGAGCAGCAAAATAAGATAACACAGTCGTTCTCGATACGCCAACGAGTACACACGTCTACGAGTATTCGTCCGCTTACCTACGATAACGTTTTACTCTTTTTTTCTGGTTCTCTCTACCTGCTAAACTCATTTGTGTGAAATTTATTGGAAATCCAACGAAATATAATTGTATTATAAATTTATATCATCGATTCAGGCATTGTCGGTATGAATACCGATGATGCTGGCTCATCCCACATCCAACATGTCCGAGGAAGACGAAGTTGCGGGATTCATAAAAAAAAGGAAAAGAGACCGCCCACCCAAAAAAAAGTAGTAGAGGAATACACCATCCAAAAAATTTCCACACCACAAGCTTCTACTTTGCTCACCCCCTGACATCAAAACTTTCGACTCGTTATTAGCCTCCGGCGGCCTATTTTTTATGGATAGGCACTATCCCATATCTCCTAGAACCCCTCCTCCTCCCATTCCTAGTCCCTGCACAAAGTGTCAATTATTCGACCATTCCAGTAAAAACTGCACCACCTCTGTTAAGTGCCTAAAATGCAGCGGCCCCCATGAAACTGACAAATGTCCGACCACTCTGCCTACGAAATGCACTTCATGTGGGTCCCCCGATCATCCGGCTTGGTGTCCTAAATGCCCTAACCGACCCAGAGCTCCCATCGATGGAGTTCCTAACGTTAAAATAAGAAGTACAAACAAGAAATCAGCCGAACTACCCACCGAAGTTACACAAAACTCAAGCATCTACTCATCACTCACCATCCATGACTTTATAATCATCACCTACACACAGGAAATTAATCTACCTGGCACCACAAACTGTGAAGACCTCTTAAAAAAACTTAACAAGCGCTTTATTTCAGAATACCAAACCTGAAAATAATTTAATTTAATTTAATAAACCTGAATCCTAAATTCAAACTAGGCAAAGCCAATCCTCTATCCCTCAATAATGCCCTCAATGATTGCATCTACATCACTATCCCCTTCCTCAATAAAAAATATTCCTTGTATACATCCATCTCCACTCCGTGATTGAGCGGAATATCCTAAACATGGCATCCCTGTTCGAATATTCCCTCATCATCGGTGATTTTAACCTCAATATATCCAAAACTCGACAGATCCAATCCTTCATAAATAACTCCCTCTTTGTTCGCCATCATACCACACTTCTAACCTTGTCAACTCCATAACGGATGTTACCCTCTCCCCAGACCTTGGCTCTGATCACTTGGCAATCTCCTTCTCTATCTCCTTAAACCACATACCTCCCCGGTCAACCATCCTACCAAAATTAATCTCAACCTTACCAACATCCTTATACATCATAATAAAGACATAAAGACATCATAAAGTCTGCTCCAAAATCCTATCCTATATAAATACCACAGACCCCGACAATCTTTCCCTACAAGACGTAGACGAATTCCAGTCCCACCTGACAAATTCAATTTCAAAATACTCCTCTAAAACCAAAATAAACTTCTACAGACCAACTCTGCCCCCTTTCATCCTGTCGTTAATCAAACAAAAACGTTGTCTATACAGAACATACTGCAGAACAGAAGACAGTTCTATCAAATCTAACATGAACAGACTAAACAAAGACATGCACAGACTTATATGCCAGTTTCGTACCAACAAATGGCTGTCAGTCTGCCAAGAAATAGAGAACGACGCCGGACGAACATACTGGGATAAAATTAAAAAGACCTCCAAATACCGTCCATCATTTCACATCCCAGACATCTCCTTCAATAATCAACAGTACTCCTCTGACCTTGACAAAGCTTCCCTCCTTTCAAAACATTTTGAAGACTCTTTTCCCCCTCTAACTCTTCCTCGTTTGACAAAACTCACTTCGACAGAGTAAACTCTTGGCTCAACGACTATTTTCAAAATGACAATACAGACGTGGACGAAATAACTTACGAAGAATACCTCCCTGCCCTTTACCATGGCAAAAATAGTTCCCCCAACTCCGACCTTGTCAAAAAATCCTTATTCAGAAACCTTCCTGACGATATCCACCACCACATAATTAAACTGTTCAACGTCTGTCTCCATAAAAGATCCTTTCCCAAATGTTGGAAAAAAGGTTTAATTATCACCATCCCAAAACCTAGTCAAAATCATTCATTATTAAATAGCTACCGTCCTATTACGCTCCTTCCAGTCCTAGGAAAAATTTTCGAACAGATCCACAAAAACAGATTATGGAATCTGCTCAAGAATTCCATTCCAACATACCAATTTGGGTTCAAGCCCTCCCACTCCACCACTCACCCCCTATTTATTCTCACCAATAACCTACAAACCGCCTATCTCCGCAAAGAACATTCTGCTGCTCTATTCCTAGAGATAAATAAAGCCTTTGACAGGGTGCGGCATGCCGGCCTCCTCTTCAAAATGCGACAACTCAATATTCCTCCGTATCTCATCTATATCCTTAAACATTTCCTCCATGACAGATCCCTCCAAATTAAAATAAACAGCGCCCCCTCCACTGAATTTACCTCCTTGGACCTTCTTGGACCTCCTTGGACCGACTTTACCTCCTTACTCTCCTTGGACTCCCCCAAGGCTCTCCGCTCTCTCCCTTACTATACAATTTATACTTTTTTTTTATATATGTGGTTTGGGGGAAGCTCTACCAGCCTGTGTGTGAGGCTCTCACTCACTAAACCCCTTTTTCCAGTTGGCTTAAAAGTACGCCACCCCGGTATCGCTTGCGCATTCCTTCAGGGTGAGCAGCCCGGACGGTTTTTTCTTTACCGCCCTAGTTTTTTCTGTTTTTCCTTTTTATTTTGATCTTATAGTTAGAATAGTTATTGATTCATCTTATTTGGGCCTACTGGTGGATCATTGTATTGCGTCTCAGTTTTTCGTCTTTTTCGTTAGAGGAAATAACAAATTTAACGGATTTGGCCATTTTATACCAGTTTTCTATATCTTGTAGCATGTAACCCATCACCGTTCTTACGTTAAACGGTATCTTCATGTTGGCTAATAGTTCGTCCTTTTCTGCTTCCCATCTCCAGCAGTCAAATATTGTGCGTCTTACCGAGTCCACATCACCACAGTACTCACATGAGTCATCTGCGGCGGCGTGTATTTGTTTCAAGTAGTCGCGGAAGCACCCATGCCCTGTGAGGAACTGAGTCCTGTAAAAGTTCGTTTCGCCATGCTTCCTGTTGACCCATGTGGTGATATCTGGTATGATCAACTTCGTCCATTGGCCTTTTTCTGACGCCCACCATTTTTGTTGCCATTCTGCTAGGAGATTTCTTCTAGCGGCAATTCTAGATTGTCTATCACATCCGGCCTCATGCAATTCGACTCTCTCTTTTACCAGGAGCTCTATGGGGGCTATACCAGCTATTATCAAAACTGCTTCCCACGATACAGTCTTATATGCGCCACAGATCCTGATTGCAGTTTTTCTTTGAATTTTCGCCAGTTTGTAGATATTGCTTTCTACTGTCATACTTTGAGCCCATATTGGGGCAGCACATAGCATGGTGGATTGTACTATCGTGCCAAGCAGTTTTCGTTTGGAGCTTTTAGGCCCACCTACATTGGGCATAATTCTGTCCAATGCCGCCATTACCTGCATGCCTTTAGCTGCTGCTTTCGTGAGGTGTGGACCGAACGACAGGCTCTTGTCTATGACAACCCTGAGGTATGTGAGTTCGTTCTTTGGTCTAGGCTGGTTAGTAACACTGCTTCAGACTTTTCGGGAGCAAGGATCAGGTTGTTTGATGTCATCCAATCAGTTACTTGGCGAATTGTGCGGTTTGCCGTTTCCATTAGCATGGATTCCGTTTTTGCGGATACCACGAGCGCCCGGCGTCTCCAGAATACACAGGGGTCTGTACGATGATTGACCGTCTAACGGTTTATCACCTTTGCGGAGCAGGACAAGCCTTGCGCACTTCCATTTGTTGAGAAAGTTCCCGGCACTTAGTTCTGCATTCATTATATCTAGAACAAATTTTGGTTGGTCGAGGGCTGCAATTTTAATAACCTCAGGCGGGATTCCATCTGGGCATGGAGCTCTACCGTCGTGGATGCGGTCTTTTGCTTTGGTGAGTTCCTCCTCGGTAAATAGCGGTATATCATTAACCTCTGGTTGTTCCCAGACAAAAGGTTCATGTTGTGGGAACAGTACATCTACAACTCGTTTCAGGTCATTCATTGGCATTTGAGCGTTTGGCGGTAGCACTCTAAGTTTCTTTTTGCATAGCTGGAAGGCATCTCCCCATATGTCCATGTCTAGGTCCTCGCAGAGTTTTTGCCAATGTGATTCTTTCGCTTTGGCTATGGCTTGTCTTAATTCTCTTTTTCTGCTTCTATATACATCCGTTAGCGTTTTAAGCTTTTCATCGACGTCTTTTTTTAGTTTTTGTCGCTGACATTTTCTTCTAGCAGCAACGCTCGAGGCCCTCAGGGTAGATATTTCGTCTCACCACCAGTATAACAGTTTCCTGCTAGTTGCTCCACCTTTCTTGGTTAACGTTGAGTTACATTCCCTGGCCATGACCTGAACAAGTGTATCAGCATTTTTAATTATTGTACCTGCAATTTCCTGTGCCAGGCTAATTTTTAGTGCTTCTGTGTTAAGGTGTTTTGTAGTCCATCCGTTCCTTTTTTCTTGTTGTATGTCTCTCCTAGGTGACTCTGCTTCTATTTTATATGATATTTATCGGTGATCGCACAATGTATACTGCCACGACATCTACAACTATAACCTTGCCGACAAATCCCAAATCAACCTCTCCTCCTATATCCTACAATACGCTGATGACACCGCTCTCATATCCCACCATAAAAATCTTAAGAAAACGATGGACGAACTTCAAGCACTCACGGACAGCACCCTAATCTGGTTTGACCTCTGGCGACTTACTGCAAACCCTTCCAAATGCCAACTCCTCATACCTAATCACAGAATTTCCCCCAATTCCCCACACATCCACCTAGATACCATTGACGTGACACCGACAACTCATACAAAATACCTAGGCTTGACATTCGACAACAAACTAAAATTCAACACTGACGCTAAAATGCAGAAGACCAAAACTGTACAAAGAAGTAAACATTTCCGCTGCTTGACACAAGGAGACCAAGGTATCTCTATTTCAACGGCCGTCAAGATTTACAAATCCATCTGCAGACCTATCCTCGACTACGGACACATACTACTGACTACCACTAACATAAAAACATACAAAATACTAGAAACGGCAGAACGAACATCCCTACGCATCATTTCCAAACTAAGTCACCCCATAAACATCCTCCATAACCCTTTCAATGAACTCCTATACAGACTCACCCAAATCCCGAGACTCTTTAACAGACACAAACGACTGCTGACCAAATACAAAGCGACTAACTCTCACTGGACCATCACACACCCCCTATGTAACAGACGTGACTCTACCAAACCCTCCCGTAGACACCCACTCAAAACACTCCAAGAAGCAATATACGACTTAGATTGTAGATTGTAGATATGGTGGTGACGATTTGTACTGCGACCTTTATAGATCTATTGTACCCCACCCTCCTCCTCCAAGTGTTGGTGTACTTACCCATTTAGAGCGCCTCCTCTAATCCTGATTCCTTTAGGAATCTCAGGATCTGGGTGGGATTCAAGGCCTGCAGCTCCTCTGTGTTCAAGCAGTGAGCCCCAAGGTACATCTGTCTCTTGCGGAGTAATACTCCGCAGTCTTTGAACAGATGTATGGGGGTTTCCTCTGCTGAGCCACAGAATCTGCATCCATCATCCTCTTCTAGGCCTAGGGCCTTGAGATGTTTCCTAAGTCTGCAGTGTCCCGTCAGGGCTCCTGTCAGAATTCTGAGCTTGTTCCTGCTTAGTTTCAGGCAAGCTTTAGTTTTCTTCTGGTTAAATGATCCCAACATCACTTTGGATTGCCTTAGCCCTGGAAGTTCTTCCCAGGTTTTCATCCATTTTCCTCTTATTGCTTCATCTAAACTTTTGCGGATGGTGTTCACGCTCATACCGCAAAAGGGTTCCGGACCTATAAAGGGGCTACTGGATCCCTTGTTTGCTAGGTGATCGGCTGCTTCGTTTCCGTCTATACCAGTGTGTCCTGGTACCCAGTATAGCGTTACTTTATTATCCCTGCCAAGCTTGTTCAGCTTCCCCACACAGTCCCATACCAGTTTGGATCTGATGGTGTATGAGCTAATGGCCTTGATGGCTGCTTGGCTATCTGACAGGATAGCAATTCGTTTTTTGCGGTAATTCCTGTCGAGGTTAAACTGTGCACATCTTTCGATTGCGAGTACCTCTGCTTGGAAGATACTTGGGGATGTTCCCATGGATTCGAAGTATCTGGTACGAGGTCCAAACACTTCTGCACCAGTGCCTTCCTTTGTCTTCGAACCATCTGTATACCACTTGATGGCATTTTGCTCTATGTGGTATGCTCAGGATTCGTCGCTCCAATCGGCTTTACTACTACACATTGCTGTGTAGTTTTTCTCGAAGTGGTATTTGCATACCATTTCGTCTTTTGGTACTTCCAGCCAGGGGATCTTGGCAGCGAGGCTGTTTCGGTCTCTGCTCCCGATTATTTTACCTCTGCCCATTCCTTCCTTGCTGAATCTTACGATCGCCGATCTGGCGGCGCTCTCCACCACAAGGTGCAGCGGAGTCAGATCCAGCAGCAGCTCCAATGCTGCTGTCGCACACGACCCCATCGCCCCCGTGATGCAGACACACGCCAGTCTTTGAATCTTTTCAAGCTGTTTCCTCATAGAGGCCAGCTTGATTCTACTTCCCCACGCAACTGCCCCATAAGTGATTGCAGGTCTCACTATCATGGTGTACATCCATCGCAGGATAGTGGGGTTACAACCCAACGTTTTTCCTGCCAGATTTCTGCACACCATTACGTCGCGTTTGGCTTTACCTACCACTGCCTCAGCGTGTCTATTCCATAGGAGTTTGCTATCTAGTGTGATACCCAGATACCTTATCTCCTGTTGGTATTCTACTGCCTTCCCATCTATGAGTATGGGATGTAGGCAGTTTAGTTTTCTCCTTCTAGTAAATGGTATCACCGTGGTTTTGCTCGGGTTGAGTTTCAGTCCCACTGTTTGACATCATCTACTAGTTACATTGAGGCCTCTCTGCACAATTTCACAGAGCGTTCCCTCAAATTTCCCTCTAGCCATTATGACTATGTCATCGGCGTAACCTTGACATTTGATGTCAAGGTCGTTTAGCCTAACCAGTAGTTCATCAACTACCAGGCTCCACATTAGCGGTGATAGTACACCTCCCTGTGGGCACCCTCGAGTTGTGGAGATCTTAATGGTGTCTTTTCCCACTTGTGTCTCCGCCGTTCTAGTTCTCAGCATTTCTCCCATCCACTTTGAGATAGTGCTGTCGATACTCCTTCTTTCAAGGGCCGCCCTGACAGCCTGGTGTGAGGTGTTGTCAAAAGCTCCCTCTATATCCAAGAAGGCACATATCGCTACTTCCTTTGTCTCTAGTGCTGCTTCTATTTCGTTTGTCAGCTGATACAGGGCGGTTTCTGTGGATTTCCCTGCTCTGTATGCATGCTGACTCCTGTGTAGTGGTGTACCTACCAGCACTATAGTCCTAAGGTAATTATCAATCACCTTCTCCATTGTCTTTAACATAAAAGATGTTAGACTAATGGGTCTAAATGACTTCGGTTGAGTGGTGTCTTTCTTCCCCACCTTCGGTATAAGTACCACCTTAGCCTTTCTCCATAGCTCCGGTATATATCCGAGCGCTAAGCTACTTCTAAAGATATTTAGAAGATACGGCATTAGTTCTCTCTCTCCCTTTTGTAGGAAGGCAGGAACTAGTCCGTCCACACCTGGGGCCTTAAAAGGCTGGAAAGTGCCGATAGCCCATCTGATTCGGTTTTCCGTACAGATGGACGTTGCCCTCTTCCAGTCGGCCCGACTTGGATTCCGTGGTTGCATTAAGCCCTCGGTCTCCCTGTATCCTCTACATCCCGGAAAATGGGTTTCTAGTAGGAGGAGAGCTCTTTGCTCTTCATCCTCCGTGAAGGTCCCATCCGGTTTCTTGAGAGTGGTTGTCATTTCCACTCTATCCTTCGCTAGTGCTTTGTGCAGTCTAGCTGCCACCGGCGTGGATTCTATGTTTTCACGGAAGGTCCTAAAGTTTTCCCTTTTTGCCCTTCTGATCTCTTTGTTGTAGGTGGTAAGCACCTCAGAGTATTCTAGCCAATTTCCGTATTGCTTGGCTTTGTTGAAAAGCCTACGTACTTTTGCTCTTAATGTAGACAAATTTTTGTTCCACCATTTTTCGTCCTTATGCTCCTTCACGGTTTTTACCGGGCAGCTGGATTCAAATGCCGTGGTGATTGCTACATTTATTTCTCCTACAGCCTGCTCCAGCACGGTGTAGTGTTTGATACTACCCCGCACTGTCACCTGCTCTAGGTTTTCTTTTAGTTGGGAACTAAACATAGGCCACACAGTTTGTCTGGGGTTTCGAATGGGGGTGTTTTCCTCACTCGCTCCTTCCAGCTCAAACTCTATGATCCTATGATCTGACATTGAGGGCTCACTTGAAACCCTCCACTTTTTAATTAGTTTACTTACGTTAGCTCTACCTACCGTAATATCCAGCACCTCATTTCTGACTTTAGTGACAAATGTTGGTGTGTTCCCAACGTTGTACACAATTAAGTTCTCTTTAATGAGGTATTCTAAAAGGTACTCACCCCTCTTATTAGTGTCCGTGCTGCCCCACATCTCATTGTGTGCGTTCGCGTCACATCCCAGGATGAGTGGCAGCCTTCTCCTAATACAGTGTTCCACCAGCTTTTGTACTTCAATGGGTGGTATGCTGTTACCATCGCCAGGGAAGTATGCTGATGCGATCACTACTTCGCGGTGGAGACCCTCGATCTTGATGAGGGCCTGAATCGGTACTAAATCCCGCGTTAAAAATTCTGAAAGACATAAGTAATTTATGCCATTTCTTACCATAATGCAGGTTCTAGGGGAGACCTCACGGCTGTCCCATACCAACTTACATTCCCTGTTGCTAAGGCCTCTGATCTTACCTCCGTAGGTCCAGGGTTCTTGAAGCAGCGCTAGCCCTAAGTGCTGCTTGGTGAACATCCTAGCCATCACAGCTGAAGCTGCTTTGGCATGATGGATGTTCACTTGGGCTATTTTGGTGCGCCTGCTGGTCATTCTTGTTTTGTGACAGGAGGCGGCAAGTCCTCCTCTGTCCCTACAAGAACATCTACCTCTGCCTCTGTAGACATGGCTGGACTGCTCATGTCTACGAGTGTGAAGTCAAGGTCGTCTTCCCGGGAATCCGGGCTGACTTCCTTGTTCTCTGTGTCGGTTAGGTCCCGTACACATGGATTGTTTTTACTTTTGGAATTCATATAAATCCCACGAGTCGCAAGGGAACTAAAGGTCCACCACATCAGAGCCCCGCTTGATAGTGGTAAGGCTGGATACCCTCTGAGGTCGCCAGGTATCAGAGGGGCTCCGTAAGCGATGGCCGGTTGCCCTTGGCCATCAACCAGTCCCTTTGGCACGGGTTGCATGACACCTTGGGATTAAGGGTTTGGAAGTTCTTGGTTGTTCGCCCTCCGCCGAACGCCCCGACCGGAGTTGTTCCAGTCGTGACGTCCAACGGTATGTTGCGAAACTAAGCCCTCACACCGCGACAAGGTGACTTCCATGTAAGGGAATATACGACTTAAGACTAAACCCTCCATAATATGTAAATTCAGCATTTTTTTTTGTATAAATTTATTTTAAACATTTAAATGTAAACTCCTGGGCGGAAAGACCTAGTGGTCGATAGCCTTTTGTAAACGTTTATTTTCAATTTCTTTCTTCTTCTTCTTCTAAAAGATAACGGGCGTGAATATGGAATAAATGAACCGCCGTGTCCACATTTAATCTAAAAATAAATAAATTTAATTTAATTTAACAAATCTAATATTCAAATTATGCTAAATGAGTTATAATAATTAATTAATTATAGGAATTTCTTTATCACAAAATCAAATATCCAAATTATATATTTATTTATCACTATATTTGAATTTAAATGTGTTGAAATTGTTAAATTATTATTTTTATTATAATTAGGAAAAAATCATTGCGATTACAGATTACAAAACCATCCTCTTTTTTCATCAATACATTTATAACACTTATATCGAGTTGGTGGGGGACCATCAATATGATCCGCATCAGTTGGTAGATTGTAATGCTTGCAGCATGGGAGACCGGCGGCTATATCTCCATCTTCTCGGAAATGTGGTGGAAGCGAATCCCACATCGAATATAGTTCTGTAGGTGTTATATGTGTCACTAAATGTAATTTAAACTGACTGCAGCAAGCACAACACTTATTCATTGGTACGCAGTTAAAAAAAGTTGATAGCACTTTTTAGCATCTTGATATCTTTTAATAAATCCTTGGTATCTAGGGATCTCTTCGGAGTGGATGTTGAAACGTTGGTATTTTGAAACAGCTTTAATCAGCTTTTAATCAGCTTTAATCATCTTTAATCAGCTTTTAAAAACGTGTGCGATTTGATACCGTTTCTAGACTAACAATGAGGTTCAATCAAAGAAATTTCCACAATATCTGCCCCACTAGTGTTTGTTAAAGATGATAATTTTTTTTATGCATTGCACAAAATAATACAATAGGCTTAAGTGTTTGACTTAAATAGCTTTTCGAACATCAATAAGCCTATGTTAAACATTTCTACTGATCATATCATATTTTCCACAACAGCTTTTAATCAACTTTCATCAGCTTTAATCAGCTGTAATCAGATTTTAATCAGCTTTTAATCAGGTTTATCAGCTTTTAAACAGTGTCAATCAGTTTTAATCAGCCCCTAATCAGCTTTTAATCAGCTGTAATCAGCTTTCAATCTCATTGCCCGCGCGCGCGACATAATCCAACCTAACATAACCCAACCATCCTATCCCAATGAGATTGTTCCTATCCCAATGAGATTGTGAGAAGTGTTCCTAACCTAACCCAACTAACTGATCTAGTCCGGGTTACAGGTATCCATTAATGCGGACTAGGATGTATCAGCTTTTAATCAGCTTTGAATCAGCTATAAACAGCTTTTTTTTAATCAGCTTTAATCAGCATTTAATCCTTATCAGCTTAGCGTGGGGCTACATGGGCGGTCCATGTAGCCCCACGCTAAGCCCTATTTAAAAGTGGATGCAAGTAGATAAAAAGTGGATGCAAGTAGATGAAAAGTGGATGCAAGTAGATGAAAAGTGGATGCAATTATATGAAAAGTGGATGCAAGTAGATGAAAAAATAACTTAATTTAAAAAATAATTCAATTTAATTTAATTTAAAAGTAATTTAATTTATTAATAAATTTAAAAAAAAAAATAATTTAATTTAATTTAAAATAATTTAATTTAAAAATAAATAAATTTAATTTAAAAATAATTTAATTTAATAATAATTTAATTGATTTTATTTTAAAAATAATTTAATTTAATTTAAAATATATTAATTTAATCTAATATAAAAATAATTTAATTTGAAATAAATTAAATTAATTTAAAAATAAATTAATTTAATTTAAAAACAATTTAACATAAATTGAATTTAATTTAAAAATAATTTAATTTAAAAATAATTTAATTTAAAAATAATTAAATGTAATGTAAAAATAATTTAATTTAAGAATAATTTAATTTAAATTATTTGTAAAATAAATTATTTTTAAATTAAATTAAATTATTGATAAATTAAATTAAATTATTTTTAAATTAAATTCAATTAAATTATTATTAAATAAAATATTTTTTTAATTAAAATAAATTAAATTAAATTATTTTTAAATTAAATTATTTTTAAATTAAGTTAAAATATTTTTAAATTAAATTATTTTTTAACTAAATTAAATTAGTTTTAAAATAAATTAAATTATTTTTAAATTAAATTCAATTAAATTATTATTAAATTGAACTGAATAATTTTTAAATTAAATTAAATAAAATTATTTCTAAATTAAATTAAATTATTTGTAATTAAAATAAAATTATTTTTAAATTTAAATTCAATTATTTTTAAATTAAATTATTTTTAAATTAAATTAAATCTTAGGCAACCAAATGCACAAGTATCTAGCCTCATGTTTCTAGTCTCGTCTGTCTAGTCTCATGTATCTAGCCTCTTCTATCTAGCCCCATATATCTAAATCCGCCGGGCATGCTCATCGGGTTTGTTTCTAGTCTCTTAGGGCTTGTTTCTAGTATCCTAGGGTATATTTATAGCCTCGCCGGGTATGTTTCTAACCTCGCCGGGTATGTTTCTAGTCTCGTCGCCCGTTTCTCATGCGTCTAGTTTCATCGGGCACGCCTCTCATTTGGCCCGGGCACTAACTTTGAATCCGCCGCCCCCCTTTTTTTTTAAATTTTTCCGAGAGCTTTCCGAGTTCTAGTCTGGTAATATCTGATCTAGTCTAGTCTGACATTAACTAATCTAGTCCACTCTAGCCTGATCTACTACCCCGATCCAGTAGTCCAGTATTTAATTCTCTAATCCACTAAATAATCTTATGCAACCAAATGCACAAAACAGTTTCTATATAGGCACCATCTACTAGTCTAGTTCTGAAATAATGATAGGAATCTGTTCGGGCGCCATCTGTGGGTTAGGTTGTTTACTGGAATCTTTAATTTTATTCCAGCAATCTGTAATTTCAAGGTCTTTGGTGGCGGTGGGTCCAGAACGAAGGATCTTTCCCTACTGTTATTTTTAATAAACATAGATACTTGTTAAATTAAATTGAAATTCTACTCTCCTGATAGAGTGGGGCGAGGAGTGGGAGTGGAGTTTGAGAGGGGGGAGACTTGACGCAGCGATCGATTAATCGCGGCCGCTCGAATGTAGTTAGTATTAGTGCAGTAGCTAGAGCGAGAGAAGGTGTTAGAGTATTGCAGCAGCAAGAGAACGTGGAGGTGAGTAGGGAAAGATGATATGTTCTAGGCCACTTCTCCTCCTCCAACCCCCTCTGACCTTGACCCTGGCACTTCCGGTTTCGACTTCCGGTTTCCGGTTTAGACTTCTGGTTTCGACTTTCGGTTTTGACTTCCGGCCTCCATTTCCGGAACTTCCGAATGCGCGGGAAAATTAAAAAAATAGACGCGAGGCGGGAAAATTCAAAATTAGATCCTGTTGAGACAAATGGGGTGTGAAGTTGGTTACATATATCAACGTGTCTAAATACATGAGACTAGATAGACGGGGCTAGATACATGAGACTAGGCAGACGAAGCTAAATACATGAAACTAGATAGACGGGACTAGATACATGGGGCTAGATTCATGGGGCTAGATACATGAGACTAGATAGACGGAGCTTGATACATGAGACTAGACAGACGAAGCTAAATACATGAAACTAGATAAGACAGAACTAAAATATATAAGGAATTGTTTAATATAACTAAAATATATTTTCGATTGTTTTTTTTCGTTTAACTTAATAAACGTAATAAGATTTTAATTTAAATAAAGTATCAGTATTCGGTTAAGCATAGCCGGATGTTTGTGTATGTCAGTGTAATAAATTTCTTAGTTTTGTTTTTCATATTTGTGTTTATTTCAATCTACTGCCTTGGCTTGGCGATAAGACACAACCGGATGTTTGTCAGACATATTCTGTTATCTTATCAGCGGTGCGCAAGCGGAGAAAATAATAAACATTCTAGCGGACAAATAAGACCGAGCTGTCAGTTCTAAATCAGTTGTTAACTAAACCTCATCACGACAAGTCGCCAGCTTAAAAATGTTCTCCTGTACTAAATGTGTGAAAGTGTTTGGAAGAAGAGATAATCTTTCAAGACATCTGAAAACCTGTGGTGAGTCTAAAAATATATTATAAATATTCAATTTACAAGCTAATTTAATTTATAGAGGCTAAAATTAACCTCAAATGCGACGTTTGCGATGTCCAATTTACAAGATTGGACATCTTAAAACGTCACAAGAAGCTATCACACAACATCAACACGCCATCCACCTCGAAGAGACCCCTAGATGCTACCGATTCAACCACCACCTCCAAGAGACCCCTAGAGACCGACGATATACCCTCCGAGTAGGGAAAGATGATTCGTTCTGGCGCCACCGCCACCACTGTCATGCGCATGCGCGATGACCTTTGACCCCTAACCTAACCTTGACCTTGACAACTAACCTGACCTTGACCTTGACCCCTAACCTAACCTTGACCTTGACCTTGACTTTGACCTTGGAACTTCCGGCTTCGACTTCCGGTTTCCGGTTTCGACTTCCGGTTTCGACTTCCGGTTTCCGGTTTCAACTTCCGGTTTCGACTTCCGGTTTAGACTTCCTGTTTCCGGTCTCGACTTCCTGTTTCCGGTTTCGACTTCCGGTTTCGACTTCCGGCCGCCATTTTCGGAACTTCCAGATGCGCGGGAAAATTCAAAAAATAGACGCGAGGCGGGGAAATTCAAAATTAGATCCTGTTGAGACAAATGAGGTGTGAAGTTGGTTGCATACATCAACGGGACTAAACACATGAGACTAGACAGACGAAGCTAAATACATGAAACTAGATACATGGAACTAGATAGACGAGGCTAGATACATGAGACTAGATACACGGGGCTTATGTAAAATTTCTTAAACTTGTCTGTGATTTAGATCGTATTAATTATTTAATATAAATAAAAAAGTATTTCAGCAATTAGGTTTAATTTTGAGTGAGAAATGGAATATATTGTTTCTTTTTCAGTTTACGTAATCAGTTTAGTATTTGAAGCTTTTAAATGTATGAGAATGAAATAATATCTAATAATTTTTATTACAACTTCCACGATAGAAAATGTTTATGTAACCACACGTCTAGATAGGACTGAACGTCTAACACTGATAACAACCCTGTTTCAACCTGTTTCAACCTGTCTGAACCGGAACTATTACATCGACCGGATGTTTGATAGCAATAACAACTTCCCGTTATTGTCAAGTTTGTTTGTGGTTAATTTAATAAACACGATAAACATGTTTTTGATTTATCGGTTAGATGCAACTAGTCGTCTAGCACTGATAACAATTTCTCGTCTCAACTTGTCTGGATCACGTGATACATACGAAGCATTTTGATTGGCTCATTCAAAATCAGTTTGGGTATAAATAGGAGACAAAATACTAATAATGAATTAGTTATATCAACACAATGTCAGTATCAACAGCACCCATGTCAGATTCGGGTGTGAGTTCACCTACTTTCTTAGATGACTTACTACAAGATTTCAATGAAGAAATTAAAAGTGAATGTCGGCTCATAAACGAAGTTAGCTACCCAATATCCGAGACATTATCAGCTTCAACTGGATTCAGCGCGGTTAGAGGCTATTACCCCTGTGTTCGTATATTCAACTCCCAAAGAAGTTGCACATTAATTCCAATCGAATGGTTAGCATTAAAAATTGAATGGCATAAGGTGAATACGTTCTTTTCAACATCAGCGATTAAACCTCAAAGAGGAGTTAAAAGGAAGTGCCCCAACTGTAACCCTTTGCTAGAAACTCAAAAGTCGGAAATATCATATACCGAAATAGTACCCGCTTGCGATAGCTTCACCATAACTTTTCACCCATCAACTAAACGGAATAGAAGCAGATATATAACATTACAAAGCAGAGGGGTTCAATTCGATCTAGATCAAAAGGCAGTATGCAAGTTAGATGGTTTATTTAAATTAATTGATTATCGTTTGGAACGTTTGAAAACATTAAACTTTGCCGATTATTACAACGAGTGGCTGCTGCATTTTATAAACCCACCAAAAGATTGTGACATCGCATCAACGCTTGAAAACCTGCTACAAACATCTTCAGCTAGCCAGCAGTTTGAAAGCGTAGAATATATGTATGAGATATTGGCGTACAACAGATGTAAATTATTTAAAGATATAGAATCAATCCAACAGTGTAATGGTTAAGATCACCGACGATGCAGTAGAACGGTTAGTACAAAGTAGAGCGCGATTGGAACAACACATTAAAAAAATTCAACGATTAAAAGTAGCAATTAAAAGATATCAAGATGTTAAAAAGTGCTATCAACTTTTTTCTAGACTGTGTATCAATGAATAGGTGTTGTGCTTGCTATAATCAGTATAAATTACATTTAATGACACATATAAGACCCAAGGAACTACAGTCGATGTGGGATACGCTTCCATTGCATTTTCAAGAAGATGAAGATATAGCCGCCTGCCTACCATGTTTCAAACATTACAATCTACCAACTGATGTAGATCATATTGATGGACCCCCACCACCCCGATATAAATGTTATAAATGTATTGATGAAAAAAGATTTTGTAATCTACAATGATTTTTTACTAATTATAATAAAATCATAATTTAACAATGTATATCGTTTTTCTTAACCATTTTATTCAGTTTCAGGATTACGGGTAAAAATAAAACCAAGTTATTAGTAGAATAAAAATACATATTTATTAACATTCATAAGCAGAATAATCGCTATTTTACAATAAAAGTACATATTTTTTAAAGTACATTAGTTTCATCAATCCAGCTATTCTGCGAATCATTTCCCATATACCCATTTAAAATATCTTCCAAGGAATATATCGAACTTTTATCAGCACGACTAATCGACCCACTTGCACCAGGAATGACTGGAGGGTTAACACTTGGGATGTCTAAGTGCTTCTTTAAAAACCCAATCTCATTGTTGATTAATTTTAGCTGAATCTCAGTATCTGCTTTAAACGTATTATAGTTATCTTGAGAATGATCAAATTGCTGTTTAATAACACCAAAAGAAGTATCAACAAAATATTTAGTAGCGGCGTCTGACTTATCCTGAGGTTCACTTATGTTGCAAATTCTTTTATTCTCAACATTAAAATCACCGGTACGGGTAAAAAGAAATCCTGGTTCAGGAGGGCCCCATGTTTGACCGCTTTTACGATTTGAATGACGTCCGAACTTATCGATGCTCATCATTGATGTGAGCTATGAATACAGAATTCATTCTATTATATTCGCTTCTCGTAATTCCTCCTCGATAGCCACAATTTCATTCTGATGAGATGTATTTCCAGCATCAAGATTTGGACCATGATTTCAATCTACTGTCCTAACCGCCTACCCCTCAGTAGATGACGTCATCCGCCGCGACAGATATTGCTAAACTAATTACCTCGATGCTAATTGGCTGATTAACGAATAAATAATTGCAGTTGGCCTTATGCCTCAATTTATATGTAATGGACAACACTAGATAGACAAGACTAAACAACCAAGACTAGAGAGACAAGACTAGACAGACGGGGCTAGATACATGAGGCTAGATAGACGGGGCTAAATACATGAGACTAGACAGACGAAGCTAAATACATGAAACTAGATAGGACTGAACTAAAATATAACGTTTAGGATTATATATTGAACATCGATAAAACCCGCTTATATCATTTCCAATCAATTTTCATGTTTACATGAAACAAGTTCAAAATAAAAATTAATTATGTGATATTTCTTACTACCACTTTATTAAGTTAATAAATATTAAGTTAATTAATAACACTCAACCTCTAGGTAATTAATGTTTTTTATTTTAAATAAAAGGATGTGCCATAAGAAAATAATATATTTAAGCATCCACACATTCATATTTTTAATTTCATTAAAATATATTTATAACTATGAAAATTAGGATTTTCTAACGGTATTGCTGGCTATATTATAGTTATCTACATTTCCATCAGATATCGATGTTGGAAACATCTGTGAGAGTACATATAACTGTATCCATTCCGTTCAGTATTTAAACCAACTAAAAAAATAAAAAAAACGATTAGAATTTAATATTGAGAAAAAAAAAACAAACTCTAATAAATTCTATGAAACTATGGATTAGGTTAGGGTAGGTTAGTTGAGTTAACATTAGGGTGGGTTAGCATTAGATTAGTTGGATTAGGTTAGGGTAGGTTAGTTGAGTTAACATTAGGGTGGGTTAGCATTAGATTAGTTGGGATAGGCTAGGAATGAAGCGCGCCTCATTCCTAACCTATCCCAACTAATCTAATTAACATTAGGGTGGGTTAGCATTAGATTAGTTGGGATAGGTTAGGAATGAGGCGCGCTTCATTCCTAACCTATCCCAACTAATCTAATGCTAACCCACCCTAATGTTAACTCAACTAACCTACCCTAACCTAATCCAACTAATCTAATGCTAACCCACCCTAATGTTAACTCAACTAACCTACCCTAACCTAATCCAACTAATCTAATGCTAACCCACCCTAATGTTAACTCAACTAACCTACCCTAACCTAATCCAACTAATCTTATGCTAACCCACCCTAATGTTAACTCAACTAACCTACCCTAACCTAATCCAACTAATCTAATACTAACCCACCCTAATGTTAACTCAACTAACCTACCCTAACCTAATCCAACTAATCTAATGCTAACTCACCCTAATGGCGCTTCATTCCTAACATCTGTAACCTACCCCAACTATGAGGTCTATGTGACCCCACGCTAAACAGGGTGTGAGGTCTATGTGACCCCACGCTACACATAACCTCCCCATCCACTTGCATCCACTTGCATCCACTTTCCATCCACTTGCATCCACTTGCATCCACTTTCCATCCACTTGCATCCACTTTCCATCCACTTGCATCCACTTCCCATCCACTTGCATCCACTTTCCATCCACTTGCACCCCCTTGCATCCACTTTCCATCCACTTGCATCCACTTTCCATCCACTTACATCCACTTGCATCCACTTCCCATCCACTTGCATCCACTTGCATCCACTTTCCATCCACTTACATCCACTTGCATCCACTTTCCATCCACTTGCACCCCCTTGCATCCACTTTCCATCCACTTGCATCCACTTTCCATCCACTTGCATCCACTTTCCATCCACTTACATCCACTTTTTATTCTTCTCTATCTATTGAATTGTTAATCATTCTTCCATTGTAATACTGGACGTTGGTGTGAATACATCATGTTTAAATGTAACGAGTGTACCAAACGATATTCATTGATTCAAAATTTACGCAGACATGAAAGAGGTCACAACCAAAACTTTAAAATTGTATGCGAGTATTGTCCAAAAATATTTTCTCGTCGTGATATATATAATCGCCATTTGTCGACTAAACATTATGTACCTAAGATGAGTAAACTGGTGAATCTCGAAGAACAATCGCAAGACATTCTTAATGAAGTTGCATTTAGAAATTTGCGAGATGACGAGATAATCCAGAAAGAAAAACGTATCAAAATACTTGACAATGATGGTCTAGTAGTAATTGAAAATGAAAATGAAAAATCGAAAGAATTTAGAGATATAATATTAAAGAAAGTACAGCGAGCGAAACAATCGGAAAACGATGACAGCTTGATTGAAAGTAAAGTAAAGAAAGTGGAAGCGAAAGTACCTGAAAATCATGTTATAGATAATGACTTAATGGAAGAAAACAGTTTGGATAAAAGTGTGGCTGAAGATATTGAAGCAGATGTATCTAAAGACTATGCTACAGATATTGAAGCAGATATATCTAAAGATCATGCTATAGATAATGACTTAATGGCGGGGATAAAAGAAAACAGAATAAACGTCTCAATATTAGCTGACTCCTTTAAAGAGTTGTTAAATTACCTGGATTTATTGGAACATCGATTGGATATTAGTAATTCTCAAACATCCAAACAGAATACCCCTGCAGGATTTCCAAGAAATTGCATTAACAAGAGAGAAGAAGATGAAGAAAGTGTTTTCACAGACTATGATTTCGAAGGGAACATACCTTACCTCGATGAAAAAATTGCAAACGGGAAGTCGTTTGATCCATTTATTGAATGGAATGATCCCAACGAGTTGGTTGAACGATTATGGTTGTTAAAAAAGTCTCAACAATTTGGAAACAAATCTAAGGATTATGAGATTCAAACTATCGAAAACGCTTTAAGAGAAGCCGACATAATCGAGTAATATTTGACGATGATCTTCTTAATTAACATCAGCTGTCGTAAAGGATCGAAGGTGTTATTTTAAAAAATATGTACTTATTGTAAAATAGTGATTCTATTTGTAATTGTAAATAAATATTTTTATTCTACTAATAACTCGGCTTTATTTTTACCTGTAATCCTGAAGCTGAATAAAATGGTTAAGAAAAACGGTATACATTGTTAAATTATTTTTATTATAATTAGTAAAAAATCATTGCAGATTAGCATACACCATGCGACGACATATTGATTTAATCGTTGAATTTTTTTAATGTGTTGTTCCAATCGTGCTTTACTTTATACTAACAGTTCTACTGCATTGTCAACATCGATCTTAATAATTACACTACCGAATTGATTCTATATCTTTAAATAAATTACAGTTGTTGTGCGCCAATATCTCATACATATATTCTACACTTTCAAACTGCTGGCTAGCTGAAGATGTTTGTAGTAGGTTTTCAAGCGTTGATGTCACAATCTTTTGGTAGGTTTATAAAATGTAGCAGTCACTCGTTGTAATAATCGGCAAAGTTTAAGGTTTTCAAACGATAATCAATTAATTTAAATAAACCTAAAAATATGTTTTGTAATGTGATATATCTGCTTCTATTCCGTTTAGCTGATGGGTGGAAAGTTATGGTGAAGTTGTCGCAGGCGGATACTACGAGAAAATTGCAAGCGAGTCGTTTAATTCGTTTATTGAATGGAATGATCCTAATGAGTTGGTTGGACGATTATGGCTGTTAAAAAAGTGACAAAAATTTGGAAACACATCTAAGGATTATGAGATTCAAACTATAGAAAACGCTTTAAGAGAAGCCGTCATAATCGAGTAATATTTACGATTACCCTCAATTTAATAAAGGAATTATTTATATCTGATATAATTTAATATGAATGTGAATATAAGTTTTCAATGTAAGATTAAAGTCTTAACGAGAATTCTGGTTTGGTAAACAAACTGATTAAATTCTACGTGTGACCGTTGATTAGTAGCGGTTTTACTCCTGAACTATAGAAAAATATTTGTTTAGGATGTTGAGGTTTTCATTTAGATCGATAAATCCGTTTTATACTCGTAAATATATTCTGCAGTTAGTCGTCACTTACATCGCTAACAAAGCAGTCCTAAAAATTATCATGGACCTATACAATAAAATAAATAATTATGTGGATTTTCCTGAGACTCCCGTGAAAAGGGTGTGTGACTTAACCATAGACATCCCATATAAACTGGTTGAATTGAAAAACGTAGAAACAAAGTATGGGAAGAGTCTACTAGCAAGCATTAAATTCGGAGGCGAAGACGTTTATGTTTTTCTACCAACACGATATGCTGAGAAGATATCAGTTGAAGACGCGCGACAGATCGTCAACAACGGTAGTGTATTGGTATACCGAGGACTGCAGACCTTCCCCGGGAAATGTAACCGAGCGTACAAGATTGAATTTTTACCTGTAAGTATTTTTGATGTTTTCATAGAATTTATTAGAGTTTGTTTTTTTTTCTCAATATTAAATTCTAATCGTTTTTTTTATTTTTTTAGTTGGTTTAAATACTGAACGGAATGGATACAGTTATATGTACTCTCACAGATGTTTCCAACATCGATATCTGATGGAAATGTAGATAACTATAATATAGCCAGCAATACCGTTAGAAAATCCTAATTTTCATAGTTATAAATATATTTTAATGAAATTAAAAATATGAATGTGTGGATGCTTAAATATATTATTTTCTTATGGCACATCCTTTTATTTAAAATAAAAAACATTAATTACCTAGAGGTTGAGTGTTATTAATTAACTTAATATTTATTAACTTAATAAAGTGGTAGTAAGAAATATCACATAATTAATTTTTATTTTGAACTTGTTTCATGTAAACATGAAAATTGATTGGAAATGATATAAGCGGGTTTTATCGATGTTCAATATATAATCCTAAACGTTATATTTTAGTTCAGTCCTATCTAGTTTCATGTATTTAGCTTCGTCTGTCTAGTCTCATGTATTTAGCCCCGTCTATCTAGCCTCATGTATCTAGCCCCGTCTGTCTAGTCTTGTCTCTCTAGTCTTGGTTGTTTAGTCTTGTCTATCTAGTGTTGTCCATTACATATAAATTGAGGCATAAGGCCAACTGCAATTATTTATTCGTTAATCAGCCAATTAGCATCGAGATAATTAGTTTAGCAATATCTGTCGCGGCGGATGACGTCATCTACTGAGGGGTAGGCGGTTAGGACAGTAGATTGAAATCATGGTCCAAATCTTGATGCTGGAAATACATCTCATCAGAATGAAATTGTGGCTATCGAGGAGGAATTACGAGAAGCGAATATAATAGAATGAATTCTGTATTCATAGCTCACATCAATGATGAGCATCGATAAGTTCGGACGTCATTCAAATCGTAAAAGCGGTCAAACATGGGGCCCTCCTGAACCAGGATTTCTTTTTACCCGTACCGGTGATTTTAATGTTGAGAATAAAAGAATTTGCAACATAAGTGAACCTCAGGATAAGTCAGACGCCGCTACTAAAGATTTTGTTGATACTTCTTTTGGTGTTATTAAACAGCAATTTGATCATTCTCAAGATAACTATAATACGTTTAAAGCAGATACTGAGATTCAGCTAAAATTAATCAACAATGAGATTGGGTTTTTAAAGAAGCACTTAGACATCCCAAGTGTTAACCCTCCAGTCATTCCTGGTGCAAGTGGGTCGATTAGTCGTGCTGATAAAAGTTCGATATATTCCTTGGAAGATATTTTAAATGGGTATATGGGAAATGATTCGCAGAATAGCTGGATTGATGAAACTAATGTACTTTAAAAAATATGTACTTTTATTGTAAAATAGCGATTATTCTGCTTATGAATGTTAATAAATATGTATTTTTATTCTACTAATAACTTGGTTTTATTTTTACCCGTAATCCTGAAACTGAATAAAATGGTTAAGAAAAACGATATACATTGTTAAATTATGATTTTATTATAATTAGTAAAAAATCATTGTAGATTACAAAATCTTTTTTCATCAATACATTTATAACATTTATATCGGGGTGGTGGGGGTCCATCAATATGATCTACATCAGTTGGTAGATTGTAATGTTTGAAACATGGTAGGCAGGCGGCTATATCTTCATCTTCTTGAAAATGCAATGGAAGCGTATCCCACATCGACTGTAGTTCCTTGGGTCTTATATGTGTCATTAAATGTAATTTATACTGATTATAGCAAGCACAACACCTATTCATTGATACACAGTCTAGAAAAAAGTTGATAGCACTTTTTAACATCTTGATATCTTTTAATTGCTACTTTTAATCGTTGAATTTTTTTAATGTGTTGTTCCAATCGCGCTCTACTTTGTACTAACCGTTCTACTGCATCGTCGGTGATCTTAACCATTACACTGTTGGATTGATTCTATATCTTTAAATAATTTACATCTGTTGTACGCCAATATCTCATACATATATTCTACGCTTTCAAACTGCTGGCTAGCTGAAGATGTTTGTAGCAGGTTTTCAAGCGTTGATGCGATGTCACAATCTTTTGGTGGGTTTATAAAATGCAGCAGCCACTCGTTGTAATAATCGGCAAAGTTTAATGTTTTCAAACGTTCCAAACGATAATCAATTAATTTAAATAAACCATCTAACTTGCATACTGCCTTTTGATCTAGATCGAATTGAACCCCTCTGCTTTGTAATGTTATATATCTGCTTCTATTCCGTTTAGTTGATGGGTGAAAAGTTATGGTGAAGCTATCGCAAGCGGGTACTATTTCGGTATATGATATTTCCGACTTTTGAGTTTCTAGCAAAGGGTTACAGTTGGGGCACTTCCTTTTAACTCCTCTTTGAGGTTTAATCGCTGATGTTGAAAAGAACGTATTCACCTTATGCCATTCAATTTTTAATGCTAACCATTCGATTGGAATTAATGTGCAACTTCTTTGGGAGTTGAATATACGAACACAGGGGTAATAGCCTCTAACCGCGCTGAATCCAGTTGAAGCTGATAATGTCTCGGATATTGGGTAGCTAACTTCGTTTATGAGCCAACATTCACTTTTAATTTCTTCATTGAAATCTTGTAGTAAGTCATCTAAGAAAGTAGGTGAACTCACACCCGAATCTGACATGGGTGCTGTTGATACTGACATTGTGTTGATATAACTAATTCATTATTAGTATTTTGTCTCCTATTTATACCCAAACTGATTTTGAATGAGCCAATCAAAATGCTTCGTATGTATCACGTGATCCAGACAAGTTGAGACGAGAAATTGTTATCAGTGCTAGACGACTAGTTGCATCTAACCGATAAATCAAAAACATGTTTATCGTGTTTATTAAATTAACCACAAACAAACTTGACAATAACGGGAAGTTGTTGTTGCTATCAAACATCCGGTCGATGTAATAGTTCCGGTTCAGACAGGTTGAAACAGGTTGAAACAGGATTGTTATCAGTGTTAGACGTTCAGTCCTATCTAGACGTGTGGTTACATAAACATTTTCTATCGTGGAAGTTGTAATAAAAATTATTAGATATTATTTCATTCTCATACATTTAAAAGCTTCAAATACTAAACTGATTACGTAAACTGAAAAAGAAACAATATATTCCATTTCTCACTCAAAATTAAACCTAATTGCTGAAATACTTTTTTATTTATATTAAATAATTAATACGATCTAAATCACAGACAAGTTTAAGAAATTTTACATAAGCCCCGTGTATCTAGTCTCATGTATCTAGCCTCGTGTATCTAGTTCCATGTATCTAGTTTCATGTATTTAGCTTCGTCTGTCTAGTCTCATGTGTTTAGTCCCGTTGATGTATGCAACCAACTTCACACCTCATTTGTCTCAACAGGATCTAATTTTGAATTTCCCCGCCTCGCGTCTATTTTTTGAATTTTCCCGCGCATCTGGAAGTTCCGAAAATGGCGGCCGGAAGTCGAAACCGGAAGTCGAAACCGGAAACAGGAAGTCGAGACCGGAAACAGGAAGTCTAAACCGGAAGTCGAAACCGGAAGTTGAAACCGGAAACCGGAAGTCGAAACCGGAAGTCGAAACCGGAAACCGGAAGTCGAAGCCGGAAGTTCCAAGGTCAAGGTCAAGGTTAGGTTAGGGGTCAAGGTCAAGGTCAAGGTTAGGTTAGGGGTCAAGGTCAAGGTTAGGTTAGGGGTCAAAGGTCATCGCGCATGCGCATGACAGTGGTGGCGGTGGCGCCAGAACGAATCATCTTTCCCTACTCCTCCGCCTCGAAGAAGATGCGGATGCCGATGAACATGAGGCCACCAACCACATCAATCCACCGCTGTGATGTTTGCGATCAAGTTTTCCCGACCAGAGCCAAATATGCGGGGCATCTACGTTCACAACAGCATCTCCAGGTGGCAACTAAACCATATCAGCAAGGTATTACTGAAATTTATAGTAGTTTTAAGAAAAGGGTTGCAACATATAGAATTAATGGGTCAGGGGTAGATATAGATAGCTTTATAGTCAATTCGAGGGGCACTGTTGGTAGCGTGATTGAAAACGTTATCAGGTCGTATAATTCAGGGGTAAAATTTACTATTGAACTCTTTGGTATTTATATAAATGAAAAAAATCCCGCGGGCGAATTAAAGTCATTCAATACAAAGTATCGCGAATTAGCCACTAGCATGAGCAACTTTTCCGAAATTTATGATGATATGTGTGCCAAAATTAAAACCAAATGTAGCGAGTTTCAGGAGAAAGATTCGGGTTGGTCATTAAGGGAGATTTCCCATTTACAAATTAATCTAAATAAATACAAACCAATACGTGGGTCATCATTTATTGAATTACCGAAAGAAATTAGGGACCGGAAAGCATGTATCAATATTAAGAATGAAGACGAGTTTTTTTTTTATGGAGTATTATATCCACGTTACACCCTGTAGATGTTCACACAGATCGCCCGACAACATATCCTCACTTTTCTCAAATTTTAAAATACGACAGACTAGAGTTTCCGCTTAAAATTAAAGACATTTCAAAATTCGAACAGACAAACAATATTAGCATTAACGTTTACAGTTTGGAATTTAATTTCAAATCTAAGCAACATGACGTAGTAGGACCAATTTATCACACAACAGAGATTAGGGAAAGACATGTAAATTTATTATATTTAGAGGAAGGCGTTAAGGGCCATTATGTATTTATTAAAGATATTTCACGGCTCATAAGAAGATGGAATTGGAATTTATACCAAGAGTTTTGGTGGGAAGGAATGATATTGGTATTGCGTTAGAATAGGTCGGCTTGCTCGTTCAGGAGAATTTGTTTATTATGTTGATTGTCTAGCTTGTAAAGTCTAATGTTTGTTAAGTGTTTGTTTTTTTTTAAATGCCAATAAAGGCTCATAAGAAGCCAGATCTCATCACATTGTGAGAAGAAATATTTTTGCGATGGCTGCTTAACTTTCTTCTCAATGGAATCGACTTTTAAGCAACATCAATTGAATGACTGTAACAAGATATACAATATTATGCCGACAGAAGACCTTATAAAAGATAAGAGAGGTAATATGATGCCGGAGAATGTATTAAAATTTCAAAATTTCGATAGAAAAATGCGTCCTTTGTTGTATACCCAGATTTTATTAAAGCCAATAGATACATGCTCGCCGAACCCTGACAATAGCTATACAAATCAAACACATATTCACGTACGGTACAGTTTCGCCTATAATATAAAATGTTCATTCGATGATTCATTAAGTAAATTTTTCACTTATACCGGAGAAGATTGTCCAAAATTGTTTTGCGAGAACCTCTATGCAGATGTTAAGGAATTATACAGGAAACATTTAAGCGTTCTACTTCCGATGGTTAAATTAACTGCACTTGAGCAAAATACATACGATACGGCCACTTCTTGTTATATATGTAATAAATTATTACAAGTAACAGACAAAGTCGCCGATCACGATCATTTCACAGGCAAATTTCGGAGAGCCGCCCACTCAAATTGTAATTTGAATTATAAAATTCCTAAAATGATTCCTGTATTTTTGCATAACATCTCGAATGATGATGTTCATTTGTTAAATAGGAAAATATGGACATTATTCCACAAAATAAAGAAAAATATATAGCTATCACCAAAAATCTACCGGTCGGTGAATATGTAGTTAGAAAAGGGGTAGAAAATAAAATTTATTTGAAATTAAGATTTATAGACTCATTCAGATTTATGGCTAGTTCTCTGGGGAAACTAGCGAAAAATTTGAGCGACGATCAATGCATAGGGGTTCAAAAATTTTTCACCAACAATGAACATTTAATGTTATTAAGGCAGAAAGTTGTTTTCCCATACAAACACATGGACTCATTCGATAGGCTGACTGAGACATCTTTACCGCACAAGGACTGCTTTAACGATTCATTAAATAACTATAACATAACCGACAAAGAATATAATTTTGCTCAGACTGTTTGGACTACATTTAACTGTCGAAATTTAAAAGATTACTCTGACCTATATTTAAAGACTGACGTATTGCTATAGACAGATATTTTCGAACAATTTAGAAACGTATGCTTCACGACATATCAGCTTGATCCGGCCCATTATTATACGGCCCCCGGACTGAGCTCGGATGCAATGCTGAAAATGACTGATATAAATTTGGAACTTTTCACGGACATAGACATGCACCATTTCGTCTCCAAAGGCATTAGAGGGGGTATTTACCAAGCCTCGCTGAGATATGTAAGGCGAATAATAAATACTTATCTGAGTATAATTCGAACCATCCCAGTACATATTTAGCGTACTGAGATGCAAATAATTTGTATGGCTGGGCACTTTCTCAACTAATGCTTTACGGTGGGTTTAAATGGTTGACGGAGACTGAAAATTTAGACTTTGACGTGACGAAAATGAGTGATGATTCACCTATTGGCTATTTTATCGAAGCAGACATCGAGTATCCTGAATCGCTACAGGCCTCACATAATGATTTACCATTTCTCGTTGAAAGCATGATTCCACCAAATTCAAAATTTAATAACAGAAAACTTATTCCAAATTTAAACAACAAAGAAAAGTATATTACTCACTGCAGAACTTTAAAGCAGGCAATAAATAAATTATAAAATTTGAGCAATCTGATTGGCCAAAACAATATATCGACCTAAACACTACTTTACGACAGACAGCTAAAAATGATTTCGAAAAAGACTTTTTTTAATTAATGAACAACAGTGTATTCGGCAAAACCATGGAGAATGTGAATAAACGAGTGGACCTAAAACTTGTTAATCATTGGAATGATATTGGTCGTAAACCTGGCGCGGAAACACTTCTAGCTAAACCGAACATGAGAAGTGTTTCCACGTTTACGGAAAATTTAGTTGCGATCCAGTTTAACAAGTTAAAAGTTTGCTATAACAAACCGATTTATGTGGGGTTTGCTGTTTTGGATTCGTCGAAATTGTTAATGTATGAGTTTTTTTACGATTTTCTGAAACCCAAGTATGGTGAAAAAGTTGCTCTATGCTACTGCGACACCGATAGTCTCATTTTATTGATCGAAACTGATGATATTTATATAGATATCAAGGAGGATATTGGAAAATTTGATACCAGCAATTTTAGACCTTATAACGTTTTCAATATGCCACTCAAAAATAAATCAATTTTAGGGTTAATGAAGGATGAGTTAGGGGGTAGGATTATGAATGAATTTATTGCGTTGAGACCGAAAATGTACGCGTATTGCACAGAGGAGGATAAAGCGAATTGGCTCAAAAAGGCTAAAGGAGTTAAGAAGTGTGTAGTGGATAAAGATATCACTGGAGCCGATTTTAAACAATGTATGTTTAGTGGCGAAGTTGTATATCGGCAACAGAATATTTTTAGAAGCTACAAACACACCATCTTCACAGTTCAGCAGAATAAAATCGCTCTAAGTAGTGATGACGATAAGAGTTTCATCTGCTCAGATGGTCGCAGTACTTTAGCTTTTGGCCATTCGCTTATTCCATAAAGTAATTTTCAATTTATCCCATAAAGTAATTTTCCGTATAGTTAAATGTTTATTATTCACAGAATAAATTCATTCATAATGTATATTTTTGTATTGCAGATAATGTTTATTTTTGTATTGTAACTATTAATAATGGATAAATGTTTATATATTTATTGTTGTAATTTTAAATACTGCATATTTTTCTTATAATTGTTATTATGTTAATATTTTTACTTTCATTATGTTATCTAAGTTTTCAACCTTAACGATAGAGAAATGTATTATTGATAAGAAAATAACTCGATACACAGGAAATAACAAACGTAGCCTTATCAATTCATTATTTTTAACCACAGAATATTTTCAATGCGTGGCAAGGAAAAAACATGAAGAATAGAGATGTAAGATTTTAAAAATATACTGAAATAATTTTACTAATACAAGCCTCGAGAATGTTCAGGTACTAGCATTGATAATTATAAACTCAAACTCTAAATTCATAATTAGTTTGTAACCAGACCCCGTCGTGACAAGTCAACATCAAGCTCTAAATTCATCGTTAGTTTTTAAAATAGTTTACATTAAGATTGTTAAAATACAAGTCGGGAAACACCATAATTATAACTACTATAAAGTTGAGGCTAATGAAAATATTAGTAAAGACGTAGAAGAGGTGTTAAAATATATAGTGGATTATCACGCAGAAGCAGTTTTTCCAAATATAGATATATCTATAGTGTTTACAGACAACGCAGAATTATTGTTTGAACCTGATGACAATCCAATTCGCTATATTGGATGCTGGGGAGAAAATAAATAACTGTATCTGTTATTCTCAACAAAAATTGTTTACTATATATAGAGAGAGGATTACGATGAGCTTCATTATTTAATAGAAAATAAGACTGCTTATCCAGAATATTATTATATGCCAGAAGATGTAGGTGGGTCAATTTACTATAGTGTTTTTGCAAGCCCGGTATATTCCCTGAATGATATTTTAAATGAATATATGGTGAATGATTTGATGAGGGAGAGAGAATATATTAATAAATCTTAAAGGTATCAACTGATGTGTTTAAACTGTTAAATTATATCTATTTTATTAATATATTTTTCTTTTATTATGTTATTAATTATACAAAACTGTAATAATATCTATATATTCTTTTATTGTAATTATTAACATATTTTTTTTCCTTTTAATAAATGTCTATATAAAAATATATTTCTATTTTCATTATGTCAACCCATTTCTACGTTTTCAGACTAAACACGGGGAATTAATGATCTCCTATTATCTCCTCTTATGAAATAGCAATCTCCTATTATGAACTAATCTCTAGGAAATATGTGTCGGAACAGCTGTGAATAATAGATAAGAAATATTACTTCTCAAGGATGGTGATAAGGTTGTAAAATAATGAAAACTCTACATAGAATTTATGAGTTTATTAAATTTTAATAATAATACATTTAAATTTACATCAATACATTTAAATACTTATATAAACATTCAACATTTCTTACGCTACACATAGTTGTTAATTTGGTTTAAGCATGTATGCCTCATTTTAAATAAATTGGGACAATCGTAAAATTCATCATCTTCTAAATTTATAACAATATATTCATAACAATGTAAGTAGGAATTGAAAATAGAATCTAATAGTAACTTCTTCCAATACCCTTTTACAAAAATAATATTAAAACTATCTGAATGCCGAATGTGAAACTTAAAAATATTTTGAAACAGATTTGGCAATAAATTTCCAGCGCTGTATTTAAGACCGTGATAGTAATATTCCAACCATAGAACTTGTTTCTTATCTGCTGTGTTAAGAGATCTGAAAGGTGTTGATGGTTTGAATAGGTAGGTATCTACATTATCTACATCGAATGATTTGATTGAAAGTTCTTTCGGTGTAAATTTTCCAGTCACACTGAATCCTTGAACATCGATTATAAATCGTCTAGCCATATGGACGATATGCTTCTTTCTCAGTATTGGCCCCAGCAACTTTTCCAAATGATTGATTCTTCTACGAAAACGTACTCGATTTGCAGCTTCCCTCAACCACTCGATACCGCTCCTAGATTCACACTGAGATTCAATAATAAAAATTTCAACAATATCTACACCATCAGAGTTTGTTAAAAATTATACACTTTTCTTCATCATGAATTTTAAATTAATTTTCGAACTATCCCCGACAATGGAGTGTATTCAATGACAGCATCACACAAAATAAGGCAATAGGCTCGAGTGTTTGGTTTGAATGCTTGCGTAGCTTCTAATTCAATTTTTAAATCAACAGTTGATGATTTAATACTTTCATTTTGTTTAGATACATCAAACACAAAAAGAACATGATCGCTGAATTGGATCATATTTAATATTGGTTCGTTTATGCCATCGCCATAGTAACAGATTTGGAAAGTGGCATACATGTGATAGAGTTGTGCATAATCACCGCTATCCATATTAAGATTTAAGTTATCATACGGATATGAATTCGAGTTTAGATGGATTTTTATATTTCGCAGCTATGCATTATCAAATTTGGATGCGTCTTTTACATGGGTATCCCTTTGCGCCTCTTGCAGCGCAATTATAACATATCGAGGCTTCTCCAGAGCTGTAGATGTTTTCACAGATATCTCTATCGGTATTTTTTAAAGCGGGTAGTTCATGCAACTCCCACTTACGGAATGGTATTAATATCGGTTTATCTTTTTTGAGTTTGTCCAATACATTCAATCGAGCTTCGTCGCTGAGTTGAAGATGGGGAATTCGCCAGTAAATTCTATCGATATTGAGAGTTATATTTGCATCTCCCTTGTAGCAGTTCACGTTAGTTCTAGCTCGCAGTAGAATTAATTCCTGCTTCACATTAATTAATACTTTTGTATAATCTTAGGCGTAACCCAATAAATATTTCAATGGAATTAGAGCATAGAACCTTTTGTTCTCATCAAAGTATGTAACATTTGTAGCATTTTCAGCCCAGCCGCAAAGGTCGAGTATATGCTGATCTCGCTTGGTGTTGGAGAGTAATCCTTTCATCGTGCTTGTAATTCCTTCATCTCGATTCTTATCTACTTCAACCCCATTCAATTCATAGCGAATTTCATCAAATAAAAACGTATATGCATTTTTCACAAACTCAAAGTTGCGTACAGTTGTAGGTGGGGTGAGTGTTGGAAATTTAACACATAAATATAACTTTCACATAAATATAACTTTCACTTGTACACTTGTACACTTGTAAGTGTAAATGTCTTGGTGTTGTATCATTATATGAATCTCATCATTGTTTCGGTAGTTTTGAGCCAGAGGGTGGTATGTGTGAAATTCACTTTTTGCAATACTCTCCTCGTAGCAAACTTTCTAGAATATATTTATTTTATCCATACTGTCGCTTTAGAGACAGTTGCTTTTATACGATTTCCGTGAAAATTAATCCCCATCTCTCTCTCTCTCACTTAATTCTCTTCAGCTCTAAACGTACTAGTATTTTTTCACCCCTAAAATTCACGGGGCTGCCGTCTTGATCGAGAATTGTTAAGGTGATGTTATCTATCGCTCGAGCGTTTATTGGTAAGTAAATAATATTTCGTGGTTCAATATTTATTGCAAAACCAGGGTCGACATTAGGTGAAAATTCAAATATAGTACGTGATAGCGTGTTATTGTAGTAAACACCGTGTACAATATTACACTAAACTCGAATACTATTCACTTTTATAACTTCAACTGGTAAATCCGATTTAATAATCCGTAATCCGACGTGTAATTGATTGGCTGCCAACTTTTTTGCAGAAAAGCCTAACAATCTCCCTATTGAACGACTAGCAGTGAAATCAATATCGTATTTACTCTTTATTTCACACTTTAGCGTATTATTGTTGGGTTTAATCGACAACTCCTTATCTCGTCTGATCTTCTGAACGTAGGTTCCGCAGACCAGCTTATTTTGCAGAAAGAGTTCAATATCTGTTATCTCATACGAGCCAGTTGGTATTTTAATTTGCTTTCCGCCTGCGTACTCAAGATTATTACAATCTTCTTCAATATTCGGAATAGTATTGTATGTATGAAATCCGATATAATGTGTCAGGGTCTAATTCTATCGACGGATAATAATTCACAGAGAGCACATTCGTAGTACTTTGCAGCGTGAAGGTCTGAGACATGACTGATGGATTTATCAGTTTTATTCCGTTAGAAATTGCAGACATAAATGTCCACAGTTGTAGGTATTAAATTTCTGATATCTATCATGGTTATACACTATCTCGCTACCTCGAAAATATTTTAACAGCTCTGCAGGTGGTTGCAAGTCACCAAAGCTGTCAAAGTATGTAACTAAATTTCCTCTATTTTTATATGCAACCCAATGCGTGCCCGACCCTTTAGCAAAATCTAAATTTATTACCGCACATTCGTTACACAAAGGTTTTGCTGATGGAAGAGGGCCGCGCATAAACACACCACGAAAATGCTTAATGTGCCCTCGTGCAGCATAGTTTTGAATGTCAGAGTCGGTGAGCGGGCGTCGAGGTAGCTTACTTAGTAGTTTTTTGGAGACTGCTTTAGATACAAACCCAAACCTTTTCGATATGGTTTGAGATATAGTCCACGTCCAAGTAATGCGATTGCTTCCATTGCCTTGTTATGTCGCTCTGATTCGGCTAATTTATTTCTAGCCACTTTGGAAGCGTTTACTGCTTTTGCAATTCCTGCAGCTTAACCTGCTAGCGAACCAAGCGCACTTAGCCCTGCAAATATCGGTATCAGCGGTAGCATCCCACCATGTTTCGGTATGGAAATTATACGAGGAGTCCGAATTTTTCTGCGACCTCCTGCCTCCTTAACCGCAAGTCTAGCAGCTGCTAGAGCAATTTTACCACCCTCTCTCTCATCCAGATTCTTAAACTTTTTCATTGCTTTGCGCGCTTTTGATACAACTCCACTATTTAACGCAATTTTCTTTTTTGTTTTATTATTAATATCCATTCCGAGTTTACGTTTAATTATCATAATGGAAGCAACAGATAATGCAGCTGCTTTTTCACCAAACCTCGCGTCTTTTGCGTTTACTCTTTTCCAAGCAGCTTTTTGAAGAACTTTATCAGCTCTATGTCGATCCGACTGAATGTTACTTTGTGAATATGCAATATCGTGTTCTTTGCACGCATTGTCTAAGGGGTAAATACCAGAGTCACCTCTAGCTAAACGCTTTTCCAACTTAGTACCTGGACCACAATTCTGATAACCTCCAGGTATGTGTGCCTCGAACGGGAGCTTGTTGATGAATGAATTGATGATGCCTCTTCCAGCGTACATAATGCAATGAATGTTTACACAATGTATCGGGTTTATATATAGCTGTTGTGTGCTGTATATTTTAGTATCATGCGGGTCGTTAAGCAGGAACTATGTCTACCAATCATGAATCTTGATTCATGTGTTGGTGAAGGTATGTCACTAAGAAAAGAGAGACTTCATGGGATTTTGCTTCCGAATACGTTGAGATGTTTAATTTGCGGTCCATCAAACTGTGGTAAATCCAGCGTAATGTTGAGTTTACTGTTTGATGAGAACGGCGTAAAGTTTAAAAACAAAAGTATATGTATAAAGTATATGTTTATTCAAAATCACTATACCAGCCGAATTATCAGTTTCTTGAAAAAGTTTTAAAAACGCTCAAAGGTGTTGGATATTTTCCATTCAAAGAGAATGTAGATATTATGAAACCCAGTGCTGCGAAACCTAATTCAATTTTCATATTCGATGATGTGGCTTGCGATAAGCAGGATGTGATACAAGAATATTCCAGCATGGGGCGACATAATAATATTGATTCTTTCTATCTGTGTCAAACATACTCGCATCCCTAAACATCTAATACGTGATAATGCTAATTTTATAATACTCTACAAACAAGATTATTTAAACCTCAAACACGTTTACAACGATCATATAAGCAGCGATATGAGTTTCGATAAATTCAAGGAAATGTGTTCAAAATGTTGGACACAGCCCTATGGGTTTATAACGGTGGATAAAGATTGTGACATTGATAAGGGGAGATATCGTAAATATTTAGATCAGTATATAATAATAAATAAATAGATCCTAATAGTCAGTATACATCGAGACTGTTGGGGTGAGAGGATGTTTAAAGCTGATTGAAAGCTGTTTAAAGCTGATTGAAAGCTGATTGAAGCTGTTTAAAGCTGATTGAAAGCTGTTTAAAGCTGATTGAAAGCTGATTAAAAGCTGTTTAAAGCTGATTGAAAGCAGTTTAAAGCTGATTGAAAGCTGTTGTAGAAAATACGGTATGATGGGTAAAAATGTTCAACATAGACTTATTGATGTTCAAAGATCTATTCGTAAAAAGTTGTTAGCTATGAAACTGAATAGAGTTGAAGAAGATGAATTATTAAATCAAGCTTATAAACCACTAATCGAACCTTTGAAGAATTTAATAGACACATCACAACAGAATATTTTTAGAAGTTATAAGCAAGGGGGTTAGCCCTCTAAGATTCCTAAATTATCTCCATCCAAAAACGAACAAGACAGTGATGTTGAAGTTATTAAAGCTGGAGCTAAACGTAAAGCAACTAATTTCATACAAAAACCTAAGCCAGCATGCAATCAAGAAATTTCATATGACAATCTACTCCGTGACGATGAAGATGTATTTAACAGTTCAAATACATGTGAAACCTCGATCGAAGACCTTCAAACTATGGGTTCTTTACCGAGACGATATGTGGGAATGCTAATAAAAGATACAGATGATGAAAACTGATAAATGGATCATTGGAAAATCGGATGTAGAGGTTATCGGGGATGATTTAACAATAGAAGGAATCAAATACATTGGTACTCCTGGTCTCTATGAATTACTTTTCATGAAGAAGCCCGTTGGTTATAATGATGATGATAAGCGCAATTATAAAGATATTCTGGAGAGAACTAACGTGTTGCGGAGAAATTATGATCCAAATTCGCAGATTCAAGGATCTAGGACGCATAAATATAGAAACATAATTAAACCGCTTTTTGAAGAACCCGCTGCTCGCACACATGTCGAATCAGACTCCTCCTCATCACCCAGAAGAGGGCTATTCGATTCATCTTTACATGTTCCTAATAATATAGCAAGAGTGCAATATCGATATTGGGATAGTCTTGAAGAGTTAATAGATCGTTTATGTCTTTTACATGCTTTTAAGAAGGCTGGAAATACATCTCATCAGAATGAAATTGTGGCTATCGAGGAGGAATTACGAGAAGCGAATATAATAGAATGAATTCTGTATTCATAGCTAACATCAATGATGAGCAGCGATAAGTTCGGACGTCATTCAAATCGTAAAAGCGGTCAAACACGGGGTCCTCCTGGACCAGGATTTCTTTTTACTCATACCGGCGATTTTAATGTTGAGAATAAAAGAATTTGCAACATAAGTAAACCTCAGGATAAGTCAGACGCCGCTACTAAAGATTTTGTTGATACTTCCATCGGTGTTATTAAACAGCAATTTAATAATTTTCAAGATAACTATAATACGTTTAAAACAGATATTGAGACTCAACTAAAATTAATTAACAGCGAGATTTGTTTATTAAAGAAGCACTTAGACAATCCGACAATAGTTACATCTAATGCAAGTGTTAATCCTCCAGTCATTCCTGATAAGCTGAACTCAAATAAACGCGTTAATTTACAAGACAATCTTCATGGAACGGCGTCGCTCTCTTTCAACGAAGTCCGTTAAACAAGATGTGGTGAATGAATTACATAAACCTGCTAGAAAAAAATTTAATAGACGTAGAGTTATATTAAATGGTATAGATCCGTGATTCCCAAAGTTGGCGCTACCGCCCCCTGGGGGGCGCTGCAGGAAACCAGGGGGGCGGTGAAAGCATAAAACAAAAAAGAAAATAATTAGAAAAATGGTAACACTTATAACACATTTATAAATAAAATAAAATAATGTAAGTTAAGTTAAGATTTATAAATGTGTTCATTTGTTAACATGGTTTTGGTATTATTTTTTCTTCACTTAATTTATTTTAACTTATTCTAACTTAACCAATTTATAAATCGACCTATATATGGTAGTAATAATAATATAAAACAAAACAGAATAATTTAATACGTAAAAAATACCTGTTGCATTTGAAGACTAGATGACTAAATTATAAAATGTAAAATTGTAAAGTAAATATTATTTTCATAAATTTATATATGAAAGAAGATATCACTACTTTGAAACTAGATGAAGAAGTCGTGTAAAATATATCAACATGCAACATAACCTTACCACCCAATTCCAATAAATTGTAATTAGAAGAAGAATGCAACATAACCTCAAATTCTTACTGTTGCTGTTACGTAAGTCAGTGTGATTGATATTTGTTAAAGATAAGTAGTAAATAGTGCGACTATAATTGGTGAATATTATTATTTTTTTGTTGTAATTATATGTGCTTCACAATTAATGATATCATGTTTATTTATATTTCAATAAATACCTCTATAAAAGTTTTATTTCTTCTACAGATAATAATGGCTGAACCAAAGAAAAAATGTAGACAATATTATATCGAATATTTGAAATATTGAAATAACGTCACAAGATGGGGATGGCTTGCTTGCTTCTTATAATATTTCACTAATGATTGCCAAATCGGGAAAACCTCATACTATTCGTGAAGAACTAATAATACCGGCTATAAGTGAAGTGTGATACTGTGTTACGCAAGCCATCATTTGATATTATCAAGAAAATTTCTTTGAGCAATAATACAGTGCAAAGAAGAATTGATGAAATGGCACAAGATGTTGAAGATTCATTGTTTGGCTATTTAAAAATATCTCGGTTTTCTATTTAGCTTGACGAATCAACTTTGCCAGGAAACGAAGCTTTGCTTTTAGCATACGTGCGGTTCATAAAGGAAGAAGAAATTTATCAAGAATTATTATTTGCTAAATATTTGCAACTGACACGAAGGGAGAATCGATATTTCTTGCATTAGATGAGTTTTTTAAAGAAAAAAGAATACCTCTGAGTAATATTTTATCAATAGCCACATATGGTGCTCCAGCGATGGTAGGGCGCTACAGGGGTTTTCTTGCATTTTTAAAAAGGGAGGTGCCGAATGCATTCACAGTACACTGTGTCATTCATCTCCAACATCTTGTTGCCCAAAATTTAAGTGCACATAATTCATTACAATATGTAATTAAAGCTATTAACACAATCAGAAGCAGATCATTGAATGATAGATTATTTAAGCAGCTTTGTATTAAAAACGATGAAGCATTTAATCGTTTGCTGCTTCATACAGAAATTCGATGCTTATCAAAGGGTGCCTGTTTAGATAGGTTTTCAAAGCTATTTAACTCGGTGCTGGTGTTCTTGAAAGATAAAAATGAGGATTTGCGATCCAAACTAATTCAATCCAAAAGTGACATCGCTTACTTGACAGATTTGTTTCAAAAATTTAATGAAAGCAATGTTCAACTTCAAGATGATGAATTGAATTTAATAAAAACAAAATCTGTTCTTTCTGCATTTATGACAAAACTTCTTGTGTACAAGCGAAATTTCGGACGAGGGGAATTCAGCCAGTTTCCAAATTTATCAGGAACAGAAAAAAAAGATGGCGACATACTTTCTTATTATGAGCACTTGGATGCACTCCATTCAGATTTTAATAAACGATTTGATGATATATTAAAAATGAATATACCTGATTGGATTTTGGATCCTTTTTTAAGTGCAAATACAGAAGATTCTCCACAGTTACAAGAAGAATTGATGGAAGTAACTACAAATGATGAATTAAAATTTAAATTCAAAAGTGGCTACCAACAATTCTAGCTGCAAAAGGAGATCCCTACGGCTTATCCAGAAATTTGGGCTGTCATTCAAAAATTGTTGATTGCATTTCCGTCATCATACTTGGTGGAACGTGGATTCAGTGCGGTAACCAATTTATTAACAAAGAAAAGAAACCGATTGCAAATAGTCGATCGCGGTGATTTAAGATTACTGTTGACGAAGATAGAACCGAAAATTGCTAAATTGGTAGCAGCACACCAGGTTCATCCTTCACATTAAAATTAAGATACTTTTTGTATCATCTTTATTCTGAATGTAATAAATAGTTTCATAATTTCAAACTTCGATGATCTTAATTTACAACTTTCTTTACTATATTTTGCGAAAAACGTACATACAATAATGATGTAAAATAATTTAACAGTCTTGCATATTATGTGAAGACTGAAGAGGAATTAATTTTGATAATGATCATTATTTTAATAAATAAATCATAAAACGTTTCGGGAAAAAATCTTTCCATCAACAGTGGTGTACTAATTTTCTAAGACCGCAAGTCAGCATATCGAATTTTACTACTATATATTTTATATATTTTTTTTAATATATATTTTTACTATAATATGATATAATAATGACATATTTTATTACAAATATAATATGTCTGTAAAATTCAATATACTGATTTGCGATCTTAAAAAATTAGTACACCACTGATGATGGAAATTTTTTTTCCCGAAACGTTTTATGATTTATTAAAATACTCCACTCCATCAAAATTGGTTTCTTACTCGTTAATTCCTCTTCTCACAGATACAATAATATTTATATCCCTTATTAATTGCTATTAAAATAAAATAAAAATCCAGGGGGCGCTGGGTAATATTTTTTCTGGAAAGGGGGCGATAGGTCAAATAAGTTTGGGAATCACTGGTATAGATGATTTATGGCAGGCAGATTTAGCTGAATTTGGTCCTTATGCTCATGAAAATAGAGGTTATAAATTTATTTTGGTGGTGATTGATTGTTTCTCAAAATTTCTGTGGACTGTTCCGTTAAAGGATAAATCTGCAGTAAGTTTAACAGATGCATTCAAGAAAATTTTCCAAGAGACTAATCGTACACCGCGCAATCTACAAACAGATCAAGGCAAAGAGTTTTATAACCGACAATTTAATGTGTTAGTGAAAAAGAAGTATGTTAATCATTACTCAATGTATACCATCATGAAAGCATGTATGGCTGAACGGGTTATTCGCACTTTAAAAGAGAAATGATATCGAGCATTCAGTCTAAATGGAAAATATGATTGGTACTATATATTGGATGAGATAACTAGAGATTACAATGCAACAAATCACTCTACGATTGGTATGAAACCTAAAGATGTAAATTTAAATAAAGAGAAGCAAATACTCGAAACAGTTTATTCACATATCAAAATTGCCGGCAGAGGGCGATTTCGAGTGGGCGATTTTGTACGTATTAGCAAACAAAAGACTGTATTTGCTAAAGGATATACTCCTAATTGGTCGACGAAGCTGTTTAAAATTCTAAAAGTTAAAATTTCTAACCCTGTTACATATTTATTGGAGGATATTCAGGGTAGACCAATCCAAGGGGCATTCTACGAGTATGAGCTGCAGAAGGCTAAACATCATGATGCCTACTTGGTTGAAAAAGTGCTGAGTCGAAAAGGGTCGAAGGTGTATGTGAAATGGCTTGGGTTCGATGAATCACAGAATAGCTGGATTGATGAAACTAATGTACTTTAAAAAATATGTACTTATTGTAAAATAGTGATTATTCTGCTTATGAATGTTAATAAATATGTATTTTGATTCTACTAATAACTTGGTTTTATTTTTACCCGTAATCCTGAAACTGAATAAAATGGTTAAGAAAAACGATACACATTGTAAAATAATTATTTTTATTATAATTAGTAAAAAATCATTGATGATTACAAAATCTTTTTTCATCAATACATTTATAACATTTATATCGAGGTGGTGGGGGTCCATCAATATGAACTGCATCAGTTAGTAGATTGTAGTGTTTGTAGCATGGGAGACAGGCGGCTATAACTTCATCTTCTTGAAAATGTGATGGAAGTGCATCCCACATCAATAGTAGTTCCCTGGATGTTATATGTGTCATTAAATGTAGTTTATACTGATTACGGCAAGCACAACACATATCCGTTGATATACAGAATAGAAAAAAGTTGATGAGCACTTTTTAGCATCTTGATATCTTTTTATTGTTAATTTTAATCGTTGAATTTTTTCAAATCGTGCCTTTCTTTGTACTAACCGTTCTACTGCATGGTCGGCGATCTTAAATCCGAATCTAACATGGGTGCTGTTGATACTGATATTGTGTTGATATCACTAATTCATTATTAGTAGTTTGTCTCCTATTTATATCCAATCGGATTTTCAATGATCCAATCAAAATGCTTCGTATGTGTTACGTGGTCCAGACAAGTTGAGACGAGAAATTGGTATCAGTGCTAGACGACCAGTTGCACCTAACCGATAAATCAAAAGCATGTTTATCATGTTTATTAAATTAACCACAAAACAACCTCAAGAAATTGATTAGATAACCATAATTTATTATTTCCACACTCGCACACCGCTGATAAGATAACAGGAAGTTGTTATTGCTACCAAATATCCGGTTGAACCTAATCAACAAGCCAGGGCAGTAAATCAAAATAAAAAAGTAGTTTAATAAGTTAAATTAAACAATCCCTTATATATTTTAGTTCATTCTTATCTAGTCTCATGTGTTTAGCTTCGTCTGTCTTACCCCATGTATCCGTGTACCCCATGTAGCCCCGTCTATCTAGTCTCATGTATCTAGCCCCATCTATCTAGTCTCCTGTACCTAGCCTCATATATCTAGTTTCATGTATTCGTCTGCCTAGTCTTATGTATCTTGCCCCGTATATCTAGCCCCTTGTATCTAGTCCCGTCTGTCTAGTCTCATGTATCTAGCCCCTTCTGTCTAGCCCCATGTATCTAGCCCCATCTATCTAGTCTCATGTATTTAGCCACGTCTATCTAGTCTCATGTATCTAGTCCCGTCTATCTAGTCTCATGTATTTAGTCCCGTCTATCTAGTCTCATGTATCTAGCCCCGTCTATCTAGTCTCATGTATTTAGTCCCGTCTATCTAGTCTCATGTATTTAGCCCCGTCTATCTAGTCTCATGTATCTAGTCCCGTCTATCTAGTCTCATGTATTTAGTCCCGTTTATCTAGTCTCATGTATCTAGCCCTGTCTATCTAGTCTAATGTATTTAGTCCCGTCTATCTAGTCTCATGTATCTAGCCCCGTCTGTCTAGTCTCATGGATCTAGCACCGTCTGTCTAGCCTCATGTATTTAGTCTCGTTGATGTATGCAACCACACCTCATTTGTCTCAACAGTATCTAATTTTGAATTTCCCCGCCTCGCGTCTTTTTTTGAATTTTCCCGCGCATCCGAAAATGACAGCCGAAAGTCAAAACCGGAAGTCGAAACCGGAAGTCGAAAGCGCAAACCGGAAGTCGAAACCGGAAGTACCAAGGTCAAGGTGAGAGGTCAAGGTTAGGAGGTCAAAGGTCATCGCGCATGCGCATGACAGTGGTGGCGTTGGGTGTAGAACATACTATCTTTCCCTGAGGTGTTTGTGTTTTGATTTGAAACCAAGTAAATTCCAGTAAATGTTAGCTTTAGATTGATTATTTTAGATTTTGATTGATTAGTTTAAACAATTTAGTTTATTTATTTAAACACACAATTCTCGTTTAGGTACTTACATACTAATGCCACCGCAGCTACAGATTTTATCAAAATGGATGGTTAGATTAGGTTATAATGGATCAGATAAATCCAGACTACATAGCGCGCAGTAGCGCGACCTCTCAATCCGAAATAAGAAAAAGGAGTTTATAAAGAATATGGTAAGCTCCTAAAATTGTGTTTCTCGTTTTTTTACCTGATTTAATTGATGCAAATCGTCTTCCACAGTGCTTTTGCAAGCGCGGAAAAGTAAAATGAAACTTCTAAGTTGTCCGGTTCAAAAAATATTTAGATTTTTGTAATAAAAAAATTACATTTTCAACACAACAACTGATGTGTATTACTGTTCACATAACTAAAAATAAGCCCACGTAGCTAAACCGACGCTACCAATTTTAACTCTTTTAAAGAAAAAGTAAGAAAATGCTATTTTAGCAAAATATTACAAAAAAAAAATAGGTTTTACAACTGTAAAATATGTAATTGTGTACGAGTGTTTTAAAATTTTCAGGGTAAATTTTACGTAAAGGTAACCCAGTGTGTAGTAAATCGGAACTATTTTTCGCGCATACACATTGACATAACCTTGATATAAGAAATATAGTCGTATTGAGAATAAATTTTCTGGTAGGATATTTTAACAATCAATTGTATTTCTTTCAGCTATACATATACTAAAATTTAATATTTATTAAAAATATATTATCCTATATTTTATCGAGAGTTTGTTCTGCCCCGCGTTTGTGGTCTTGATTTATCTGCCCGCTTCCCAGTGGGCAACCTAATCTAGCCTGGGTTAAACTAACGGTCCTTGCCACATTGTCCTATATTGGATCGAGAGTCCGCACTACCGCGCGTATGTGGTCGTAATTTATTAACCTCCGCCACTGGAGTGTACCAGTTTTAAAATATTCTGAATAAAAGGTCAGTACCAGTCTTAAAATATTCTGAATATCCAGAATGACAAATAATTTCTGGAAGCCATTTTTGTATATACTTTACGCAAACATGTGACGTATAAAAATTCAAATAATTTATATGTTCATAAATAATTATGTTGTCAAAATTAAATTTGGCACCGCTGACCCAGTTGTATGCACATTCTTAGTTATGTGACAAGTAATACACGTTATTCTGACAAGTTATTGTGTTGAAAATGTGAATTTTTTTATTACAAAAACTCAAATATTTCTTAAACCGGACGATTTAGAAGCTTCATTTTACTTTTCCGTGCTTACTAAAGAACTGTGGAAGACGCATCAATTAAATCCGGTAAAAAAAAACGAGAAACCCGATTTTCGGAGCCTACCATGTTCTTAATTTCACCCAAAATCTTACAATTCCAAGCTGTGAATTTTACAGTTTGAAAAAGTACTTTTGGTTAAATGAAAAGTTAAAACATTTTTTACTTATAATTTTGTAACTTTTCATCATATAATATGTATTTATTATTAGTCCAAACTGTAAAAATTTTTCGTGATGTATTTATTACTTCGTAATATAATATTTCTTATTTATTTTCAAACAAAAATTACAGTTTAAGCTATTACTCGTCGCCGAATGAACGCCGAAATTACATGTCGATGTTGAAATTTTTAAATTATTTTTAGTAGAGTGAAACGTTACAGCTAAAAAATAAAAATTTAATATCAGAAACCGTAATTTTAAGAAAAAGCTATACACATACTTATAAGGTAAATGTCCCATATTTCGGCATCTTAAGGCTCTTAAGATTTTTTAATATATTACTAAAGGTGATATCAGTTTGAAAGCTTTTGTGTGTTGAATATTGGTATTTTACCAGTAATTTAATGCATGAATTATGTAGTTTTAGTTTGTTTTTTTTATATAAATTTATTTGTGGACCTCTTGTTTGAACCCTATTTCGTGATAAAAATTGGCTATGCTTCTAAGTTCGTTAGCTAGTGGCCCCTGTTTCGGGATAAAGTTTTTTACAGTGAGTTATTATAATTTATTAATAAAAAACATAAATATTGAAAGCATTTATATATAATTAAGCACAGGATAAATATATTTTTGAAATAAAAAAGGTGTGAGAGTGAGAAAGTAATGACAATAAATAAAGCTTTTATTACATATAAACTAAAAATTTAAACAAAACTCAATGCCTGTTTTGTTAAAAAACATAATTAATATTATGTCTGACTGCTATCTCTTTGGTAGATTAGGAAACAAAATTACGAACTTACGTAATAAAAATAAACTTAAATGAACTTCATAATAATCATTTAGAATAATCAAAAAAATATTAAACCTCTCTTTCATAGACAAAACAACAACATAAATAAAATGAAAACTGAAGAAACATAAATAATTGGAACTGTATCCGATATTCAAGGATAAAAAAAATTGCACTACATATCTGCTACAGAATAAATGCCTCTTTTATTGAGTGGTATCGGGGCCTTAATTTTCCTTACAACATCTTCACAGTCGTAGGTTAGGATGTCGTATTTTTCTGGCCAACGCCATTTTACACGACCAGTAATTGTGTCCAAGCCTCTCATAGTCATGGTCTTTACATCATAAGTGTTCGGTCTTCACATCATAAGTTCCTTCATACACATTATTGATAAGACCTGGGAAATTTTCGCCGTCGTATGTTACAACTACGTATTCGCCAGTTTTGAAAGATAATGCTCTCTCTTCTGTAATATTTTCAGACTCTAATGATTGTGCTGCTTCAGAATGGCGCGTCTTTTTATTTTTTGTTTTTGCTTTATCCTTTTTATTAGTCTCAACCGTTGATTTAGCTTTAGCCTTCTCCTCACGTTCTTTCCTTCGAAGCTCAGCTTTTTCTATTTTTTCTTTTTTGTCTTGGTCTAGGCGTCGCTGGTAATCCATGTACTCTGTAGAAGTGGCAATCGTTGGAATCAATGACTTTTTGACTTTTTTCTTTGTGTTGTTATTGATGTCTGTTTCAGGCCATAGTAAAGAGTTTTTGAAAGGAGTTGGGAACTGTGATTTCATTGGGTTGCTAGGAGCGCGATCATTGTGAATTTCTGTTATATTAATGGCTTCAGCATTCGAGTCTGTTACTGACAGCTTTGCTTGTGAGTCTGTATTTAAACACAATACATTACCTTCAGAAAGTACATGCTTGTTTGTTTCACTGAACTGTTGCGCTGGAGGAGTAGTACAACTGGACGGAAATGTTTTGACTGGAGATTTTATAGACAAAGTTTCCTGTGGTGGAGTCAAATTTTCATACTGAGAGGGTTTTACAGGTGTTGTAACCTGTGATGCTTCTTTAGATTCTGTAGTTGGTGTGGAAGTATTATTCAAAACAGGCTTAAAATTATTAAAACGTAAATTATCATCATCACAGGTTAAGTGAGGTGTTAGTGTCACGTTTCCATCATCCTCAACAACACCTTCTAATATATTATAATTATCAAAATTAGAAATACTGTCTTGTATATTGATTAGCATGCAGTCGTTTGCTTCCAAAGTAGAGTCACCGATTTCAACTTCGTCGTCATGGCAACCATTTACCTTTCTCCAAAAATAAAATAAATTGGTATCTTTAATGTCTCCTTGCCAAACTCCATCGCAGTCTTAAAATAGCTTAAGCTTTTCCATGCCCAGCAGCTTTTCAAATTCAGCAACAAATTGTTCGGAATTGACTAGTTTTTTATCATCAATAGGGGTACTGACAGCTGATCGAGAATCACTTGTAGATCCTGAATCACTGGACTTGCTAATTTGAGGAGTTTATCATAGTTAACGGCATTTTGATCAAATGGGAATAAACCAGCATGTCTGAATCCATTTATCAAAATTTCTGGCTTGAGAGTCTTTTTAATGCAGTCTTCTAAAATTGGACCAAAATCTTCTCTTCCCAACTTTTTTGCGTTATAGGCCATCCGCCAGTCGTGGATACTTTTTTTCCACGAATTCTTCAAAGTATGAAAAACCGCTACGTCCATGGGTTGGAGTGCGTGAGTTGAGTTGGGTAGGAGTGCCACGAGAATGATACCGTTTTCTTTAGAGAACGTCGTTAACGGCAGAGAGAGGTGTGAAACTTGTCCATCAAGAAAGAGCAACACGGGTTCTTTAATGTTTTCTTTCAATAAGAAATCATTAAATGAATTTGCGATGTATTCATAAAATGTTACACAGACTTGCCAATTACCCACGTTTTGGGATATTTTTTAAGAATGTTCATCGGTATCCGTTTATAAGGAAAGAGAGCCAGTATTGGCATTAGTTTTCCATCAACTGAAGCTCCAAGGGAAAGTGTTAAATTTTCTTTTTCATCATTATCGGATTGAGAGTAGATACTTTTTTGTCCTCTCCTTGCCAATACAGCTTGACCTTTAGGGCATAAGAAAACAGCCGACTCGTCGCAATTGAAATTACGAGACGGATCTTGCAGAATTTCCAGACAGTTCTCTTCCAAGTACTTATAAACACTGACGAACCGGTAACGTATTTTTTCTTCTGTTGCACCTACTCGTGCTGTAGTTAATGCTTGACATACTCTTGATCTCACATCCGGGTTTCTTTTCAAAAACGCTTCGTACCAGTGTCTTCCTGGAATTCCGTCCTTAAATGGATTGGGTCTATTCAGTTCTTTAACTAATTTACCAACAGAATGCAGTAATTGCTTCTTTGTGACAGGAAACCCAATCTCTGCCATGTGGTGAATCCATTTGACTATTAATCCTTCTTCCTCCTTCTTGAGAACTGTCGCATGCCCAGATGGATTTGTATGAATATTTTTTAGTTTGTCCAATAACGTTTGGTAGGGCACTTTATATGACTTTGACGCCTTGTAAGCCGTCATTTCGCCATTCCTTACTAATACCAAAGCTTGGTCAAAATTTTCGCTTCTTACATTTTGTACGGCATTTTGTACGTTGAATGTCCCTGGAACATAAAAACAACCGATCTTTAAGTAAATTCTTAACAAGCTACCTACCTACTTAATGAACACAGAAATGTACCAATTTCACGTCTATTGCGTAAGTGCTCTGTGCCTTACCTACCACTATAGATTTATATGTGACGAACTTGGGGGAAAAGTAACAAAATAGAGTCCTTTGTTTCGTATTATTAATTTTTAGAAATTCCCGCACTCCAGTTGTAGATAATTTTTAAATTATATAAATTAACTATTGACTACCCTGTATATAATAAAAATATACCAAAATAAATGAAATAAATCGAATAACAAACAAAATTATGCTGGTAGAACCTATGCGAATTTACCTTAAAAATGTAAATTCAGGTCACTTTCAAACTCGTATTATAAGAATTCTAGTGAACAAAACATATACCGAATTTAGCTCATAAGAAACTTAATTCAATACATTATTTGTTTCTTTCATTACATTTAAATTATATTAACTACTAAATAAATGCACAAGCAACAAAAATGTATCTAGAATATTTCTGATTCGGTAGAGACACAAACTAGGGGACACTCGAAAAATAAAATGATCGCTATTTAGTGAGTCCATTTATTCAAATTTTAAAGGAATTCTATGCTTGCATATAACTTTTTTCTAATTCAAATCAATTGTTAAGGAACACAAAAAAGCAATATTAAAAGTTTTATTCAAATGGACTTACCTTTGCCTTTCTGTAAGCTTAAGAAGTCCGAGCGCTAACCTTAAGGTAACAAGGAATACACGCGCGCCGCAAAGATGTTCGTGGTCGACTGAGAATTTCAAGCTTCGCATTGCTCTCAGTTTAGTCGCCAAAATGTTGGTATTTGATTTCTTAGACAGTTTAAATGATAAAGATTTTGTACTAATGTATAATTTAAATAAATAATATTTAAATTGCTTATTTCTTGCGCCAGAAACAAAACTAACGAATTAACGTACTAGCACGAACCTGGGGCCCTTTAACTTATACACACAAACTCATACATATATTCTCTTTATTTTGAGACTTTTTTATTTTTCAGAACATGTACATTTGAATGTATAATTGGACTCGACTGTTGACAAGTAATTCAAAATGGCTTACAAAGGCAATAAAGAAATAAATACATACCAATTTGCGGATATACTGGGTAGGTTAAATGATTAAATAAGTTTTCATTTCATGTAAAATTAAATTAAATTAAAAGTGCCGAAAAGTATAGGGCAATTTTCCGAAAAATTTTGCAAATAAAATTGTGCCGTAAACAAAGACACACTATTAGATTCGCGAGTAAACAAAAAAAGCCGTGGTTAGGGTAGTGATGGATCCTTTCAATGCCTGGTGGATATGGTTGGGGGAGGGGCGCAGACTGTAGGAGACGCCTGTAGGGCAGGAAGGACGCCTGTTTCTCAAGGTCTCAGAAAAGTGCAGGCTACCGTCCACTGCACAATGGTAGGTCCTGCAATAGATTGAGCACCACGATGTCAAGTAGTGAATGATTTTTGAAGTTCCGATAGGACGTCGCTCAAGATTCGGATTGGGTTTTGAGTGGACGAAGTTCTCAAACGTCCGCAGAGTATTTAAATGGCTGTTTAGGCCGATCTGGAATATATAATTTGAAATGGTAATTTTTTTAGATTGAATATGCCGTAAAGTTAAGGGAATACGTTTCCCATGATTTTGCCATATTTTCAAACAGTTCTTGCATTATGAAACTACAAGAATTAGTTCCAAAAAACATACCATAAATCATAATACATAAGTTATATACGTAATAATACGTAAGATTATACGTAATATATAAGTATAATACGTAAGTAGAAAACGTAAATGTTCGGACCGTTTTAAAATATCCTCTTCCAGAGTCTAACAGGCATCGTCAGCGAGTTTTTTTAAGACCAAGCAGATTCGATCTAGAAATCGCGTCTGATTAGTACTTAGTTTGCGCTTTCTCCTTTGCAGAAACCGAACGATCTGGATCGTTCGGCGCGTGTGTCAACAAGGAAGAAAAGAAGACTCAGGAGACCAGGTTGGTAGGTTTGTTTAGTTGGTAAGTAGAAATATAAAATAAGAAAATGTTTGAATAATAAATTTTAGTTTAAAACAATTTTAAGTTTTATAATTATTAATTTTTGAGTGACTTAGTGAAATAGTGCGGGTCACTAGTGAAATAAATGACAGTTAAAACAGTATTCAGTAAAGTAAAGCGAGTGTTAATTTCGCGGGAAGTCAAATCGTTCATCGGCCCCGCAACCTTATGCGAACCGACAGGCACGAACGTGAGCCTGCACCAAATATTTAGGCTGCCCTCCGTTTTTTAAGTTTTTTTTGGGTCGAGTCAAAGGACACGTTGCAAAACAAAGGTTTCACTAGAGTTGCGCAGTATGTATGTTTTTCTTGAAGTACTGTAAATAGATACAATTTCGGTAGCGGTAATATATCGCTACAGAAATCTTATCTGCATAAACTTATTAAACGTTTTTAAATGAAAATTGCAAAGATAGTTGGAAAATGAGATTTGGAAATTTTGCAAGCTTTTCTGAGTCTAGTTTTATCGGCGGCTCAGAAAAGCTTGCAAAATTCATTTTCCAACTTGGAAATGTTGTAATTTTTTAAAAGAAAATATGAGAATGGCTCGCAGAAAAGGAAAAAAGGAAAGAAACAGACATAAATACAAAATCTTCAACGGGGAGGCATGCTCAAATTTCTAAAGACCGGTGCTGTCACTGAAAATGAAAATGAGTCGAGAAATCTACAATGTGCGGCTATTACATCTGGAACCACAGAAAGTGAAATGTATGTAGAAAACCGCGAGCTTCATGATACATTTGGTAATGAGAAATTTGAAACTGAAAAACAGTCAAATTTGGAATGTACATCTAGAAGCGCAGAGAGTGAAATTTGTGAAGAAAAACGTGATGAAATTAATGAAGAAAGTGTAGTAAAGTGTAAAATTAAGTAAAAGAGTTTTCTGTCTTGAAAATGATCTAGGAAATTGGCCATTAAATGTTACTGATACTATGAGGATGTTTCTTGTAAACAATAATCCAACGCAAGTTCGTTTTGTTAACTTTCCAGTTGACGACTATGGTAGAAAGTTTAACGAATCCCATTATTTAAGATGCTTACCAATTGTCGAAAAAAAATGTCGAAACTGGCTACTGTACTCATAATAAAAAAATAGAGTATATTGCTATTACTGTTTCTTGTTTTTCAAGATCAAGATCAGATTTGGCCGACAAAGAAATTTGTGATTGGAAGCCTATAGACGGGCTGAAAGAACTCGAAACAATTATGCTGCACATCAAAGCCCAAATATATCGAATTGAAAAAAAGACACAAAAAAGATCAAACAACGACAAATAAATGGCGAAATAGAGCATTGCCGTGGTGTTTTTAAAAGAAATATATTATGAATTCAATATTTAGCCAAGCACAACGACGCTTTTGGCTCCAATTGCACGATATTCACAAAAAATAACGGAAAATTCATAGGACTAATTGAAATGATTTCAAAATTCGACATTTCCATGGCAGAGCATTTAAGACGAATTATGAAACCAATGACCACTATTTAGGACCAAGAATTCAAAATCAAATTATTGGGTTACTCAGTAAAAAGTTAGAGGGACTTCTAACTTCCAAAATAAAGGAGAGAAAATATTTTTCCGTTCAAATGGAATGTACTACCAATAGAAGTCATATCGAACAATTAACATTTATAGTTAGAATTGTAGAAGTTGGTGTCGAAGTGAAAATCAGTGATTTTTTCTTAGATTTTACACCAGTTCTGAAAAGTGCTGGTCTCAATTTATTCGAAGAACTTCGACGAACACAATTAATAATTATGAATATTAATTTAAATGATTGTCGAGGGCAATTGTATGACAACGGCGCCAATTTGATTGGCAAAAACAAAGGTGTACAGTATAGAATTTTGCAACAAAATCTTATGGCGTTTTTTGTACCTTGCACGGCACATTCCTTAAATTTGACATTAGGCGAGTTGGCTGCAGTGTAGCGATGTCTATGACATTTTGTGGTACAATTAAACGGTTTTCCAGCTTATTCTCAGCCTCTGCTGAAAGATGGGCCATAGTTTGTAACTACATACCAGATTCGACATTAAAGCCCCTATCCGACACCAGGTGGGAATGCCGACATGAACCCGTTAAGACAGTTAAGATCCGTTAAAACGCGACGCCCTGGAAGAAGTTAGTGCAACCACAAAAGACCCAAAAACTAAAAGTGAAGCACAGTGTCTATCAGAAAATGGAATAAATTATGAATTTATTTTATCCTTAACTATGGTACGACTTCCTGCTTGCATACATAAGGTTAGCAAAATACTACAAAAAACAGAAGCGGATTTAAGTTTGGCTATATCGCTACTAAACGGGTTGAAAACACTTCTAATCCAATTCAGAGAGACTGGTTTTTCCACTGCGAAACATGTTGCAAGTGAAATTTGTAGTGCAAATGACATTGAAATAAAATTTAAAGAAACCCGAAGACGCCAGAGAAAAAGACTACATGAATACGAAGGAGAAGATTCGAGAACCAGAATAAAGATTTACACAATTAAAAAGTCATGAAATAAATTTTGGATTTTTTATAACATCTCCGATATAAAAACAATAAGCGACGATGAAATAAAAAAGAAATGTGCACCCATTGTGTGACCTAGGTCTAATCCTACCTGACGGCGAAGACCGTGTTATAAGTGGTAAGTAGCAAATTATTTGAAGAACTTAAGATATTTTTTGAAATTTGCTGCAAAGGCACCATAAAAATATCACCCTTAGAGTGTTTAAAAAAAAATCACTAATTCGAGAATCCTTACCTAATTTGTTTACAGTTTTACGAATAATTTTGACAATTCCCGTAACATCGGCGGCATCGGAAAGGAGTTTTTCAAAGTTAAAATTAGTCAAAAATTATTAGAGAACTAGTATGAGCCAGAAAAGACTAAACAATTTAACATTACTGTCGATTGAGCACGAAATGTGTGAAAGTTTAAATTTTGATGAAATCATTAATGCATTTTCAGAAATAAAGGCACGAAAAATTAATTTCGTTTGTAGCACGACTTAATTTTTCCCGCCTCGGATGTACGTATCGGCAACACAGCCTACGCGTGTACGCTAAAAGGGATGATGCGCGGAGTATGCTAAGAGAGTCTAAGCAGAACCGTTGAAGACAGCGGTTGGTTTTCACGCCATAATGGTGTGCTTTGTCACATGTTTTGTGCCGGTTGGTTTTCGAGTGTGACTGCGGTGTCCCTCGCGTTATAATTGTTTTCAGTTACTATATAGTGCGGTTATTGTTTTCATATATATGTAATTCTTTTCCTTAATTAACTTTAAGTGCTGTGGACTGTTGAATTCCAAGCATACTACTTGTTTTGGTTACAATCTTTAGAATTGTTTAATTATTTGTTTAGCTTATTTGTTCAGAATCTTTCTTTTGTTGGTTTATTTGTTTCAATATACCTTTGTTGCATTGTTTGGCCTAATAGTCACATGATTTACAAATATTGCTTCACCAAAATTATAATTAAATGTCAGGGGGGAGATTATTTCCGTCCTTAGAAAACCCTCACCCTACCCTAAATTGGCGCCCAACGTGTGAGGCCCTTTTCAACACGAAGGTTTGTTCTTGTATAAACACTAATCTTGTGGTCAACGTGTGGGGCCCTTTTCAACACAAAGGTTTGTTTTTGTATAAACACTAATTTGTGCTCAACGTGTGAGGCCTTTTCAACACAAAGGATTGTTTTGTATAAACACTAATTTTGTGCTCAACGTGTGAGGCCCTTTTCAGCACAAAGATTTGTTTTTGTATAAACACTATTTTTGTGCTCAACGTTTGAGGCCCTTTTCAACATAAAGGTTTGTGTTTTTTATAAATACTATTTTGTGCGAAGGAAGAGGATCCATGTGTGACAATTTTGCCGAAGAAATGAGTTCTAGAAAATTTTTGTGACTTTTAGTGAGCTTCACAAAGAGAAAACTTATTGAACTTTTGTATTCATGAACATTTGTCTTTTATATTCGTTATTTACATGAAATTTAATCATTTGTAAACATTTTATTTTGTTATTATTGTAGTTCTTACAAAACTTTTGTGAAACGTGAGACAATTATATAATTTTAGGTTGTGATTGATGGCCAGTTACGATCTCAGACGTAAACCCAAAGCCAGTTTCAACCATGGCTAACCCTGTATTGATGACCGATGAACAACTGCAATTGTTAGTTAACAGTATGACTATTGGCCAGACGCTACTTAAGTAGCCCCTCCAATCAGCCCCAATTCAAAGTGGAAACTTTTCGAAGTGTGCTTCAAGGTTTTCAACTAAAACGGTGACGTAGAAGCTTTTATTAATGCAATTACGGTTTATAAAGATTGTGTCCACATTTCTGATGAAGATCAAGATCAGTCAAAGGATTGCCGATGTTGCTGGATTGTCACGCTTCAACGAGGTGGCAAGGAATTTTGTCGACAATATCCAATTGGGAGGATGCATTAAAAGCATTAAGACATTCTTATGGTAAGAATATGCCTGCCCACAAAATTTTTAGGGAACTGTTTACGCGTCAACAAGGAGACAGAGACCTCCAGACCGAGTTATTCCTGAATTCGTGTCGTGCCCTTATTGCACGGTTACAAAAGACTCCAGAGCTGCATACGGTTTACCAGATTTATATGGTTTATGGTTTGCTGAATCGCCGGATTAGTCATCGATTGCCAAGGGATCAAATCAATTCCTTCGATGAACTTGCATGCAACGGTTTTTGGAAAGAGCAAGGAGCTCACCCTTTAAGCGGAGCATTCCATTCGGTTGACAGATAATACCCCAATCTATCAACCGCCGTATCGTGTTGCGCATGCTCAGAAAGATATTTTCCGACAGAAACTCGTCGATGGAATCATCGAAGAATACGAAAATGGTTTTACATCTTGCCCCGACAAGGTAGCGTCAATATTAAACATGCGTACTCCACAGAATGTGAAACATGTTTTAAGTTTCAGGCAGACCTGTTCGTGGTTCAGAAGGTTTGTTCCTACCTTCGCTGAAGTATCGAGCCCTTTAAGTCAGCTGACACGAAAGAATGCTAGATGGAATTGGGCACCATCTCAAGAGAAAGCTTTCAATGACTTAAAGCAGTTGTTGACCACTGCAGCGATACTGTGTCAAGCGGACCCTTCAAAGCCATTTACGATTAGAACCGATGCCAGTTTGTACGCCCTCGGAGCAGCTTTACTCCAGGGGGAGGGTTCAGAACAGAAACCCATAGAATACGCTAGTTGTTTACTGTCGCCGGCTCAGAAGAATTACCATACTACCGAGCGTGAGGCTTTGACACTTGTATGGGCGTTTTCGAAGTTTCGTGGTCCTTATGTCATTAAAATCACTATCAGGACGAGTTGCCAGATGAGCGTTGGCATTGCAACCATATAATCTTAAAACTGAATACGTTTCTGGTACATAGAACGCTTTGGCGGATACTCTATCACGTCCTATATGTCATGATGGCCTCGAGTCTGAGACGTGTGACATCTGTTTCGTTACCGTTAATTTACCAGTTGAGAACATGCGAGAGATAAGAGAGAAACAACTCTCTGACCCAGATGTAGCTTCCATTATCAAGTGTTTTGAAACACAGGAAACCTGTGCCGTAGATGTCCGACGATGGAGTGATCGAGGATATCTGATGAACGATATTCTATACCGTTACTCTCCTGATCATGATAGAGAAGAAGCGTAGCAAGTTGTGCCAAAGTGTATGGTCGAGAAGGTACTGAAAGAAACACATGACTCGCCGCTCGGCGGTCATTATGGTACCGAACGCACCTTACAGAAAATCATCCCTCGTTATTATTGGATTAGTATGCGTGATGTTGCTGCTTATGTCTCTAAGTGTATCGATTGTCAAAGGTATAAATCGTCGAACTTGAAACCGTCTGGATTGTTACAGACGCCAAATCAGCAACGGTTTGAAGTCCTCACCATTGATCTTTTTGGACCTCTTCCGGAGACACCCACAGGGAAAAAGTAGATTTTTATTGTTGAAGATACTTCTAGATATTTTTGAAGATACTGAAGATGGACGGATATGTTTGCCTTCAAAGAAGCAACGGCGGAAGGGTGCGCTCGTTGTTTCATTGACGAAATTGTCCTCCGCTATGGAACACCCAGGAAGGTCATCAGTGAAAATGGTGTACAATTTGTTGTAGAAGTAATGCAACATGTAGCGCAAGCTTTAGGATTCTCCCAGAGTTTTATTCACGCCTACCACCCCGCTTCTAATCCGGTAGAGCGGAAAAATCGAGACCAAAAGACCCAGCTCGCAATATTGACCAGAAATGACCACACCAGTTGGAAAGAGAAGCCACCTTCGCTCCGATTTGCGATGAATACTGTGAATCAGAGTACGGGTTATACTCCCGCTTACTTTATGTTCGGTAGAGAACTCAGAACGCCAGATAATGTTCTCCCTCAGATAACACCTTACCTACGGTTACTTGCTAATACCTTAGGCCAAGCGCGAGAGAATCGCGAGAGACAACAGGACCTCCGAAAGAAGTATGCTCACAACAAACGGAGAGATGGAAGTATTTCCAAGTATCCGACTTAGTGTTAGTCAATACCCATGTATTAAGTAACTCCAAAGCTGGAGTTACTTCGAAATTATTTCCACGCCGAAATGGACCCTATCGGATTTCCCGAATTATCAGTCCGACGTCGTATGAAATTCTTGCTCCAGATAATCCATCTGTGCCTTTGGGTACTTACCATGCATCCGCCTTAACAAAGTATGATCCGCCCACTGCTAATCTACCACTTCCAGGACCTGTTCAGCCTATGCGTCGTAGAGGTCGTCCTAGGAAATGTCAATAGGATCACCCTGTAGCATCTGTTCCAGTGGCCAGGCCCATTTCGAGATCTCATCCCCTTGCCTGGATGCTCCTTCGCTATCACTAGTGCGCGTAGTGTGTCGCTAAGTGTAGTGCGCCGATCGTCGCGTGTGTGTCGCCCTAAGTACCATTAACCCTTTCTTTCTTTTGTTTTGTATCACACCCGGGACAGTGGTGTGATCCAAAGAGGGAGAATGTAGCATGACTTAATTTTTCCCGCCTCGGATGTACGTATCGGCAACACAGCCTACGCGTCTACGCTTAAAGGGATGATGCGCGGAGTATGCTAAGAGAGTCTAAGCAGAACCGTTGAAGACAGCGGTTGTTTTTCAAGTTTTCAGCATATTGGTGTGCTTTGTCACATGTTCTGTGCCGATTGGTTTTCGAGTGCGACCGCGGTGTCCCTCGCGTTATATATGTTTTCACTTACTATATAGTACGGTTATTGTTTTCATATATTTGTAATTCTTTCCCTTAATTAACTTTAAGTGCTGTGGACTGTTGTGTTCACTTATTTCGCCATTTTGTTTGTGCCACGTGTTTTGTTTAAGAATATTACTTGTTTTGGTTATAATCTTTAGAATTGTTTAATTATTTGTTTAGCTTATTTGTTAAGAATCTTTCTTTTGTGGGTTTATTTGTGTCAATATACCTTTGTTGCATTGTTTGACTTAATAGTCACATGGTTACAAATATTGCTTTACCTAAATTATAAATAAATGTCAGGGGGGAGATTATTTCCGTCCATAGGAAACCCTCACCATACACGTTTAGTTTAGTTAGTTTAGAACAATAGTTTTAGATATAGCTAATAAATATATTGTCAGATATTTAAAAAATTATATTTTATTTTTTATGACTTTATTCATCATATTTATGCTATATGTTTTGGATATATTTAGTTTTTGTTAAAGTTTTGAATTTTGAATCTTGTATTTCTTTACATTTTACATTGTTTTTCATTATTTTTAGGGTTCCGTACCGAAAACGGAACCCTTATAGGATCACTTTGTTGTCCGTCTGACTGTCTGTCTGCCTGTCTGTCTGTCTGTCTGTCTGTCTGTCTGTCTGTCTGTCTGTCCGTCTGTCTGTCTGTCAAGACCTTTTTCTCAGGAACGCGTAGAGGTAACAAGTTGAAATTTGTATCAAATACTCGAGTCTGCGGTCTCTTTCAGCTGTGAAAAAATCAAACTTGTAAGTCAACGCGATCAAAAGATATGACCGTTTATGTCGCATATTTTGCGATTTCACGAGGGAATCAAAACCTATAGGGTACTTCCCGTTGACCTAGAATCATGAAATTTGGCAAAAAGCGGTGTCTTACAGCACATGTCAAGGGAAAAATCTGAAAACCGTAAATATGTAGTTTAATTACAAGAAAAATGCGAATTTACTATTAGAAACTTATGAAAATTCACTAATGTTGTCGTAGTGGTATTGTCAGGCTCCAGAAGCATATGGGTTGCATACAGTTAGGTCCTATTCTATGTTTATTTTGAATTTTCTTTGTTTATATTCGTTATGCATTTCATCACGTACGCTTTATGTACATAATATATACAGGGTATATATTATGTCTAAATTTTGCTTTTTTATAACCGACATGCGACATACTCAAGTCGCGTAACATCCTGTATATATTATATTTCGTCTAATTTTTCTTTATAATCTACATAATATGTTGATAATCCACATAATAATACTATACTATACAAGTTTGTACGGAACCCTCGGTGCGCGAGTCACAACTCGCACTTGGCCGGTTTTTTGCTTTACTACTAAGTAGAGATAGATGTTTATTTTCCTTTTTTTAGAGGAAATACACACTATTTATTATTCTTGTTTTGTCATAACAATTAATTTTCAAAATCTAATATTATTTTGTAGATTTTAAATTATAAAAAAAATTGTCAAAGGGGCACTTGCTAGGGACGGCCCTAGCTGGTGGATATGGTTTGGGCAGCGGCGCAGACTGCAGGAGACGCATGTAAGGCAGGAAGGACGCCTGTTGGTCAGGGTCTCTGAAAAGTGTAGGCTACAGTCCACTGCACTGTTGTAATAAAAACCATACCGACCCACGTGTTTAGGAACATTCCTCTACGCTCCCTTGGTGCCACGGTTATCATGCGATAGCCAATATTTCTTATAGTTAATTACCATTACATTTACCCGTCGTAATAAAACCCCTTCAAGCCACACGTGATTTTAGGGACATTCTAACCCTCGGTCCGACGCTAAAAAGATTTGAAGTCTTTAAGATGATAATCACGTGCATGAATTTATATTTCCCACGGATATTTTTTATCATCCGAATTGAAATTCTCCGAGAGACATTTAAAACATAAAAACGTCCCCATCAAAATAATCATGTAGACCAGATTGTTAGTGTCTTTGGGAACCTTTTTAGTTATTTGTGTAAATATATTATGCATGCGCTTATTATAAGTGTATAAGTGTAAATATATTAAGTAAGTCGCATAGGGGAGGAGTCAAGGAGCATACTCATATTTAATTAAGGGGTATGCACGGAACACCATCGGGATGATATAAATATCTCAACTAGGTCTAGTTTAAGTTAGTTGTTTAGTATTGTTAACTTGTCTTAGCTGTAGGCGTAATGTAATATAATATTTAGTTATGATATTTCAGTCTACTACTTTTTATTTAATAAACGTGCCTTACGAATACCCGACCACAGACGCAACAAGATCCCGAGATAGGTAAAACTATCTCAGTGTCCGAAAAATTGCAGGCCAGCAGATCCTTCTTCACAACATTGGTGGCAACGGCAGGACGGTTTATGGAAGTCGTCTATACGCTACCCTCGCCAAAAACCATCATCAACACCAGCATCAGCCCAAGGACCAGTACCCTTTTCAGCATCCTTTTCATCAGACGCCACTGTCATTGGTTAAGGAGATGTTTTTGTAAGTGTTTATCTTTTTATCTTGTCTTGTTTTCTGGTATTTTCATTCAAAGGTTCACGAATTTTCTTCTAATTTTTTTAACAAGCGTTTTTGTTACATTTTTGCTTGATATATACAACAGTTATTGTCGTTTGTTTTGTTAAATGTTAACGAGGTATAAGAAGAAGTTAAAAGTTTTAAACTACTCACAATCAGCCGAAGAATTCTGTAAAAGTTTTAGAACAGAATTTTCTAAATTTAAATATGATAACCAATCATTCTCAAGTTAGTATAGATTTAGCTCTTAGATTTATTGAAACGTATAGCGGGAGTGAAAGTTTAGATGTTTTTATTAGAAATTGCAATACGGCGTTCGTAATTACGTCTCCTAACGAACATTCTGTTATTTTATAATTTATTGAGAAAAATCTTAAAAGAAAGGCTTTCGAAACTGTTAGGTGTCATGACTATAGCTCTAGGCAAGAATTAAGAACTGTTTGGCTAAATACTTTTCGAGAATCAGGAAATCGTGCCTACTGGCAGGAAGTTTTGAGAAAAACATACCAAGCCCTGCTCAAAAAGTATGCGATTATAAAAGTAAATTATTTTTAATCTTGTCAAGAAAATCTCCGATTGAAACTCCGATACATATAATTTAGATCAATTAACACTCGCCAGTGATTTTGAGCATAGATGCTTTAGACATTTTTGTTAGAGGTTTGTTTCCTAGATTAAAACAATATGTCAGGTTTAATAGACCGAATTCCTTAGAACAGGCAATTTTGTTAGCGGAAACTGAGGAGAAGGCAATGCTAGACGATGCTCTTCTCCGAGGCTATCCTAAACATAATGTTAAGACTGTGAGGATTAAACAAAATTGTAGTATATGTAATATGAATAATCATACAAAGGAAAATTGTAGATTTAAAAAATATTGTGCGATTTGTAAAATATAACCACAATACAGAAAATTGTAGTTATAATAAATTAGCCAATAATGACAGAAGAAACAATGGTTATTCTTCAAATAAATATTCTCAACCTAATACTGGTAGGTATAATCAGCAGAGGTCTGACAGTAAAAATCAGCATAGGAGAGATAATTTTAATTCAACTAGTTTCAATGAAAATGACAGAAATTCTAATCAAAGTTTTCGTGCTAGGGATTATAAAAATAATGTTCACAAATTAAGTGAAAATTCGGTTCTATATTATAATACAATCCAATCCACTAAACACCAGGCAGTAAGAACAAATCTTGATATAAGTATAGCAGATAAATGTAAATTGCTAATAGACACAGGGGCGCTAAATATCTCTCTAATAGATATCTCTCTAATTAAGTTAGGTCAAATAAAAGACGAAGTTGTAATATATAATAGAACAGTGCAAATAGCGGGTATCGCGAAGTCCTTAGAAATAATAGGTACTACAATAGGATTTGTGACAGTAGGGTCTCGAAAAATTAAACATATATTCCATGTCGTAAGGGACGACATAAAACTAGCTTTCGACGGTATATTAGGAATAGATTTCGTTGAAAAGAATAATATTATTATAGATTTTAAAAAGAAAGTTTTATGACTAAATAAAGATTTTTAAAGATTATACCGCAGGAAAAGTTAATTAGCAAAATTGAAATACCGGCCAGATCTGAAATGGCTATTAACTAATTGCTTGAGGATGGTTCTGTTGGTATATGCGAACCTAAGTTGCTTAAACCAAACTTATACATTGGCGCAACCCTGACTGTAGTGAAGGATAAAACATGTGTGGTTATTGTGTTAAATATATCAGAAGAGTATATATGTATAGTATTGCTACACATAAATTTAGTGCCAATGGAAAATTTTCATGAAGTAAATTATTATAATACGTCGAATGGTGAACGTTTGGAAAAAATAATGGAATTGGTAAATTTGGATCATTTGGATACCGATAATAAAAGTAAAATCTATAAATCATTGAAGGATAATCAAGATATTTTTTATTTGAAAGGTGAGAAATTATCTTAAAACCAGAAACCACACCAATAAATACACGTCCATACCTATTACATCATACACATAAGAATATCACTGTAGGTGAAACAAAGAAAATGTTAGAAGACGATATTATATAAACGAGCAATAGTCGTTGGAATTCGCCACTGCCAGTTGTTCGCAAAAAAGATGCAAAGGATGGAGAAAAGAGTTGGCGCGTTGTCGGCGATTTTCGAAAAATTAACAAAAACTCAATCCCTGATGGTCACTCTATACCAAATATAGTTGAGATTCTGGATAATTTAGGAAAATCCAATTTTTTTTCCACACTAGACTTGTCAAATGGATTTTATCAAATACCAATTGATGAAAAATCTAAAGAAGTAACTGCATTCAGTATACCGCAAGGACATTATCAGTTTAAAAGACTGGTCATGGGTGTGCAAACGTCACCTGCAACCTTCCAAAGGTTAATGAATGCCGTTCTTAGTGATTTAACAGGATTTAAGGCTTTTGTTTATTTGGACGATACTGTTGTTTTCGCAAAAAGTGTGGAAGATCACAATTCAAAACTTGTCGGACATTTTCCAGAGAATAAGGAAATTTAATTTAAAATTAAAACCCGAGAAATGTGAATTTTTAAGAAGTTTATTATCTGGGACATCAGATTTCTGAAAATGGAATTCTGTCTGATCCAAGGAAAATAGAAGCTGCAAAAAACTATCCTCAGCCTAAGTATAAAAAAGATAATCAAAGTTTTTTGGGTCTTGCTTCGTATTACAGAAGGTTTATAGAAAGTTTTTCAAAAATCGCTAATCCATTAACTAACCAACGAAGGCAAAGTTACTTTTAACTTCGATGACAAATGTATCGAAGATTTCAAGACCTTAAAAGAGAAATTAATAAGCTTACCTATTCTTCAGTACCCCGACTTTGAAAAACCACAACAATATAAAATAAAAGAAAGAAAGATCCTATGTTCTAGATTCTAGACCACTCCGCCTTATGGGGATTTACATGTAACCCTCCGCCTTATGGGAAATTACATGTAATCCCTCCGCCTTATAGGGAATTACATGTAAAATTTAGCCTAACCCTCCGTATAGGGAATCCTATAGAAAATAGTTCTGAACGTAGCCGAGCGTGTATCTGTAGATGGCGCCAGCGCTAGGGAGGGGGCACCGGAGGAAAAGGGGGATTTAGACCCGACAAGAGCGGACAATACCGAACACGAATAGACTAAGCGGGAAAATTCAAAATGGGTTGCGGGATGGCGATTGTAGAAATAAACACTGTCAGTTTCTTGGATTTATTCTGTGTGTTTATCCTATTAAGAGATTCACCTAGTTTTTGGTCATTGAACCCGTGCAAAAAATTGTGGGAAAGTTAAAACCGTCGAGTCAGCAATTTCCTGTTCCAACTTGTCTGTAAACGTAACCGTAGAAATACTGTCAGTTTCTTGTAATTGTTCTATGTGTATTCTAGAAACGTGACCGTAGAAATATACACTGTTTCTCGGAATTAATGTGTTTATCCTATTAAGAGTTTGACCTAGTTTTTGACCCGTGCAAAGAATCGTGGGAAAGTTAAAACCGTCGAGTCAACATTTTCCCGTTCCAACTTGTCTGGGCCATTCCGAGAAATTTGGATGAGTCATAGATCACGTAACACATACGGAGTATTTTGATTGGTTTATTGAATATTAGTTTTTGGGTATAGATAGGACGCAAACATTTTATTTCACACTCCTCACGATGAGTCATTGAACACGTGCAAGGTCACTGAACTGTCGACTCAGCATTTTCTTGTTTCAACTTGTCTAGGTCACGTGACATATACAATGCATTTTGATTGACTTATCGAATATTCGTTTGGGTATAAATAGGACGCAAACTACTAATAATGAATTAGTTATATCAACGCAGTACCACCAACATCTTGTTTATTTATTAAATGTATATACATTGTCGACTCTCCGCTTTCGCACTGAGCCGGTTATCTTAACTATCTTATATCTAAATGGCTAATCCTAACAGTGTTTACAATAAAATTAGTGGGTTAGTATGAACTAAGCTATGGTTAGTAGATTGGTTAGGTATAGTGTCTATGGTACAGTAGTTTTATGGGTCGTGCTAAGGTGGTTGTTATATAATAGTGAAATAATTTGGGCAGTTTTGCAGACATTATACAGACGTAATGGGACATTTGCTGTTGACCTTTTGCTGAAGAAAATAAGGGGGGGGGGGGTAAATAATTTAACGCCAGTTGGGGCACCACCAACAGCATTCATGTCAGATTCGGGTATAAGTTCACCTACTTTCTTAGATGACTTACTGCAAGATTTCGATGAAGAAATTCAAAGTGAATGTCGACTCATAAACGAAGTTAGCTATCCAATATCCACGACATTATCGATTTCAACTGGATTCAGCGCGGTTAGAGGCTATTTTCACTGTGTTCGAATATTCAACTCAAAAAGAAGTTTCACATTAATCCTAATCGAATGGTTCGCATTAAAAATTGAATGGCAACGGGTGAATACGTTCTTCTCAATATCAGCGATTAAAGCACAAAGAGGAGTTAAAAGGATGTGTTCCAACTGCAGCTCAGAAACTCAAAATACGGAAATATAATATACCGAAATAGTACCCGCTTGCGATAGCTTCACCATAACTTTTCACTCATCAACCAAAAGGAATAGTTGCAGATATATCACATTACAAAGTAGGGTGGTTCAATTCGATCTGGATCAAGAGGCGGCATACAAGTTAGATGGTTTATTTAAATTAATTGATTATCGTTTGGATCGTTTGAAAACATTAAACTTTGCCGATTATTACAACGAGTGGCTGTAGCATTTCATAAACTTACCAAAAGATTGTGACGTCACATCAACGTTGGAAAACCTACTACAAACATCTTCTCAGCACTTTGAAAGCATAGAATATATGTATGAGATTTTGGCGCACAACAAATGGAAATTATTCAGATATAAGATATATAATCAACCCGACAGTGTAATGGTTTAGATCGCCAACGATACAGTAGAACGGTTAGTACAAAGAAAAGCACTATTGGAGCAACACATTATAAAAATACAACGATTAATATTAGCAATTAAAAGATATCAAGATGCTAAAAAGTGCTACCAGCTATTTTCTAAACTGTGTATCAGTGAATAAGTGTTGTGTTTGCTGTAGTCAGTATAAATTACATTTAATGACACATATAACACCCAGGGAACTACAGTCGATGTGGGATACGCTTCCATCGCATTTTCAAGAAGATGAAGATATAGCCGCCTGTCTCCCATGTTACAAACATGACAATCTACCAACTGATGGATCATATTGATGGACCCCCACCACCTCGATATAAATGTTATAAATGTATTGATGAAAAAAGATTTTGTAATCTGCAATGAGTTTTTACTAATTATAATAAAAATATAATTTAACAATGTATATCGTTTTTCTTATCCATTTTATTCCGTTTCAGGATAGAGGTAAAATAAAACCATGTTATTAGTCGAACAAAAATACATATTTATTAACATTTATAAGCAGAACACTATTTTACAATAAGTACATATTTTTTAAAGTACATTAGTTTCATCGATCCAGTTATTCTGTGAATTATCGAAACCTAGCCATTTCACATACACGTTCGATCCTTTACGACGCAGCACTTTTTCAGCCAAGTAGACATCATGATGTTTAGCCTTTTGCAACTCGTACTCGCAGAATGCCCCTTGAATTGGTCTACCCTGAATATCCTTCAATAAATATGTAACAGGGCTAGAAATTTTAACTTTTAGAATTTTAAACAGTTCCGTTGACCAATTAGGAGTATATTCTTTAGCAAATACAGTCTTCTGTTTGCTAATACGTACAAAATCACCCACTCGAAATCGACTTCTGTCGGTAATATTTATATGTGAATAAACTGTTTCGAGTAATTGCTTCTCATTATTTAAATTTACATTTTTGGGCTTCATACCAGTGGTAGAGTTACATTGTAATCTCTAGTTATCTCATCCAATATAGAGTACCAAGCATATTTCCCATTTAGACTAAATGATTGATATAATTTCTTTTTTAGAGTGCGAATAACCAGTTCAGCCATACATGCTTTCATGATGGTATACGTTGAGTAATGATTAACCTGTTTCTTCTTCATTAACGAATTAAATTGTTGGTTATAAAACTCTTTGCCCTGATCTGTTTGTAGATTGCGTGGTGTGCGATTACTCTCTTGGAAAATTTTCTCGAATGCATCTGGTAAACTTGTTGCAGATTTATCCTTTAACGGAGCAGTCCACAGAAATTTTGAGAAACAATCAATCACCACCAAAATAAATTTACCAAATTCAGCCAAAAAGGACCAAATTCGGCTAAATCTGCTTGCCATAAATCATCTATACCTTTTAAAATTAAAGTTAAAATTTTTTCTTGCAGGTTTATGCAATTCATTAACCACATCTTGTTTAACGGACTTCGTTGAAAGAAGGCGGAGTCGTCCCATGAGGAATGTCTTGTAAATTAACGCGTTTCTTTGGGATCAGCCTATCAGTAATGACTGGTGGATTAGGTGCAACTATTGCTGGTTTATCTAGGTGCTTATTTAATAAACGAATATCATTTTTTTTTTCTCTTTATTTTTTAAATATATTTAACTGATTCTGAATATTCGTTTTATAGATATCATGAGAATTATCAAATTGCAGTTTAATGATACTAATAGAAGTATCAACAAAATCTTTAGTAGCAGCGTCTAACTTATCCTGAGGTTGACTTATGTTGCAAATTCTTGTATTCTCAACATTAAAATCACCGATACGAGTAAAAAGAAATCCTGGTCCAGGAGTTCCCCCGGAGATCCCCGTGTTTGACCACTTTTACGATTTGAATGACGTCCGAACTTATCGAGGCTCATCATTGATGTGAGCTATGAATACACAATTCATTCTATTATATTTGCCTCCCGTAATTCCTCTTCGATAGCCACAATTTCAATCTGAAAGGAGATGTATTTCCAGCCTTCTTAGAAGCAAGTAAAAGACATAGTCGGTCTATTAACTCTTCAAGACTATCCCAATATCGATATTGCACTCTTGCTATATTATTAGGAATCTGTAAAGATAAATCAAATAGCCCTGTTCCAGATGATGAGGAATCTGATCCGGTTTCCTCAAAAAGTGGTTTAATTTTGTTTCTAATTTCATACGTCCTAGATCCTTGAGTCTGCGAATTTGGGTTATAATTTCTCCGCAGCGCGTTGGTTCTCTCCAAAATATCTATATTAATTGCATATGTCATCTAATTTAAAATGTCATATAATTGCGCTTGTCATCATCATTATAACCAATAGGTTTCTTCTTGAAAAGTAATTTATAGAGACCAGGAGTACCAATGTATCTGATTCCTTATATTTTTAAATCTTTTCCGATAACCTCTACACCCGATTTTACGATGACCCATTTTTCAGTATCCGGATTGGAATGAATACCCATTCGCATATCAAATTCATCTTTTTTTCATCTACGTCTTTTATTAACATTTCCACATATTGCTTCGGTAAAGGATCCATAGTTTGAAGATCTTCGATAAAGGTTTCAAATACATCTTCATCGTCTCGAGGTATATTGTCATATGACATTTCTTGATTGCGTACTCGCTTAGGTTTTTGTAAGAAATTAGTTGCTTTTCGTTTAGTCCCAACTTCACCATCACTTTCTTGTTCTTTTTGGATAGGGATAAATTATAAATCTTAGAAGGGGAACCCCATTGTTTATAACTTCTAAAAATATTCTGCTGCCGTTGTTGTGATGTGTCTATTAAATTCTTCAAAGGTTCGATTAGTGGTTATAAGTTTTATTTAATAATTCATCTTCTTCGACTCTATTCAGTTTCATAGCTACTAACTTTTAACGAATTGATCTTGCCTACGCTGAACATTTCTACTCATCATACCATATTTTCTATAACAGCTTTTAAACAGCTTTTAGTCAGCTTTCACTCAGCTTTCAATCAGCTTTAAACAGCTTTCAATTTGATTTCAACAATTTTCAATTAGCTTTAAACAGATTTCAATCAGCTTTAAACAGCTTTCCATCAGCTTTAAACAGCTTTCAGTCAGCTTTAAATAACTTTCAATCAGCTTTAAACAGCTTTCAATCAGCTTCAAACAGCTTTAAACAGCTTTCAATCAGCTTTCAATCAACTTTAAACAGCTTCCAATCAGCTTTAAACGTCCTCTCACTCCAACAGTCCTGATGTATACTGACTATCTGGATCTATTTACCTATTATTATATACTGCTCTAAATATTTAAGATATCTCCCCTTATCAATGCTACAATCTTTATCCACAGTTATAAACCCATACGACTCTATCCAGCATTCTGAACACATTTCCTTAAATTTATCGAAAGTCATATCACTGCTTATGTGATCGTTGTAAACATGTTTGAGGTTTAAATCATCTTGTTTGAAGAGTAATGTAAAATTTGCATTATCGAGTATTAGATGTTTGGGGATACGATTATATGTTTGCACAGATAGAAAGAATCAATATTATTGTGTCGCCCGATGCTGAAATATTCTCGTATCACATCCTGCTTATCGCAAGCTATCATCGAATATGAAAATTGAATCGGGTTTTGCATTACTAGGTTTCATAATACCTACATTCTCTTTGAATGGGAAATATCCAACACCTTTGAGCGGTTTTAAAACTTTTTCAAGAAACTGATATTTCGAGTGGTATAGCGATTTTGAATAAACATATACGTTTTTAAACTTTACACCGTTCTCATCAAACAGTAAACTCAACATTACGTTGGATTTGCTGCAATTTGATGGACCACAAATTAAACATCTCAACGTATTCCGGAGCAAAATGCCATGACGTCTCGCTTTTGTTAGTGACATACCTTCACCAACACATGAATCAAGATTCATGATTGTTAGAGATAGTTTCTGCTTAACGACCCGCATGATACTAAAATATAAGGCGCTCAACAACTATATATAAACTTGATGTATCGTGTAAACATTCATTGCAATATGTGCGCTGGAGGAGGCATCATCAATTCACTCATCAACAAGCTCCCGTTCGAGGTACACATACCTGGAGGTTATCAGTATTGTGGTCTGGGTACTAAGTTGGAAAAGTGGTTAGCAAGAGGTGACCCCGGTATTATTCCTCTAGACAGCGCATGTGAAGAACACGATATTGCATATTCACAAAGTAACATTCAGTCGGATCGACATAGAGCTGATAAAGTTCTTGAAAAAGCTGCTTGTTCGGTGAAAAAACAGCTGCATTATCTGTTGCTTCCATTGAAAATTAAACGGGAACTCGGAATGGGTATTAATAATAAAACAAAAAAGAAAATTGCAATAGTGGAGTCGTATAAAAAGTGCGCAAAGCAATGAAAAAGTTCAAGAATCTAGATGGGAGAGAAGGTGGTAAAATTGCTCTAGCAGCTGCTAGACTTGCGGTTAAGGAGGCAGAAGGTCGAAGAAAAATGTGTACTCCTCTTATAATCCCCATACCGAAACATGGTGGGATGCTACCGCTGATATCGCTATTTGCAGGGCTAAGTGCGCTTGGTTCGCTAGCAGGTGGCGCTGCAGGAATTGCAAGAACTGCAAGCAAAAGCAGTGAACGCTTCCAAAGATGCTAGAAATAAATTAGCCGAATCAGAGCGGCATAACGAGAAAATGGAAGCAATTGTATTAAGTGGACGTGGACTATATCTCAAACCATATCGAAAATGTTTAGGGTTGTATTTAAAGCAGTCCCCAAAAACTAAGTAAGCTACCTCGACGTCCGCTTACCGACTTCGATATTAAAAACTACGCTGCACAAGAACACATTAAGCATTTTCGTGGTGTGTTTATGCGTGACTCTCTTCCATCGAGAAAACCTTGATGCAACGAATGTGCGGTGATAAATTTAGATTCTGCTAAAGGATCGGGCACGCATTGGGTTGCGTATAAAAAAACGGGGGAATTTAATTTCATACGTTGATAGCTTCGGTGACTTGCAACCGCCTGCAGAGCTGTTAAAATATTTTCGAGGTAGCGAGATAGTGTATAATCATGATAAATATCAGAAATTTAATAGCTACAACTGTGAACATTTATGTCTGCAATTTCTTACAGAATAAAACTGATAGCAACTATATAAATCCATCAGTCATGTCTCAGACCTTCACACTGCAAAGTACTACTAACTTGCTCTCTCTGAATTATCACCCATCGATAGAATTAGACCCCGACACATTTTATTGCTTATGACTTATTGGATTTTACACATACAATACTATTCCGAATATTGAAGAAGATTGTAATAATCTATTTGAGTACGCAGATGGGAAGCAAATTAAAATACCAGCTGGCTCGTATGAGATAACAGATATTGAACTCTGCAAAATCAGCTGATTAGCGGAACCTACGTCGAGAAGATCGGACGAGATACGGTGTTGTCAATTAAACCCTACAATAATACGCTGAAGTGTGAAATAAAGAGTAAATGCGATATTGATTTCACTGCTAGTCGCTCAGTAGGGAGATTGTTGGGCTTTTCTGCAAGAAAGTTAGCAGCTAATCAATTACACGAGTCAGATTTACCTGTTGAAATTATAAAAGTTAATAGTATTCGCGTTGAGTGTAACATTGTGCATGTTGTTTACTAAAATAACACGCTATCACATACTATATTTTAATTTTCACCTAATGTTGATCCTGGCTTTGCAATAAATATTGAACCACGAAATACTATTTACTTACCAATAAACGCTCTAGCGATAGATAACATCACATTAACAATTCTCGATCAAGACGGCAGCCCTGTGAATTTTAGAGTTGAAAGAATACTAGTACGTTTAGAGCTGAAGAGCATTAAGTGAAAGAGAGAGAGAGAGAGATGGGAATTAATTTTCAAGGAAATCGTACAAAAGCAGCTGTTTCGATCAATTCTACCACTCTACTCGACATTTAGATCTCAAAGAGTTAACACCTATATTAAAAAATAAACTATTATCTCTAGGATATAAGTTAAAGCGATAGTATGGATAAAATAAATATATTCTCCAAAGTTGACTATGAGGACTATTGCAAAGAGTGAATTTCACATACATCACCCTCTGGCTCAAAACTATCGAAACAGAGATGATGAGATTCGTATAATGATACAACACCAAGATATTTACACTTGCCCGAGTGAAAGTTATATTTATGTGAGCGGAACCGTTAATTTTCCGAAACTCATTCCACCAGCAACTACGCACAAATTTGAGTTTGTGGGAAATGCATATGCGTTTTTGTTTGAATGGAGTTGAAGTAGATAAGAATCGAGATGTAGGAATTACAAGCTCCATGAAAGGATTACTCTCCAACATCAAGCGAGATCAGCATATACTTGATCTTTGCGGCTGGGCTGAAAATGCTATAAATGTTACATACTTTGATTGACTTGACTTTTGCTGAGGATTATGCAAAAATATTAATGAATGTGAAGCAGGAATTAATTCTACTACGAGCTAGAACTGACGTGAACTACTACAAAGGAGATGCAAATATAACTCTCAATATTGATAGAATTTACTGGAGAATTCCCCATCTCCAACTCAACGACGAAGCTCGATTGAATGTATTGGACAAACTCAAAGAAGATAAACCGATATTAATACCGTTTCGTAAGTGGGAGTTGCATGAACTTCCTGCTTTAAAAAATTCGGATAGAGATATCTGGTCTGTAAAACATCTACAGCTCTGGAGAAGCCTCGATATGTTATAATTGCTCAGCGAGAGGGGCAAAGGGATACCCATGTAAAAAACGCATCCAAATTTGATAATGCATCACTGCGAAATATGAAAATTCATCTAAACTCGAATTCATATCCGTATGATAATTTAAATGTTGATATAAAGAATGGTGATTATGCTCAACTCGATTACATGTATGCTACTTTTCAAAACAGTTACTATGGTGATTGTGTAAACGAGCCAATATTGGATATGGCTCAATTCAGAGATCATGTTCTTTATGTATTTGATGTATCTAAACAAAATGAGAGTATTAAATCATCAACTGTTGATTTAAAAATTGAATTTGAAGCTACGCAGGCATTCAAGTCAAACACTCAAGCCTATTGCCTTATTTTATGTGATGCTATCGTTGAGTACACCCCATTGTCGGGGATAGTTCGAAAATTAATTTAAACTCATGGGAAAGAAACGTGTATCATTTTTAACAAACTCTAGTGGGGTAGTCCCAGTGTGAGTCTAGAAACGGTATCGAGTGGTTGAGGGAAGCTGCAGATCGTGCACGTTTTCGTAGAAGAATCAATCATTTGGAAAAATTACTGGGGCCAATACTGAGATAGAAGCATATAGTCCATATGGCTAGACGATTTATCATCGATGTTTAAGTATTCAGTGTGAATGAAAAATTTACACCAAAAGAACTTTGAATCAAATCATGTGGATATTGTAGATACCTACCTATTCAAACCATGAACACCTTTCCAATCTCTTAACGCATCAGATAAGAAACAAGCTCAAATCAGGTTTTATCGCCAAACCTGATTCAAAATATTTTAAAGTTTCAAATTCAGCATTCAGATAGTTTTAATATTATTTTTGTAAAAGAACATTTGAAAAAACTGTTATTAGATTCTATTTTCAATTCTTACTTACATTGTAATGAATATATTGGTATAAATTTAGAAGATGAAGAGGATAAATTTTACGATTGTCCTAATTTAATTAAAATGAAACATACCTGTATATTTTTAAATATTCTATGTGTAGTGTAAGATATGTTGAATGTTTATATAAGTATTTAAATGTATTGAAGTAAATTTTAATAAAACCATAAATTTTATGTAGTTTTCATTATTTTACAACTTTATATTCTCTTTGGAACTAATATTTATTATCAAATTGTCGACTCGTTTCCGAATATGTTTATATATTCTCAAGAGTTAGAGCAAGAGGTAGAAATATCAGCTCATATTTTAACCACTATATAAATATCGAATGTTTCGGATTCCTAAATATTTATTCTAATATATCTTAAAACTATACAGGCGAATACTCACGCGTGTTATATAAACATTTCATGTGTTTAGGATATTTACGCTCGGACTGAAAAACAAGTGGGTAGCATAATAAAAAAGAGATATATGTTATATAGACATTTATTATAAATATAAGCATTATTAACAATAAAAAATATTATTAGTAGTTACAATAAAAGAATATATATTTTAAAGTTACAAGAAAAAAATATAAACATAATTTACAATATAAAAAATATACATTATTTACAATTAAAAGATATATAAACAATATTTACAAGAACAAATATATAAACATAATTTACAGTTTTATGAAATAAAAAATGTATACACATTATTTACAGTTATATAGAAAATCTTTATAACACTAACAAATAGTATTTTTTGCCCCCTATGATTTTGTGTCCCCATGAGTATGTATGCCGTCAGAACAAATGTATCGTTTATCGTCATTGCTACTAAGAGTAATTTTATTTTGTTCGATGGTATATATGACGTGTTTGTAGCTTCTAAATGTTTGTTGTTTACGATATATTTGCTCCCCGGTGAGCATACAGTGTTTATAATCCTCACCACTAATGTCTTTATTCACAACACATTTTTTAACACCTTTTGCCTTTTTCTTCCAATTCACTTTATCCCTGTCTGTACAATAGGCATACATTTTCGCTCTAACCCCGACAAATTTAAACATAATCTCACCCCCCAAATCATCCTTCCTTAAGCCTAACACAGCTTTATTTTTTAGCGGCATATTGAAAACGTTATCACACCCGAAATTGCTGTTGTCATATTTTTCAATATTCTCCTTGATATCTATATAAACATCATTTCAATCAATAAATTAAGACTGTCAGTGTCACAGTAGCATAAAGTAACTTAATCACCATATTTGAGTTTCATAAAATCATAATAAAGGTCATACATTAACAATTTCGATAATTCCAAAACGGAAAACCCCATATAAATTGGCTTGTTAAAAATAACTTTTTACTTTAATAAATAAATTTTTCGAGAAAGTTGAAACACTTTTCATATTAAGTTTAGCGAGAAGTGTTTCCGCGCCAGGTTTATGTCCAATATTTTCCCAATGATTAACAAGCTTGATATCAAATCGTTTGATAACATTTTCCATCGTTTTACAAAACACACAGTTGTTCATTAATTAAAAAAATCCTTCTCAAAATCATGTTTAGCCGCCTGTCGCAAAGTTGTATTCAAATCAATGTATTGTTTCAGCCAATCGGATTGCTGGAATTCTATTATTCTGTGAATTTTTATAATTTTGAGTGCGTGATTTAATGCTTGTTTTAAATTTCGGTAGTGAAAAATATACTTTTCTTTGTTTTTTTAATTTGGAATGAGTTTTTTATTATTAAATTTCGATTTTGGTGGTATCATACTTTCAACGAGAAATGGTAGATCGTTATGTGGGACCTCTAGCGAATCAGGATACCCGATATCTGCTTGAATGAAATATCCAATAGGTGAATCATCACTCATTTTCATCACGTCAAAGTCTAAAATTTCATTCTTCGTCAATCATTTAAAACCACCGTAAGGCATTAGTTGAGAAAGTGCCCAGCCATACAAATTATTTGCATCCCAATATGTTAAATATGTACTGGGATTGATTGGGATTATATTCAGATATGTAATTATTATTAGCTTTAGCATATCTCAGTGAAGCTTGACAAATACCCCCTCTAATGCCTTTGGCGATGAAATGATGCATGTCTATGTCTGTGAAAAGTTCTAAATTTATGTCTTCATTATATCTTCATCTGTCATTTTCAGCATTGCATCCCAGCTTAGTCCGGGTGCCGTATAATAATGCGCCGGATCAAGTTGATATGTCGTGGTGCACACGTTGCGAAATTGTTCAAAAATGTCTGTTAGTAATAACACGTCTGTCTTTAAATATAGGTAAGAATAATATTTTAAATTTCGGCAATTAAAAGTATTCTAAACAGTTTGCGCGAAATTATATTCTTTGTCGGTGATAATATGGTTGTTTAATGAGTCATTAAAACATATCTTATCGGGTATAGATGTTTCATTCAACCTTTCAAATGAGTCCATATAGTTATATGGAAAAATACCTTTTTGTCTTAATAGAATAAAGTGCTCATTGTTGGGGAAAAATTTTCTAACTTCTATGCATTGTTCATCTGTTAAATTTTTTGCAAGTTTCTCCAACGAGCTGGCCATAAATCTTAATGAATCGATAAATCTTAATTTCAAATAAATTTTATATTCTACCTTTTTTTATCTACGTATTCGCCAACGGGTAGATTTTTAGTTATGGATATATATTTTTCCTTATTTTGTTTAATAATATTAATTTTCTCCTCGTCAGAACCAAATTTATTAAAAAACAAATGCATGTCATAATTTGACATGTTGTGGAAAAATACAGGAATCTTTTTAGGAATTTTATAATTCAAATTACAATTTGAGTGAGCGGCTCCCCGAAATTTACCAGTTAAATGATCGTGATCGGCAACTTTGTCTGTTACTTGTAATAATTTATTGAATATATGACAAGAAGTGGACGTATTGTATGAATTCTGTTCATCTGCAGTTAATTTAATCATCTGAAGTGTGACGCTTAAATGATTCCTATATATTTCTTTAACATCTGCAAGTATGTAGATTTTCACAAAATACTTTTGGACAATCTTCCTCCGGTATAAGTCACAAATTTACTCAATGAATCGTTAAATGAGCATTTTATGTTATAGACAAAACTGTACGGTACGTGAATATGTGTTTGATTGATATAGCTATTGTCGGGGTTTGGCGAACATGTATCAATTAGTTTTAATATCGATTTATTTCATTTTATAGCATTTTCCTATCGTAATTCTGAAATTTTAATCTGTTCCCGGGGTCATATCACCTCTCATATATTTTACAAGGTCTGCTGTCGGCATAATAGTGTAAATTTTATTGCAATCGTGCAATGTATGTTGGTTAAAAGTTGATTCAGTTGAAAAAAAGGTTAAGCATCCGTCACATAAATATTTTTTTCTACAATCTGATGTGATCTGACTTCTTACAAGCCGTGACATATCTTTGATTAATACATAATGACCTTTAATCCCTTCTTCTAAATATAATAAATTTACATCTTTCCCTAGTCTCGGTAGTGTAAAAAATTGGTCCTACAACGTCATGTTGTTTAGATTTAGAATTAAACTCTAGACCATAAACGATAATACTAATATTATTCATCTGTTCGAATTTGAAATGTCTTTAATTCTAAGGGGAAACTCTAGTCTGTCATATTTTAAAATTTGAGAAATGTGGGGATATGATGCTGGGCGATCTGAATGCGTATTCGCGGGGTGTGACGCGAATATAATGCTATATAAAAAGCAAAACTCGTCTTCATTTTTAATATTGATACAGGCTTTCCTATCCCTAATCTCTTTTGGCAGTTTAATAAATGATGATACGCATATTGGTTTATATTTATTGATATTAATTTCTAAATAGGAAATCTCCCTTAGTGACCAGCCCAAATCTTTCTCTTGAAACTCGCTACATTTGGTTTTAATTTTAGCACATACTGTCATAAATTTCAACAAAGTTACTCATGCTAGATGACATTTTGCAATATTTTGTGTTAAATGATTTTAATTCGCTCGCTGGATTTTTTTCATTTATACAAATACCAAATAGTTCTATATTAAACTTGATACCTGAATTATATGATTTAATAACGTTTTCACGTTTTTCAAATTACTAATAAAACTGTCTATATTAATACCTGAACCATTAATTCTACAAGTGGCAACCCTTTTCTTAAAACTGGAGCAGACTTCGGTTATATCATGTTGGAACGGCTTAACAGCTGCCTGGAGGTGTTTCTGTGATCGTAGATGCCCGGAGTACTTGATTTTTGAGGGCAGCTGCTGGTAACCATTTTTTCAGAATTTTTTTGGTGGAGGTGGTTGAAACTTTATCTTCTTGGAGGTTGAGGGTGAATCTTTGGTATCTAGGGGTCTCTTCGAAGTGGAGGATGTATCGATGTTGTAATGTTGTTGCTTGTGGCGTTTGTAGCTGTCCATTCTTGTGAAAGTTGAATTGCAAGCGGTGCATTTATAATACATTATTTTATTTTCACCACAGAATTTCAAATGACGCTGGAGATTATCTAGTCTTCCAAAAACTTTTTCACACTTATCGCCGGGATACATTTTTAATCTATCTCGATGTCGACTTGTCGTGACGAAGTTTAGTTAAGAACTGATTTAGTGCTCTCCGGGCTTATATACGCGCCGGATGCGACGAAGACAATTTGAAACAAGAAAATACTGACTCGGCGGTTCAACGTTTCACAATTCAGACATTCCATTTTCACGCGCACCAAGTTCAAATACGAAATTGATTACACGGCGTTTCTTATTGCGATAGTTTATTTATTGCAGCGGTTGCAATTTTAAACTGTACATGATTGTATATATAATTTATCAAGCGCTCGGTCCTATCTAAGCACGCGTTACATAAACATTCACTGTCGTAGTAGTTGTTAAAATAATCGTATATTATTCCCTTGACACACATTTAAAATCTTCAAGTTCAAATACTAAACTGATTACGTAAACTGAAAAAGAAACAATACCATTTCACACACAAAATTAAACTCTAATTACAGAAATACTTTTTTATTTATATTAAATATTTAAAATAATGCGAGGTCACAGATGAGTTTAAATAACTCATCCAAATTTCTCAGAATCACCCAGACAAGTTGGAACAGGAAAATGCTGACTCGACGGTTTTAACTTTCTCACGATTCACTTGCACGGTTCAAAAACTAGGTCAAACTCTAAATAGGATAAACACATTAATTCCAAGAAACAGTGTTTATTTCTACGGTCACGTTCAGCTGATAAGATAAACCGAAAATATGTTGACTCGTCGGTTCTTATCAATACTTCATGTTTACAATGTTACAAATCTCTCTTCATGTTTTATCCTTGTTGCACCCATTTACTCTTATAGGGTAATCAGCTTCACAAATTAATATCCATCCCGCAACCCATTTTGAATTTTCCCGCTAGTCTATTCGTGTTCGGTATTGTCCGGTCTAAATCCCTCTTGAGGAAATCTTGCCTCCGGTGCCCCCTCCCTAGCCACTGGCACCATCTACACATACACGCTCCGTCGCGTTCAGAACTATTTTGTATAGGATTCCCCATACGGAGGGTTAGGCTAAATTTTACATGTAATTCCCCATAAGGCGGAGGGATTACATGTAATTTCCCATAAGACGGAGGGTTACATGTAAATCCCCATAAGGCGGACTGGTCTAGAACATAGGATCTTTCTCTACTCACAACAGATGCTTCAGGATATGCATTAGGATTCATTTTAAGTCAAGGTGAATTAGGTAACAATTTGCCAATCGCTTATAATAGTAGGACTATAAATAACGCCGAAACTAGATATTCGACAACAGAACGGGAAATGCAAGCTATTTATTTGCATGTAAGCAATAAAGGCCTTATGTGTATGGTACAAAATGTACGGTAGTAACAGACCATAAACCGTTATTAAACTTAAAACATTTAGCAGATCCAAGTTTCAGATTAACAAATATGCGATTAAAATTAGAAAGTTATGATGTTGATGTCATTTATAAAGCAGGAAAGAAGAATACAAACGCTGATAGCTTGAGCAGAATGCCTCAACACGAGGGCGATAATAAAACTAATGTGTTAAACATCAAAAACGACATTTGTCTTAATTATAGGGAACTTATGAAATATTAAAATCAAAACATAATTATAAATAACAATTTCAGAGTAAACAAACAAAATATAGAAGAAATAGTATCTATATCAAAACCTATTTTTATAGGTTTATCGATAAATGGTAAATTACCCGATTTTATAAGGAAAAAATATAGTGGATAAGAAAAGATCATTGCTGAAAAAAAAAGAAAATTGGAAGATGTTGTAGTTATCGAATGTAACAAAACCAAATTCATTGTGGCATTCACAAAAGAGAACAACACAAAAAAAATTGACGATGATTATATGTTTATACAGCCATCTATTAGATATCTGGGCATTAGTTTTAATAATTTAATTATTTAGAATAAGAGAGATGAGAATGTTAGAAGGTGAATGTGCATGTGTCGTGCTCCGAACTAACTCGAGTTTTCGCTTGCATTTAGAAGGAATTAATTTCTAAAATTTGCACAGTGCATAGATATAAGGTTAGTGCATATATGAATGAAATATTTTTTTAACTATCTATTGAAACATCGTGTAAAAAACCATATAAATTCATATAAATTGAAATCGTCAATATATTGTTTCTCAAAATAGAAGACGAATTATCTACTGATAACTTTTTGCTGCCCGGTACTCGCAAAATCTGCGACTCACATTCATCGTTTTTGTTCACCTAATTATTTCCCGGGTTTGTTTATTTAAAATAAAAATTCTTACCTCTGTTCTCTACTGTTAACCCTTCCGTGGTCTGCTTTTATTCTGTTTTACTGTTAGTCACTCTGACAGACCCCTGAGTGTGAAAAAACTGTGTCCCTGAAATTTTCCTTTACTGGTATTTTTATATTTTAGTAACATTTTTATAATCATGAATCGCTGTGCGTGCTGCAGTAAAGAGTCTGAGACACACAAACTTGTTACATGCTGTGTTTGTAATAAGTCGTATAATATCAATTGTGCTGACATAACGACCTCTGAGGCTCGAAAGATTCATTTAAAATCGGGACTTAAATGGAATTGCCGTGATTGCGATAAAATCGGCAGCGATTTAATCTCTCTCAAAGCGGCAATTATAAATCTTCAAAACGAAATTTTCGCCCTTAAAAGTTCAAAACAGGTTGAAGACCCTAATAAATTACATTCTACGCCAATTGTTATGGAGAAAATTATATATGAAATATCAGAAAGAGAGAAAAGGTCCGGTAATTTACTTATATTTGGAATTAAGGAAAATAATACGGAATCTAAGCAACAACAAATGGTGTCGGACTCAAAGTCTGCGGAAAATCTGTTAGCAGATATTGGTGTACGTGTAAATAACATAAAGACTGAACGTCTCGGTAAATATGATCCCTCCAAATCACAGTCTCGCCCAATAAGATTTAAAGTTCCGTCCCTTGAAATCATGGCTACAACTATGAAAAATATAAATAAATTAAAAACAATTAATAAATGGAAAGGCATACATCTCTCTAGAGATCGCACTCCTATGCAGAGGGAATTATACAGAACGACTAAAGAAGAGTTAAATACACGCTTAGCGAATGGTGAAACTAATTTACATATAAAATATGTGAATGGGATTCCTACTATTACTGAAAATTTAAACTAGCCAAGCCTAACCGATCCCCCATTTTATTAAATATTTTCTATCAAAATACCCGAGGATTATGTTCTAAAACACAAGAATTTTATATCAGCTGCTGCAACTCATCCTATGAAATTATTTGTTTATCTGAAACCTGGTTAAATGATTCGATTCAAAACTCGGAACTCTTCCCTCCAAACTATAATGTTATTCGTTGTGACAGGAAATTTAACTCGGTGGGGCGCACCAAAGGTGGAGGAGTGTTAATCGCAATCGACAACGACATTCAATATGAAATAGTAGATACAACTTTATTAACTAATAGTGTTCCACTAATTGATGTTCTATTAAGTAAATGTATTCTTAACGGTGTTATCTTTTTTATTTGTACATTATACATTCCACCCGATACAACAGTAGATGACCTGGAATTATTCTTCAATTCTTTGGAACTTTTAATAATGGATCAGCCAATAACAGTTATAGGTGATTTCAATTTACCTAATCTCTATCATACAAATATTTCGTGTTCCAAATGTCTTTCATTTCACTGTTTTTGTAACATGCTTGATCTTTCTCAATACAATACATGTTCAAACATTAACAATAAAATTCTTGATCTCGTCGTGTCGAACTTAAGCTCTCCCATTTTAGTCAAGCGTGCTGATACTTCAATGGTTATTGAAGATCTACACCACCCATCATTATCTATTCAATTTGAACTAAGGGCAATCTCTGATAATAGTAGGTTTCCCTCAAATACTAATACTCGATATAACTTTAAAAGAGCTAATTTTGTCACACTGTATAGTGAACTGTGCAATATGGACTGGTCATTCTTAAGCAAATATACTGATGTGAATAAAGCTTTGGATATGTTTTATACGAATCTATACAACATTTTTAATAAATCGATCCCCCTTTCCCATAGTAGAAGATCTAAGTTCCCTGTATGGTTTACTTTTGAAATAAAAAGGAACTTAAAAACTAAGGCATATTATAGACAAAAATGGCTATCAAGTAAGAAACAAGTATATCATAATGAATTTAAAAGGCTCAGATCACTCACTAAACGGCAAATCAGTGAAACATATCAGTTGTATCTTAAAGAACTAGAAGACAATATCAAATCAAATCCGACCGGATTATGGACTTATGCTCATATGAAACAAGGTACTACAAGAATACCTAGCAGAATTACCGATGAAAGTCAGGAGTATTCTACACCTAGTGATATCGTTAACGGTTTTGCCTCACTATTTTCTAAAAGTTATAAACCTGCTAACGCCACTAATTTGTCTGACAATCATAGTAATTGTCTGTCTTATACCTTAAACTCAATCTCAGAAAATGATTTAATAAGCATTATGGCGCGTTTACCTAATAAATTATCAGCTGGAGATGACTCTGTTCCTTCCTTCCTAATTAAAGATTGTAGATTCATATTTGCTAAGCCCCTTCATATTATTATAAATCTTGCTATTAGCACGTGCATGTTTCCTTCAAGGTGGAAGTTGGCTAAAATTACTCCGGTATATAAAAAGGGAGAAAAACATGTTCTGAGAAATTATCGTCCAATTGCTTTATTAAGTAATTTTTCAAAAATATTCGAGCAGGTTATTTATTCAACTATTTTCAAAAATGTTTATTCATTTATTTCTTCCAACCAACACGGTTTCATGCCAGGTAAATCTACAACAACCAATCTTGCATCATTCTCGCAATTTGTTTCGGAAGTGATAGATAACAGGGGTCAAGTAGACGTAGTATATACGGACTTTTCTCGAGCCTTCGATACCCTTGACCACGACATAATACTCATGAAACTTGCTGAACTTGGAGCTGCTCCAAGTCTACAACAGCTTATGAAATCATATTTATCTGATCGTCAAGCATACGTAGCTTTTCATGGTTTTCACTCGTACAAATTTTCAATGGATTCTGGTGTTCCGCAGGGTTCAAATTTGGGGCCGCTACTTTTTAATATTGTTATTAATTCCCTCTTAAAATCCTTAAACTGTCATGTACTGGCCTATGCAGATGACATCAAACTTTTTACAAGCGTCACTTCGCCAAATGATGTTATGTTTCTTCAACATAACATCAACAAATTAGTATCCTGGTGTGAAACTCATAAACTGTACCTTAATGTTGATAAATGCTGCTCCATGTCATATTCCCGGAAATCTAACCATTTCACAACATCATACACAGTGAATGAATTACAACTTAAATGCTGCGTGGAGATAAGGGATTTGGGCATCTTATTCACCTCTGATTTAAATTTTACTAGACATATAACTAATATTGCAATGTCTGCTTCCAGAATGTTAGGTTTTATTATGAGAATTTGTGCATCTTTCAGAGACATTGACCTCATAAAGTCATTGTATTTTGCATATGTAATAAGCAAACTTGAGTATGGGTGTCTTATTTGGTATCCATATTACATGAATCAGATAATGCCACTGGACCGTATTCACCGCAGATTCTTAAAGTATTTGTCGTACAGAGTAGATGGTGTCTATCCCGATCGCAGTGTGGATCAAAATATTCTCTTGGACCAACATGGTATCGCTTCGCTGGCCGGCCGAAGAGAAGAGCTTACTGATAAGTTTTTATGGAAGATTCTTCATAATAAAGTGGATGCTTCATTTCTGTTGTCAAAAATAAACTTCCATATACCCAGGTCAAGTTCTAGGTATATTAACACATTTTACATCCCAGGGGCTCGTACCAATTGTCTTCGGCGGGCACCAGTAACTGTAATGTGTCAGAATGCGATGGCACGCTATAAAGATATTTTTTTTGACAAGTTATAACTTAAACCAATACATTTTCATTATTTATATATTGTTAAATTTATTGTTGTCTTGTAAATGGGGTTTCCTGTTGGGCAATAAAGTATATTATTATTATTATTATTATTATAAACAAAACAATATTATATTTAAAGATAGCGATATAGAACACTGTAAGAGTTACTCAGGCAGTAAATATATTTGTAAGCAACAACAACCAATATTTTTAACGAGTCAGGTCGAGATATGCAAGATGGAACTATTTTCTAGACCTTTTGGGTTCTCAAAGAATTGTGATATTAGAATCACTAAATTAAAGCTTAGCATATATTTACAGCTAACGAATTTAAATTTCTGGCTATATATCATCAATAACATGGAAATTTTGTCATTGATATGTAGAAACGTTGCAACAGATATCACTTTAAAAGGAATTGGGACAATAACAATTGACAAAAATTGCAAAGGTTGTTATACACCCTCTTCTCTGCTTATTCCAAAAAGCGAATTTTCTTTTACTATAGGAAATAATTTTTTTCCACCTTTTAATTTATCTATAAATTTAACGGGTTCAGAATTAATAAATACCGATGTAGAAACGATTGCCATTAATTTTCATAAAACTTCGTTACACCTTGATGATTTGTTTAAAGCTAGTAACAAGCTTACAGAGCTGGTAAAGTTAGCAAAACAATATACGGACCATTCAGTACATTCGGATAAGATTTGATATACAAGTTTTTTCTCAATAGCTATTAAAAGCTATAACTATCCTGGGATCGATAATTGTTGTATGTAAATAAGCAAAAAGCCTATCAAATTTATTAAACGGTTTAACCGGAAATGGTAGACCAGAAAACTTTGACAGGGTAGTTAGATATTCACCATCGCTTTCGTCAGCAGAAAATGAACATACTTTGCAAATATGTTTGTGCGAAAAAAAACCAGTAATAGTGACCAATTAGACGAGAAAACCTTCTCTTAAGAAATAGTTTTCTACACTTTAAGGGGGGAAGTGTTGTAATAAAAACCATACCGACCCATGTGTTTAGGAACATTCCTTTACGCTCCCTTGGTCCCACGTTTATCATGCGATAGCCAATAATTCTTATATTTAATTACCATTACGACATTTAACCGTCGTAATAAAACCCCATCAAGCCACACGTGATTTTAGGGACTTTCCAACCCTCGGTCCCACGCTTAAAAGATTTTAAGTCTTTTAGATGATAATCACGTGCATGAATTTATATCAACCACGGATACTTTTGATCATCTGAAATGAAATTCTCGGAGAGACACTTAAAACATAAAAACGTCCTCATCAAAATAATCATGTAGACCAGATTGTTATTGTCTTTGGGAACCTTTTTGGTTATTTTTGTAAATATATTATCTATGCGATAAGTCGCATAAGGGAGGAGTCGAGTAGGAGGAGCATAATCATATTTAATTAAGGGGTATGCACAAACCCCCACGGAACACCACCGGGATGATATAAATATCTCAACCCGGTCTAGTTAAAGTTAGTTGTTAAGTATTGTTAACTTGGCTTAGTTGTAAGCTATATATATATATATATATATATATATATATATATATATATATATATATATATATATATATATATATATACTTTATCCAGTCTTCTTTTCATTTAATAAACTTCGTGCCTTACGAATACCAGACCACAGAAGCAACAAGATCCCGAGATAGGTTAAACTATCTCAGTGCTCGAAAAATTGCATGCGATCCTTCCCAACAGGACAAAGGTAGGTCCTGCAAGAGATTGAGCACCAAGATGCCAAATAGTGAGAAGTTTATTAATTGCGGTCGCGAGTGCTCCGATAGAACTTTGGCGCTCAAGATTCGGATTGGGTTTTGTGTGCTCGAAGTTCTCGAACGTCCGTAGAAAATTTAAATGGCTGTTTGGGTCGATCTGGAAAATGGAATTTAAAATGGCAATTTAAGTTTTTGGTTGAATTGAAACTTACCGCATTTTTTTCCCGTCATTTTGCCATATTCAAACATGTACTTAATAAAAACATTTTTTATTTAAATTTTTTAGTTTTATTCAATTTTCAGTTTAAATTTTTTTTATTTTTGAACTAAATGTCAAGCTGCCGCCACTCACGGATTTCAAGATTTGCTTAAACTAAAAATTGAGTCCGGTGAGGCCATTTTGAGCAAATTTGAAACATTGAAGAATGTCCTAAAAATGCTCAATATACGTCTCCAAAAATACAAAATTAGATTTTAAACTTATGTGTCCTTAATCAAGGAAAAGTTGGTAGATAATGTTAAATGTGCCTACAGTCATCTGATATATCGTAACAGAAAAGCTGCTGCAATAAATGAATTCATCAATGCATTTAACATTGATATTAACAAACGCATGGGACATGGGCTGCGAGAGATCTTAGAAAATTGCTTTTGAAATATATATATATATATATATATATATATATATATATATATATATATATATAATATATATATAATATATATATACATATATATATATATATATATATATATATATATATATATATATATATATATATATATATATATATATACATAAATATATGTAAAGAAACTAGATTTCTTTTATTTATATCTTATAATTTTTATTTAATTTAATTTATATTAATTTATATTTAGAAAAAAGGGAAGAAAACGTGAAAAAATTATTATATCAGAAGATTTCAGTAAAAAACTTATTAGAGATGTACATGAAAACATGTGTCATTTAGGTGTAAAACAAATGCAAAACAAAATAAGTACAGTATATATAGCAAAAAAATTAACAATAAATATAAAAAAACATTGTAAAAATTGTGAGATGTGTATAAAAAATAAAACGAGAGGACAGAATAAATATGGTCTAATGTCACATTTAGGTCCAGCCACAAAACCTTTTGAAATAGTCTCAATTGACACGATTGGGGGTTTTGGAGGCTCACGTTCAACGAAAAGATATTTACACCTTCTAGTGGACCACTACACGATATGCTTATATTGTTACATCAAAAACACAAAGTGCTAATGACTTTATTAAACTTATCAATAACGTAACAGATTCTGATACAGTTGGAATGCTTCTCACCCACCAATACCCGGGAATCAACAAAGAATTCAAAACATTTTTAAAAGAAAAATCAATACCAATGATCTTCACTGCAGTAAATACCCCATTTTCTAACGTCTTAAATGAAAGACTTAATCAAACGATCGTAAACAAAATCAGGTGTAAAATAAACGGACAAAGTAATAAAAAAGCATGGACAACCATTGCTCATAACTGTGTAAATAAATAAAATAATACAGAACATACAGTTACTGGTTTTGCCCGAAAATACCTGTTGGATGGCACAGATGTTTCTGCTTTACCGATTGAACTAAAAAGGGATAAAACGGAAGGTGAATGGATTAAAGATAGAAAAACAGCATTAGAAAATTCAAATAAATCACATAACTACAATAAACAAATATTTAATAAAAATAGAACTCAATTTAATTTCAATACAGGGGATATGGTACATGTAGAGAATGGGAACAAAATGCAAAACAAAAATGGGAAACTAAACAGAAATAAATTAGATGATCTGAAGATTGGTCCATTTAAAATCATTGAAAAGATATCAAATTCAATATATAGAATTAATACAGGTCACAAAAAGTCAGAGTCAAATCTCTTTCATATCACAAAACTTATATAAAAAACAATACCTATATAAAAAACAAAAAAATAGAAATAAGATAGGATTTAGTTGATTTAATATTGTAAAATTATTTATATAATAATATTGTAAAATTAATATTGTAAATATTGTAAATAATATTGTAAAATTTAGATTTAGTTTTAATTACTTATGTGTTGAAAGGTGAAAATTTTGGTAAAAATTTTCTTCTTTGAGGAAGCAGATGTAAAGAAACTAGATTTCTTTAATTTATACCACGCTCTTCAATGGGTAAAACAACAACTTTAGAAGGCGCTGTGAGGAATGATAGTCAACACGGTTGAGAGAGCAGCTTATGTTTTTGCAGTTGAGAGACTACGCCGTGATTGAGCATATATTTTTGGTTATTATATAAATGGTATAAAAAGGAATTGACAATTTAATTAATAGACTGAATGTCGTTTCCTTGTTTTTAGGTAGGATAGTATGATTAGATATTTATAATATTATTATTCTTTGTATGTAAGTACTAAAATCAAATTTTTGTTTTTAGAGCAACGCCATTGTTTATTAGAAATTTACAATTCCTAATACAATCCCTAAGTTTTAAGATATTGCCATATATATATATATATATATATATATATATATATATATATATATATATATATATATATATATATATATATATATATATATATATATATATATATATATATTTATATATATATATATATATATATATATATATATATATGACAATATCTCAAAATTTAGGGATCTATATGTTGTGTTGGTTTGTTTTCTCTTGGGTTCCGCGTTGATGTTGAGGGTTGCTTCTGAAAAGAGCCGGATTTTCGACGTTTCGGCGAACAAACATTTGCAATTTTCAAGAGATATATACGTCGGGTATATCCGCGCGGATGTATATATCTCTTGAAAATGGCGAATGTTAGTTCGCCGAAACGTCGAGAATCCGGTTCTTTTCAGAACCAACCCTCAACATGTTTCACCTTACACACTACACGAAGCATAAGCAGCTTTATAGGTCGTAAAATGAATAAACAAATATAAGTGGTTACACATTTATTTAAATATTTTTATTTAAATTGTTTAATTTGTCATATCATCATACATAAAAATGTATTTAATTACATTTGTTACAGTTTACAATAGGTATAAATATAAAAATCGTTTAATAAATCTGTTTAATAATGAATTTTTTATTGGTAGATTCTGACAATAACAAACAAGGTATTCAAAGTATTCAAACGAGGTTGAATAGATACAGTATTCAATACTTCAATAGCCTTAACGTATACTACATTACATAATTTACACACGGTTTCGGTTACATATGTATGGTCTGGCAAAAGTATTGCACCAAGCGATGTAGAATTAATTCGCGTGCGATTTAAGAAATGATATTTCAAGGTTGCATATATTATGCATCAGTCCATTGTTTGAAGATATGGGGTCACCTCAAAAAAAATCTCAAAAAATAAATCAAATAAATTGAAAAATAAATATTATATTCATTCCTTTGCTCAAAATTACTACAAATTAGATAAACAAGATGAACTAGGGAAGATGTTGCAATTGTTCTCGATTTACTTAACTTCCCGATTCAATTTTTACTTGTGGATTTGCTTGCTGCTAATATCTGTAATTGTGTCTATTCAGAATCATCAAATTGAAACGTTCATCTAGCATCACGATGTTCTTCATCAAATTATAGTTTTATCATTAGTTTAGATATTATCTCTGAGAATTAAACTCTGTAGTCAAAATCATGTTCAGATAATTCCAGAACAAAACGGGCTTTGTACGATTTAAACTTTTCCTTCTTTAATATTCTTCTCACTGACGTTTCAGAGATATCGTGGTCTACATAGAGCTGATAGAATTCTGTGGTCGTTCGGCAATATCCAGTAAAACATTTAGGCCTATTGTCCACGTAGCCGCACGAAATACGCACGACATCGTCGTTTTATACTTTTTTATACGCATTTGCGTATCATCAGACTTTCATCATGCAGCTCGTGCTGCAGCCTACCACTACAAATGCCATGATGCGAGGACGCAAAAACACGTGTAGCGACTAGAGGGTATCTTTTTCCGTATATTTTTCCCCGGGAAACAGGAAATATAAATTTATAATCTCCTGCTGACTCCTGTTTTATTAAAAAAGCGTTACTTAGATTTATTTTAATTTTATAACAATAAATATATACTCAAAAAACTATTAAAACAACTTACCTCAAAGTTATAAGTATCCTTTCTTCCGGGTTGACATAATCTCGCATTACAGTATTTCGTTTTTTTATTAAAGGTCCAACAATAGAGACTAATATTTGGTAGTTATTTTTAGTCATTCGGTAAAACGAATGAATAGAAACAATAGAACACACACCACAATAGAAATCATCTTTCGAATTTTCCTATGTTTATTATTAATGTTTTACATTTGTTTTTTGTGTTTTAAACAAAATGTTTAAAGTTGTGTTTTATTTCTTTGTTTAATGTTTTGAATTAATGTTTTTTGCAATAAATGGATGAAACCAATACACTCTGTGTCTATATCGTCGCCTTCTAATAGTATTGTACTGCAATCACGTCTTCATCATCGCTTGATGACATTTTCGCAGTGAAATAAAAACGTGCTTCCACGTCGCTAAACTTGAGAGAAATAAATCCAAAAAGGAATTACTTTTATGATAGGGTAAATTCCAGTTATCTTACGAAGAATATCTAAGTTTAGATATTCTACGAACTTGCATTCAGGCCGATCATTTTGTTTTGGGCCGATTAGGATAGGATTATTTCTATAATTCAAAGAACAGCACGAATGTAGATTAGACTGGACCAAAAAAAGGCTGTGGAATAAAAACGTGCTTCGCTTTGTTAAACTTGAGAGCTAAAATAAACCGTTTTGTAGTTTGCGTGACTAATCTATGACGATTGCGTGGATGTATCTAATATGCAAATGACCCCTTTCGTCATTTGTAGGTTTGCAGGCATTCGTCAAATGACGCCTCCGTGAACAGTAGGCCTTAGTGTCCTATCAACGTTTGTTGCCGTCGTAGGTCTACCCGAGGAACAACGATGTTCCACACTCTTGGTATAACTTTTGAACTGCTTTCTGAATTTGTTAAATTATTTTTTAAACTTGATGAGGTAGTGGCATTAAGCTTGACTAGGTCTCACGTATATCTTACTATTATTTCTATTCATTTCGAATGAATACAATATTTATTTTTCCATTTCTTTCATTTCTCTCTCAAAACCCAAAATTTTGCGATGTGATCCCACATATTTGAGACTCCTATTCGTCTATTGAATGATACCAAAAAACGACACATATTGTCATTAAAAAATATGTATGTGTCGCCACTACTCGGAAGCAGTTGTTACTAACAAATTAAAAATAAACTATGCACTGATATAATACTAATATAGGTAATAGATGCAACCTTGCAATATCATTACTTAAATTATCATATATATATATATATATATATATATATATATATATATATATATATATATATATTTATATACAGGGTTATGATAAAGTAATGCACAAAATTCATAAAACGCACTATGTACCTACGCACCAAAAACACGTCAAACAGATTATTTTATTCCGCGTCTTTTAACATAAGTCAATAAAATAAAACTTGCAATTTGTTAAAGTTATGACGTCATCAATATTTTTTTTAAATAGGTAGCTAGTTTTTTTTACATTTTTTGATAAAGCTTGTTTTTCTGCATTATAAAAAAAATAATTGAAGTAGGGGTCACATAAGAAATACTGAGAGAATTAATAAAAAACAAAATAAACGATATTTAATTTATTAAAAAAAAACTAAATTTTAAAAGAATTAAAACTAAAAGTTACCTACTAAGAACATCTGTTTTTATCAATTTTTTCAATTGTTTTAATAAAACAACTATCAGTGTCAGTCTTACAATTAGCTTCATACCAATTTTACTATGATGGCTCCTTTAACCGAAAGAGAAAGGATAGAAATTCTAATGATGGTAGGTTACGGCGATAGACTTCGAAGTCATGAAGAAGCATGTGCTTTATTTAACGAAACACATTTTGTAAGACCTCCAATTGCTAGTAGCACAGTAAGCAGAATTGTTGCAAAATTTAATGAAACGGGAAGCGTGAGGGATGCTCCAAGATCTGGAAGACCAGAAATAAGCGACGATGCAAAGTTAGATATTTTGCTGTCATTAGAAGACAACCCTCACGCAACTACAACAGAAATTGCCTTACAAGAAAATGTTAGTCAGTCGTTTGTAGTAAAGTTTTTAAAAAAAGAAAAACTGCACCCATACAAAGTTCAACTTGTTCACGAACTCTCAGAAAATGATCCGGACAGACGTTCGGAATTTTGTGAAATGTTCATGAGGCATTGTGACGAAAATTTAAAATTTCTGAATAGTGTAGTATTTTCAGACAAGGGAACGTTTAATTTAACTGGTAAACTAAATGAACACAATTGTCGCTACTGGGCTCGGGAAAATCCCCAATGGATTCAGACAAAATACACCCCAGCGCCCCCAAAAAATATTTGGGTAGAAATCGTCAGGGGAAGAAATTGGTCTTTATTGGTCTTTATTTCTTTTGCGATTATTAAACAGCTGAGCGATATTTGGAACACCTTCGTATGGCAGTGCTTCCGGACCTAATTGCGGCATTTCCGGATCCAAATCATAGGGAAAACTTGGATCCCAATATTTCGCTCCAACAAGATGGTGCACCACCACATTATGGTCTTAATTTTTTAAGGTTTCTGCATAACAGTTTGAAGGAAGGTGGATTGGAAGACGTGGACCAATGGAGTGGTCACCTGGGTCACTTGATCTTACCCCCCTTGATTTTTTTCTGTGGGGACATTTAAAAAGTCTGATCTACGTTAACCGACCAGACAATTTAGAAGACTTAATGGAACGAATTAGACATAAAATGACTCGTATAACTCCACAGATGATCGACAACTCTGTAAATCAGGTCTACCATCGTATTGGCCTATGTCAGATAGTGAACGGCACACAGTTTGAACAATTCCTGTAAGAAAATTTCTTTAAACCATTAAACCAAAACTATTTAATAGTTTTGGTTTAATAGACTGTTTAGTTAATTTAAAAGTTTTACTAAAATTAAGTTTATTTGGTTTTTATTAATTTTCTCGTTTTTTTTTCTTATGTGACCCCTACTTTTTTCATTTAATTATTTTTTTATAATGCAGAAAAACAAGCTTTATCAAATAATGTAAAAAAACTACCTTCCTATTTAAAAAAAAATATTGATGACGTCATAACTTTGACAAATTTGACGTTTTATTTTCTTGACTTATTTTAAAAGACGCGGAATAAAATAAACTGTTTGACTAGTTTTGCGTTTTTTCAAAAATGAACATAGTGCCTTTTATGAAATTTGTGCATTACTTTATCATAACCCTGTATATATATATATATATATATATTCTTTACCGCTATATATATATATATATATATATATATATATATATATATATATATATATAGATATGTATGTATATATATATATATATATATATATATATATATATATATATATATATATATATATATATATATATATATATATAATACGGATAATAAAATCTATTTTCCTTCTTCTATAAAGTAATAAATAATTATTATTAAATTATTTTATTTATATTATTATGTAATATATTATTATATTATAAGGTATTATTTATAAGGCCACGTTGGCCTCATTGAAAATATAAGGATTGGTAATATTTGATTTTATCATTATTTATTTTTAGCATTACAATCATTAGCTTTGAACTTTAACCTGGACCTGTGGTTTCTTGCTTAAAAGAATTTTGAATATTAGCTAAATATAATGCACCTATATAACCGTAATTTTTATGATACCATTCGGGCATCCTCCCTCTGAAAAAATGAAAAAATAATATAGTTTTTTTTCTCTTAAAAATTTCAAATACTACCTAGTATCAACTCGGCACAGATGAATTAATCTGGATTTATCTACACCACTAGGTTCAATAAGATATCTTGAGGCTAATACTATTCCTCGGACACTGTTGGGTATATTAATGGCACCTGGATATTCAACTGAAGTTTCTATTAGAAGACAAAAACCTTTAGCGAGATCTGTTTTCCACATTCTCACTACACAATAATCTCTAAAAGATAAAGGAGCTACATTTGTTAATGTATACTGAAAAATGTCCGTGTTTCTATCAATTTGTGCTATTATTTTCGTAGAGTGTAAATCATCATCCCATTTTGGACGTTCATTTAGAAGTCTGAAAAGGATATCCCTGGGATGTGCTTCTACTTCCACACTTAATTTCCACAGTCGCAAGGGATGACCATCAACCGCTTTTTTATAAGCTATTTCAACTCGTGAGTAGTAGTTTTGCACTAAATGCCAAGCTTTTTCTCGCACTTCTCGGAACAACATCATTTGACATTCTTCTAAATATTCTTTCCAACCATTTTCACCAACCAATTCTGACAATTCCACAGCAATACTCTCTTTCATTTCGGTTGATGTACATTGTTTTAATATTTCCTTTGGAATCTATGAATATATATATATATATATATATATATATATATATATATATATATATTAGGGTGGTTCTTATTAGGGAAATTAGGGAACAATTTTTTCGTCTCAGAAGTGTCCTCCCATAGTCAGAAAGTGTTCTAATTGATGAAAAAATATGACGTATCACGTGACCCGAGCGTTCCCTTATCAAAAACCCACTTCTAGAGCTCAAAAACCGTTCTTCAGCTTAAAAGTGAAGAATCTGTCAAAACTTAATGAGGGACGGTAAAAATCATCAGTTTTGCCATCAGGAGCAAATAAATATTGACACTAAATGCTCTTCATTATCAGCTGTACTGAGAAACTAAGCCAGATAATCGTGCCAGGCGATTCCAGCCTTCCCTATGCACCTGGAACAAAATTATTAACATTTCTCTAAAGTTTTCGAGAAAGAAATTTTTTACATGAAATTTCATCACTTAATGATTACAAAAACATGACTCATGAAGATTCTGCTAACCTTGGAGTCAGATAGACATCAAGTATTGACGATCCGTCTAGAATGAATTCATCAAGAACATCATGAATTCATAGAATATTTTATGACAAAGAGTGTAATTTTGTTAAAATAAATAACTATACAATATTTAGATTCATTAAAATTACACAGACATGATATTATTATAGGTTTTTTCATATTGAAATTTAACTTGAATAATAATAAATAAATTTTCTTCATAAATTTTTTAAAGATATTCTCGCAATAGCGTTTTTTTAATTAGAGGCTTTATACAATTTATTATATCCTTCTATCACTTGTAATGCGAATTGTCGTTGTTCTGTATCTTTGGTAAAACTATTTTTGTACACTAACTTAATGCTCCTTTCAGCAGTATCATTAACAACTTGGATATTTTTGACGATAATTCTTGCTTCAATGTAATTTTTATTTTTCGTCCAGTGCTTAGGATTATATTTCAAAAATGTTGTATCAATTGAAAATCTTTCAAATAAATCCTTTGATTTCGAATTTATAAGTGATCTATTTCAATGTCTTTATAATTGACGATATCTCTCGCTTGGATAACGATTCTCTTATCATATACAAACCTATCAACCATATCCAATTCCACATTTTGTAATAATTGAGCCGCTCCATTAACATGCCCCAAATTTGTTGGCGTAGTATCACAACAAAAAGCTATTATTGTGTCGCCTAAGCCCCAATCTATTAAAACATCAAAAATTGCTTCTGTTTGTTCTTCGCCAGTAGAACTTTCCAATTCAGGTACTTCCAAAAGTTTTTCAAAACCGTCATTTGCAATAATAACTGCAAGTCTGTCAGTTTTTTATTCATCAAATCAGTCATCATCTTCCCGTCTTTAAAGCCTCTTTAATATATTCAGACTTCTCTAGGCGTAACTGTTCTCAGATGCGTTTGATGGATTATCTATTGAGAACAAGGTCTCCAATATTATGGCCAAGAGCCTCGGCCACCGCTGCTAGTAAATGAACGGCTTGCGATCACTGACATTATATTTATCCAAAGCTGCAACAACTCTTGCATTTACGGATTTTAGCACGATGTTCTACTCGATGTTCTACTTCAGGTGTAGAATTGGATGATTCTGCTGTCGATAAAGTTGTTGATAATTCATCTACTGAGATAGCCGAATAGGTCCCAATCGATTGTTGGCTTGGGTTGAAAAGTGAATCACAATCAATATTTCATATGACTCATGTTTTCGTAATCATTAAGTGATGAAATTTCATGTGAAAAATTTCTTATTTCCAATACTTTAGAGAAATGTTCAAAATTTTGTTCGAAGTGCATAGGGAAGGCTGGAATCGCCTGACACGATTATGTGGCTTAGTTTCTCAGTACATCTGATAATGAAGAACATTTAGTGTCAATATTTATGTGCTCCTGATGGCAAAGCTGATGACTCTTACCGTCCCTCATTAAGTTTTGACAGATTCTTCATTTTTAAGCTAAAAACGGTTTTTGGGCTCTAGAAGTGGGTTTTTGATAAGAGAACCATCGATTTTGTCATCAAAACATATTTTGTCATCAATTAGAACACCTCCTGACCATGGGAGGGCATTTCTGAGACGAAAAAATTGTTAAGAACCACCCTATTATATATATATATATATATATATATATATATATATATATATATATATAAGCGTATGGGTAAGCGTATGGGTATGTGTATGCGTGTGCGTATGCGTATTCGTATGCGTATGCGTATGTGTAGGTATAGGTACGTGTACTTGTACCTACCTATACGTGTATGTGTATGTGCATTTGTATATGTATGTGTATGTGTGCGTGTGTGCTTGTGTGCGTATGTGCGTGTGTGCCTGTGTGTGTGTGTGTGTGCCTGTGTGTGTGTGTGTGCGCGTGTGTGTGTGTGTGCGTGTTTGTGTGTGCGTGTGTGTGTGCGTGTGTGTTTGTGTGCGTGTGTGTGTGTGCGTGTGTGTGTGTGCGTGCGTGTGTGTGCGTGCGTGTGTGTGCGTGTGTGTGTGTGCGTGCGTGTGCGTGCGCGTGCGTGTGTGTGCGTGCGTGTGCGTGGAACCAACAACATCCACTCAATACACAGATTTAAAAAATCGATTAATAAAGGAATTCGATGAAAGCGAAAGCAGAAAAGCGAAGAAACTCCTCACAGAATTACAACTAGGTGATAATAAACCATCAGCTCTATTGAGAGAAATGAGAAGCTTGGCAGGAGCCCAAATCAAAGATGATTACAACAAAGATACAACGTCTTCCGGAGCAGGACAGTTCTATTTTAGCTGCAAGTAGTGACAAGTTTGATTCATTGTCAACTATGGCAGATAAAATATTAGAAGTTACACGACCACCACAATTTTTTTCAACTACTCTACTCCTGTTTTAACAACAGAGCCATGGGAGACCCGAATGTTAGCACTAGAAGCTCAAGTAGCACAACTAACTAGAACATTCAGCAACAGACCGCAGGATCGCGGAGCACGAGCAAGATCTCATTCAAGAAGTCGGAGGCAAAATTTTGAAAAATGTTGGTACCATTATAACTTTGGAGCCAATGCAACCAAGTGTGTCGCTCCATGCGATTTTGTAAAAAACGAACAGGAAAACGACCAGGCCAGACGCTGACGGCGGTCAGCGAGTTAGGCCAACGTTCACGCCGCCTATTTATTACTGATTCTTCAACCAAACGGCAATATTTAGTTGAATTGGTAAAACCATACAACATTATAGATAATCAGATAAACTTAATAAAGACGGAACAAAGCTTGAATATATAAATATACTCAACCTTTCCGGAACTCTATAATACTAATGAGTCTTTTTAGGACTACCAAAAACAAATCTCGTATGAAATTTGTCAGTTATTCTATAGCTTTCAGTCCACCTTCGTGGCACTCAACAAAAACCATAAAAATAACATTGATTTTTAAGATCATGTCTTTCCGATACCTTGAGTGGATAGCCATCTGTGGACGCGTTTCGAGATTTATCTCTCATCAGCACAGCTTTGCTTCCATGAACAATATTTTGTAAATCACTCACTTAAAATCCCATGTGTTGATTAGGGTTAGATGTTTTTAATTTTGACATTTTGTGAGAGAGACATGAACTTAGCAGGTTATTGATATAAATGTTAAATTTTGAATTGGTAAAACCATACAACATTATAGATAATCAGATAAACTTAATAAAGACGGAACAAAGCTTGAATATATAAATATACTCAACCTTTCCGGAACTCTATAATACTAATGAGTCTTTTTAGGACTACCAAAAACAAATCTCGTATGAAATTTGTCAGTTATTCTATAGCTTTCAGTCCACCTTCGTGGCACTCAACAAAAACCATAAAAATAACATTGATTTTTAAGATCATGTCTTTCCCATACCTTGAGTGGATAGCCATCTGTGGACGCGTTTCGAGATTTATCTCTCATCAGCACAGCTTTGCTTCCATGAACAATATTTTGTAAATCACTCACTTAAAATCCCATGTGTTGATTAGGGTTAGATGTTTTTAATTTTGACATTTTGTGAGAGAGACATGAACTTAGCAGGTTATTGATATAAATGATAAATTTTGAATTGGTAAAACCATACAACATTATAGATAATCAGATAAACTTAATAAAGACGGAACAAAGCTTGAATATATAAATATACTCAACCTTTCCGGAACTCTATAATACTAATGAGTCTTTTTAGGACTACCAAAAACAAATCTCGTATGAAATTTGTCAGTTATTCTATAGCTTTCAGTCCACCTTCGTGGCACTCAACAAAAACCATAAAAACGCGTCCACAGATGGCTATCCACTCAAGGTATCGGAAAGACATGATCTTAAAAATCAATGTTATTTTTATGGTTTTTGTTGAGTGCCACGAAGGTGGACTGAAAGCTATAGAATAACTGACAAATTTCATACGAGATTTGTTTTTGGTAGTCCTAAAAAGACTCATTAGTATTATAGAGTTCCGGAAAGGTTGAGTATATTTATATATTCAAGCTTTGTTCCGTCTTTATTAAGTTTATCTGATTATCTATAATGTTGTATGGTTTTAACAATTCAAAATTTATCATTTATATCAATAACCTGCTAAGTTCATGTCTCTCTCACAAAATGTCAAAATTAAAAACATCTAACCCTAATCAACACATGGGATTTTAAGTGAGTGATTTACAAAATATTGTTCATGGAAGCAAAGCTGTGCTGATGAGAGATAAATCTCGAAACGCGTCCACAGATGGCTATCCACTCAAGGTATCGGAAAGACATGATCTTAAAAATCAATGTTATTTTTATGGTTTTTGTTGAGTGCCACGAAGGTGGACTGAAAGCTATAGAATAACTGACAAATTTCATACGAGATTTGTTTTTGGTAGTCCTAAAAAGACTCATTAGTATTATAGAGTTCCGGAAAGGTTGAGTATATTTATATATTCAAGCTTTGTTCCGTCTTTATTAAGTTTATCTGATTATCTATAATGTTGTATGGTTTTACCAATTCAAAATTTATCATTTATATCAATAACCTGCTAAGTTCATGTCTCTCTCACAAAATGTCAAAATTAAAAACATCTAACCCTAATCAACACATGGGATTTTAAGTGAGTGATTTACAAAATATTGTTCATGGAAGCAAAGCTGTGCTGATGAGAGATAAATCTCGAAACGCGTCCACAGATGGCTATCCACTCAAGGTATCGGAAAGACATGATCTTAAAAATCAATGTTATTTTTATGGTTTTTGTTGAGTGCCACGAAGGTGGACTGAAAGCTATAGAATAACTGACAAATTTCATACGAGATTTGTTTTTGGTAGTCCTAAAAAGACTCATTAGTATTATAGAGTTCCGGAAAGGTTGAGTATATTTATATATTCAAGCTTTGTTCCGTCTTTATTAAGTTTAATATTTAGTTGATTCAGGAGCTGATATTTCTGTCATTCCTCCTAAATCATACAACTCAATTAGACAGTCAAGTAGAATGCTTTATGCAGCAAATGGTTCGGCTATACCCACTTGCGGTGAACAACTACTCAAGCTTGATATTGGTCTAAGAAGAAACTTTGTTTGGCCATTTGTAATAGCCCGAGTGCAAACCCATATCATCGGTGCAGATTTCTTGAGTAATTTTGGATTGTTAGTAAATTTGCAGCATCAATGTTTAATAGACACATCTACAAAACTTACCAGTACAGGCAGGTGTGTTATGCAAGATATTCCAGTTTCATCTCTGCACTTATTCCAACCTGATCACCCATATGCAGATCTATTAATAAAATATCCTCGTTTACTGCATTCAAGTATATCCTTCAAAATACCTCATCATGAAATCACACACTCCATTATAACTACAGGACCACCGGTAACTGTAAAGCTAGACGTCTATCTGCAGAAAAACTTCAGGCTGCTAAAACTGAGTTTCAGGAGATGATCAATTTGGAATTTGCCGACCATCAAGTAGTCCATGGGCTAGTCCGCTTCATTTAGTACTGAAGAAGGATGGATCATGGAGACCATGTGGTGACTATAGAGCCCTAAATGCTATAACTAAACCGGACAGGTATCCAATTCGACACATACAAGATTTCAACTCTCAGCTCGCCAACAAAAGAATTTTTACAAAGCTTGATTTGGTAAGAGCATATCATAATATACCAGTAGCCGCTGAGGATATACCAAAGACAGCAGTAATAACTCCATTTGGTCTTTTTGATTTTGTACGACTTAGTTTTGGCCTTAGAAATGGAGCTCAGTCATTTCAACGTTTTATGCACCAAATCCTTAAAGATTTTTCTTTTGCTTTTTCATATTTGGATGACATTTTAATTGCTTCAGAGAACGAAAATCAACACCGACAACATTTAAACTTGATACTAGAAAGACTACAAGAATATCGGCTGACAATAAATTTTCTAGGTTTTGCTGTTAACTCACAGGGGATTCAACCACAACCAGAAAAAAATAGAGCAGTAAGGGACTATCCTCAGCCTACTACAGCAAAGCAGCTTCGAACTTTTCTCGGCATGATAAATTTTTATAGACAGTTCCAATCAAACTCCGCAGAGAAGCAACAACTTTTGTTGGCCATGATCAAAGGAAATAGTAAAAATGATGAAACCGTATTAAATTGGTCAGATAATCATATCTCTATTTTTAATTAATTTAAAAACGACTTGGCTGAAGCAGCACTTCTAGCTCACCCACTTCTGAACGCACCACTAGCACTCATGGTGGACGCTTCTGACACTTGTGTGGGTGGTGCCTCACTTCAAGCAGTCAACAACACATCACTACAACCATTGGCGTTTTTCTCAAAAAAACTCACTCCTACTGAACAAAGGTACAGTACATATGACAGAGAATTACTTGCTGCATATAAAGCAGTAAAATTCTTTCGATTTATGCTCAAAGCCAGAGAGTTCACTATATATACAGATCACAAACCACTCACTTTTGCATTCCAACAAAAGCCAGAGAAAGCATCTCCAAGACAGTTGAGACATTTGGATTTTATAGGACGGTTCACAACATCAATAAAATATATTCCTGCGAAAGAAAGTGTTGCGGCTGACGCTTGTTCACGGCTTTCATCACTAGTAATACCTTCCACCATTACCCAAGAAGAACTTGCTGATGCACAAGATACTGATACCGAATTAAAAGAACTGTTTATAGATTCGCAATTACTAAAATTACATAAAATATTGCTACAAAATAAAAAACAATTAGTTTATGACAACTCTACTGGCTATTTACGACCATTCGTGCGGCATTGTTTCAGGAAAAAAGTATTTCAATCTCTCCATGGCATGAGTCACCCAGGTATAAAAGCTACAGTCCAACTGGTTCGTAAACGGTATATATGGCCTAGTTTAAATAAGGACATAACACAATGGACACGATAATGTATTGCCTGTCAACGTGTGAAAGTTAACAAACACACAAGCAGTCCACTGGCCTCATATTCAGAAGTCCAGCATAGATTCCAGCATCTAAATTTGGACACTGTTGGCCCTCTTACACCATCTGAAGGGTATACTTATATTGTAACCATGATTGATCGTTTTTCTAGATGGCCTGAGGCGGTCCCAGTCAAAGATATTACCGCGGAAACAGTAGCACGAACAGTCATGTCAGTATGGATAGCTCGGTTTGGAACCACGGCGTATCATCCATCTGGGAATGGAAAAATTAAACGTTGGCATAGGGATTTGAAGTCTGCACTGAAGTCTCAGTTAACATACAATTGGGTGTCAAAGCTTCCACTAGTGCTCCTTGGACTTCGATCTCTACTTGTTCCCGAGTTCGACACTTCCCCCGCTGAGGTACTTTATGGTACACACATTCGTTTACCTGCAGATATTATTGATCAACAACCCGAATTTTTGAAATCAGATGTTCCTGTTTTTCTGACTAAACTACGAGAAGCAATGAGACTAATTCGTCCCACGATTGCCAAACACCATGCAAAACCCAAAATATTCGATCATAAAGATTTACATAACTCAAGTCACGTTTTTATTAGGCATGATGCGATTCGTAGAAGCCTTCAACCAACTTATGATGGCCCATTTAAAGTTCTAAGTAGGATACCTAAATATTTCAGCATACAAACTGCTGCTGGTTCAAAAACAATAGCTATAGACAGACTTAAACCCGCCTATCTACTTCATCCTCCAGAACCCCAAGAACCAGGTCACATCGAATCACCTACACATACAGATAGATCAGCATCGCAATCAACTTCTGGTGAACATCAGCTACAAGAACAACCTCCAGTGGAATGCAATAAGACTACTTCAGGTCGCACCGTCCGTTTTCCAAAGAAATACCTAGAAGTTGCTACTGGAAGGGGAGTACATGTGGCGGATAGTCGGGACAACACTGTTAAATTGCGTTGATACCTCCTGATTGGTCGGTATCAACCAATCGGAGAAGACGCTGGAGAGTTCTTGAAAATAATCAATAATCGTGGTAACGGTCGTTAAAGAAGTAAGAAAAGTGTTGTTGAATTTTTATATAAGGTTTTAGTAAAGTGTAATTGTTTTATTTTGATGTTTATGATAATTGTAACTTTGTGTTGTATTTGGAAATATATCTAACATTTGTTCTTTGTGTAACATCTCTTGATTAACTTTTGATGAGACTTAACCTATATATATATATATATATATATATATATATATATATATATATATATATATATATATTTATATATATATATATATATATATATATATATATATATATATATATATATATAGATATATATATATATATATGTATATATATATATATATATATATATATATATATATATATATATATATATATATATATAAACTTACACTGAATAAACTATTGGAATTTTGAAGGAGATATAATAAACAATCATGTGCAGCTCTACTTTCTGCTAGTTCGCGTGGATGAGGAGTTCCTAATCCTTGTCTACTTGAAGGTATCAAATTATAATAGAAGAGCGTAGGAGCAAAGCAAATAGCCAGATTACCATCATTCATTTGGTTAATAGAGGAATGTTCTGCAATATTTGTTAAAAATTTCAACAAGGACCGAAGGACTTCACAGTGTTCATCTGGCATCAACAACAAAGCACATAATACAGCTTGCCTCCTTTCTTCTTCAGGCACATCTTAAAATGAGTGTTACAATTAATTTCCAAGTTCCTTGATTTAAAAAATTTAAAAGTATGTCAAATCTATATTCATTTAAGTAAATATTTCTTTTAAATTTATTAATAAAAGGCTTGTCAAATTTAATAATGAAGGCCTTAAGGGCTATGTATCTCATTCATTTACATAAATTCAATAAATATTCAACACTTATCTTAGGTTATCTTTTTCTAGCTAAACCACTCAAATATATACTAACTGGAACGAGCGATGGCTTCTAAGCTTGTGCGGGTAGGGAGAGAGTTTCCAAGGGAAGCCCTCGTATCGCTCTGTCTTCGTCAGTACAGTCTTAGTAAAAAACCTAATGTATGGTATAAATATATTTATTTCATTTTATACATGTAATATATAATACAAAAGAAAATTATTATATATATATATATATATATATATATATATATATATATATATATATATATATATAATACTAGTAGCACATGACAAAATATTATTGGTTTTAATATTTTGTATTTACATAGTGTGGATAAATACTTGATTTGGTTTGATACAACTATCTTTTCGCTCTGACTGTACCACATCCTCCCACTCTCGAATTCACTGTTGGCTAGACAAGCTCCATTGTCAAGCCAACAGTGAGAGGGCTCCCCTTGGGACCTCTCTCTCTCTCTAGACGCACAAGCTTAGAAGCCAGCGCTCGTTCCAGTTAGTATATATTTCAGTGATCTAAACCGAATTTAATTCATTAGATTATATACTGATTGTGAATTAAAATAATTTTTAGGTGTCTTTAAGGACATTTTCGAAGTGTTTAGTACAAAGAATAATTATATTAATCTACTTTGGTAGGTGCAGATCGTTATTAGTTGCCTACACCGGCGTACAAGAAAATATTTTGTTGTTATGTTTTCATTAAGAATATTAAAAAGATTATTATCAGTGGCGGCTCGCCCATAAGGGCTGGAGTGCTGCAGCCCTCCCGCCAAAATGAAAACATTTTTTTAATTATTATAAACTATTTCATTAGAATACAATTATTTTACAAAAGCATATTTTTCCGTTCATAGTATATTAATTTTTTTAATTGTAGGCTATAAATACCTCGATAGGCGCTCTGTATGTGTGTATTGTGTGTTGTATACTCCTCCGGGCTGCAGTCAGTGCAGACCGAGTCTCGCTGCGTAGTTAGTGTATTGACCTGGTTACCCCCACCCGCGATATACGTTTTTGTAATTTGTATATTGTGGGCTGCAAACATTGCAATCTGCAATCTGTATTTTAGGCATTTTATGAGTTTGTTTCTAAGAACTCGAGTTTAGGCAACGGCAAAGAACCTTAAGTGGACAATTATTTGATGGACAATTGAAAAGTGGACAATTTAAAACAAAGTATTATTAAATACGTAGTTCTTAGCAATACACATAGAATGTAAGATAGTTATTTTTGAATTTAATTTTAATAAAATCTTTATAGAAAAGAACGAAGCAAGAAATTTAGTTATGAACACAAACATCATCCACGAGCCGCCACTGGGTATTATTATTATTACGTTAAGAATATTCTTCATCAAGAAACTACAATATCTTAACTTTTTTTTTCTTCTATTTGAGGACATCCATTTTGTAGTGGATTATTCAAGTAATCGAAGTTTTGTATATTTTGACTTATCTCTTTATCGTAAAAGTCTATATCCTAATAAAAATCTCCATCTCTATAAATGCGCAAGGCCATTAATTAAAATAAACAGCGATACATTTTTATTAATATTTATTATAAAGTAGTGCCATGAGTTTATTGAGCTTTGTTTTGGTAAACTCATTTATTTAATTGGTTTTAGTAAAGATTACTTCAGATCTTTTATATAATATGGTGTTTAATGATGTTTGATTTTTATAGAACGGTAATAAGTAGGGAAAGATAGTATGTTCTAGGTCACTACTCACTCCTCGCCCCCCACCACTATAAATTTCTGAAACTTGTCTATGACCTGGATCGTAATAATTATTTTAAATAAAAAAGTGTTTCTGTTATTAGGTTTAATTTTGAGTGAGAAATGGAATATATTGTTTCTTTTTAAGTTCACGTAATCAGTTTAGTATTTGAACTTGAAGATTTTAAAAGTATGTCAAGGAAATAGCATCCAATAATTTTTATTACAACTTCTACGATAGAAAATGTTTATGTATCGCACGCCTAGATAGGACCGGACGTCGTGCGCTATTAACAATTTCTCGTCTCAACTTGTTTGTGGACACGTGTGGTGCGGGGCGAGGAGTGCGGAGTGGCCTAGAACATACTATCTTTCCCTACTATAATATTTGGAGTTTTGTTTTATTCTCGATATTAGTAGTTGCAGATCTTCAAATGATTTGGTCATGATAACACCGTCATCAGCATACCGAATGTTTATAATCAATCACAATGATATGCAAAGTCAACCAATGTTTTAAATAAATGTAGTATTTTACAGATTTGAAAGTAAAAATTATTCATCTGGCAGGTTGCCTGTGTTGTGTGGAAAAAATATAGTTCTCCTTTCATTGAAACTTGGGGTTGCGTACTTTTACCAGGGGTAACTCTTGTTAATCTTGTTGTTAGTTTTTGGCACTGTTTAACTAAGATCGAAAAGCAAAAATGAAGCTTCTACATTGCTTGGTTCAATAAATATTCGTGTTTTTGTTGAAAATAATTGTTGACATTTTCAACGTGATATTTTGATATTTTCATAACAAATGATATTTTGATGATGATCAATGATATTTTCTAACAAATATGTAGTAAGAACCTAATTTTCGGTCTAATCATCATAAAAGTTAACCTAATCTAACCTAGCTTAAACCAACACGCCTTACCACATTATCCTATTTTGGTTCGAGAGTTGCGCTGCCGCGCATATGTGGTCTTGATTAATCTGCCGCTTCGCGGTGTACAACCTAATCTAACCTGGGTTAAACCAACGGTGCTTGCCACATTATCCTATTTTGGATCGAGAGTTCGCTGGAGAGCGGATGTGGTCGATCACAATTTGTTCTAATTTTTGAAAGAAAAGTAAGAATGGCAACGCCGAGTTAATTGCATACGCACACTTTTTGTCACGTGGCCCGAAATTTATGAGCCGTTGCGTCAAATGTCTCAGATTTTAGGACACGAATGTTTATTGTACCATGCAATGTAGAAGCTTCATGTTTGTTTTCTGATTAGTTACACAGTGCCAAACACGATTAATAACAGTTACACCAGGTAAAAGTCCGCAAGCCTAAGTTTCAATGGAGGGAGTATTCTATATATTACCCGTATTGTAATTGTCATCATTTCGTGGGACGGAAGTTAATTTTATCTACATGTTAATTTTTTCTAAAATAATGATTTATAAATTTAAACCTTACAATCAGTCTAAATTTGACGTTGTATAATGTTTGATGGAGTTGCCATGAGAGATCATGGCGATATGCAATACCTATTGGTACTTTCATATATACAGACTAGAGTGAAAAAAAATACTTAATAAGACTTATACTATATATATATATATATATATATATATATATATATATATATATATATATATATATATATATATATATATATATATATATATATATATATATATATATATATATACATATATACATATATATATATATATATGGTTCTTAACAATTTTTTCGTCTCAGAAATGCCCTCCCATGGTCAGAAAGTGTTCTAATTGATGAAAAAATATGAAGGATTAAGTGACCCGATGGTTCCCGTATCAAAAACCCACATCTAGAGCCCAAAAACCGTTTTTCAGCTTAAAAATGAAGTATCTGTCGAAACTTAATGAGGGACGGTAAAAATCATCAGTTGCCATCAGGAGCTCATAAATATTGACACTTAATGCTCTTCATTATAAGGTATACTGAGAAACTAAGCCACATAATCGTGTCAGTCGATTCCAGCCTTCCCAATGCACCTCGCACAAAATTTTGTACATTTCTTTAAAGTTTTCGAAATAAGAAATTTTTCACATGAAACTTCATCACTTAGTGATTACTAAAACATGAGTCATGAAGATTTTACTAACCTTGGAGTCAGATAGACATCAAGTATTGACGATCCGTCTAGAATTAATTCATCAAGAACATCATCAATTCAAAGAATATTTTATGACAAAGAGTGTAATTTTTTTTAAATAAACAACTATACAATGTTTAGATTCATTAAAATTACACAAACATGATATTATAATTTTTGTATAAGTTTTTTCTTATTGAAATTTGGCTTGAATAATAATAAATAAATTTTCTTCATAAATTTTTTAAAGATATTCTCGCAAAAGCGTTTTTTTATTACAGTCTTTATACAATTTATTGCATCCTTTTATCACTTGTAATGCGAATTGTCGTTGTTCTGTATCTTCGGTAAAACTATTTTTGTAATCCTGCACTAACTTAATGCCCCTTTCAGCAGTATCATTAACAACTTTGATATTTTGGACTATATTTCTTACTTCAATGTAATTTTTATTTTTCGTCCAGTGCTTAGGATTATATTTCAAAAATGTTGTATCAATTGAAAATCTTTGAAATATTTCCTTTAATTTCGAATTTATAAAGTGATCTATTTCAATGTCTTTATAATTGACGATATCTCCAGCTTGGATAACGATTCTCTTATCATATACAAAACTATCAACCACATCCAAATCCACATTTTGTAAAAATTGAGCCGCTCCATTAATATACCCCAAATTTGATGGCTTAGTATCACAACAAAAAGCTCTTATTGTGTCACCCAAACCCCAATCTATTAAAACATCAAAAATTTCTTCTGCTTGTTCTGCGCCAGTAGAACTTTCCTATTCAGGTACTCCCAAAAGTTTTTCAAAACCGTCATTAGTAATAATAACTGCAAGTCTGTCAGTTTTTTGTTCATCAAATCAGTCATCATCTTCCCGTCCCAATGTTAAACAAGTGATTTCAGTGATGTATGGTTGAAAGCGTCTTTAATATACTCAGATTTCTCTTGGCGTAACTGTTCTCAGATGCGTTTGATGGATGATCTATTGAGAACAAGTTCTCCTATATTATGGCCAAGAACCCCGGCCACCGCAGCTAGTAAATGAACGGCTTTGCGATCACTGACATTACATTTATCCAAAGCTGCAACAACTCTTGCATTTATAAATCGGATTTTAGCACGATGTTCTACTTCAGGTGTAGATTTGAAAGATTATGCTGTTGATAAATCGTTTAAATCGTGATAAATCGATAAATTGTTGATAATTCATCTACCGAGATACCCGAATAAGTCCCAATCGATTGTTGGCTTGGGTTGAAAAGTGAATCACAATCAATATTTCATATGACTCATGTTTTCGTAATCATTAAGTGATGAATTTTTATGTGAAAAATTTCTTGTTTCGAATACTTTAGAGAAATGTTCAAAATTTTGTTCGAGATGCATAGGGAAGGCTGGAATCGCCTGACACGATTATGTGGTTTAGTTTCTTAGTACACCTGATAATGAAGAACATTTAGTGTCAATATTTATGTGCTCCTGATGGTAAAACTGATGATTTTTACCGTCCCTCATTAAGTTTTGACAGATTCTTCATTTTTAAGCTGAAAACGGTTTTTGGGCTCTAGAAGTGGGTTTTTGATAAGGGAACCATCGGGTCACGTGATCCGTCTTATTTTTTCATCAATTAGAATGAGATCAAAAAATTGTTGAGAACCACCCTAATATATTTGTATATATATATATATATATATATATATATATATATATATATATATATATATATATATATATATATATATATATATATATATATATATATATATAACTATTTATTAGAATAAATATAAAGCTAGTAATGAAAAAATAACAGTGCGTAGCCGCTTAGAAATTGAGGACTGGTATGCGCATCAGGCACATTGTCATTTACCATAGCGCAGGTGTCCATTTATTCAACAGTAATTTATTCTACAAAATAAGCCAAGTTTAAATATTTAAGTATGTCTATGGTAAGACTAGATAAGATAGTAATAGGCACTTTTTAAACTTATTAAGGATCTGCTTAGACAACATTTCAAATTTTAATTGTATGATTTTGGCTGAATTGTTGAGTAAAATAATGAATGTAGTTTGTAAATATTGCGACAGTTTTAGTCTAAGTTTTCTAATTTGTGCAAAATTAAAAATTCAACTAAGTTCCTAAACTAAGTTTTAAGTTTATCACTAGTAATTTAGATGGAAACTAATTTATGAAGATCGAAAGTAAGACCATAATAACTGCATACGAAATCACGAAAATTTTTGTAAAAAACAATACAATATAAAACTATATTGCAGTTGCGAATAGTTCTATAAATTACCGATTTTGTTATTCTTTTAACTACAAATATCAATAATATGTGGAAAAAAATTTCTAATAAAATATAGATTACTTAGATTTACCAACATTGCTTGGTTTGCTGGATTCACACTATAAACAAAATCACTTCGCTACACTCGGGGTTGTAGGAATGTGACTGTTTAATATGAAATTAATATCTATTGAGAAATTAACCCAAACAATTTCCATACAGTTTCTGGAATAGCTCCAATATTTTAACAGCCCTACATCGCGTACCCAGTGTTCTATTGAGCCCCCGATGAGATTCAATTAATTTTAATATACTCACATTGGAATATTAAAAGGAATGTTTCAGATAATTTGTTAGTTAATAATGCTTCTGGTAGATCACGGAAGTATTGTTTCACCATATCAGCAATATCATATGCATGATATTCGCAGAAGTTAACACACTCTCCTTGGGTTTCAATAATGGATTTTAAATATTGTATCCTGGACTTCACCCCAGATTTTCTAAATAAACCAACTTGATCGTAAGCATTTTGTTGGAGCCATTGCAAGGCTTCTTCAATTGATTTCGGTAACGAGGATCCAGTTTTTTGAAGCATTATAGATAATGGACAACCAAATACCGTTTTGTCTACTAAAAATAACACATTATAATATTCACACAACATCACAATATCATTAATATTTCAATTAAAAGTTTTACTTTTTAATGTTTTTTTGTTGGTCTAATGAGTCTAGCTAAATTATATCAAATTATATGTTTCAATTTAGAATAAAATTTGCATTTTGCGTTATCAAATAATATAGCAACACACAAATTTGATAATATAAATTGTCTGTCCTAGTTTGATCCTGTAGTCTCCTTCCTTAAGTATTGTATTTTGTTTAGACCAGATGTTCTTTAAAACCCGGTCTGGGGTAATCTGAGCGGATCGAGTAGCACAGATTTCCCGGTCCCAAGCCGGGATAAAGGAGGAGGGTTGGGCGGTAGATTAGTAAGCCTCCTGCGTAAAACAACTACCTACTACAAAGCCCCCAACAAAGCCTCGGAATGGATCTAACCTCAAAACTAAGCAAAGTGGCAAACGAAAACACAATACTCTATAGGAACTTATAGGAACTCTATAGGAACGTAAGGACTCTGAATAAACCCGGAGGAAAAAGGACGCTACTGAAAGAACTAGATAAGTACAAGCTATCAATAAACGCGATACAAGAAACAAGATGGCTAGGAAAAGGAATAAGAAATACCAAAACACACACAATTTGTTATAACGGAAAAATACGGCAGTAAAGAATTTGGGGTGGCCTTCATAGTTAACAAATATATGAAGCCAGCAATAGTGGATTTCGATCCAGTAAGCGAGAGAATTTGCACGAGGGTGCATACGAAATTCACAGAAACAACGCTCATCAATGTACACTGCCCTACTGAATAGCAAGGCAGAGGCAATTAAAACAGCATTTTACCATCAGCTGGAAAGGCTGTACGACAACTCACCAAGAAATGATTTAAAAATAATCTTAGGCGACATGAATGCGAAGATAGCGAGAGAAGCGGAATACCTAATCATCATAGGCAAGCACAGTCTACACACGACATCAAACAATAACGGAAAAATGCCGATAGATTTTGCAGCAGGAAGGACCCTAATTATCAGCTCCACATACTTTCCTCATAAAAACATACACAAGGCAACATGGGCATCACCAGACGGAGACACGAACAACCAAATCGACCACGCAGTCATTGACAGAAGGTCGCCGACAAACATTCTAGATGTCAGAGCACAGAGGGGGGCGTGCTGTGATTTGGACTATCCGCTAGTACGATGTAAATACCGCCGCAGAATCAATAGGCAAGGGCAGCGTAAAAGCAATAATACAGAATTGCTAAATATCCAGGCGTTAAAAGCACCTGAAATCCGAGAAAAACTAGAAACCCAAATAACAATCAAACTTGATGCAAACGGCGGAGTTAGAACAAATAGTATAGAGGAGCTGTGGGAGCAAATGAAAATGACTCTGATGGAAGCAGCTACGGATGTACTAGGGACACAAAAAGGAAAAACGGAAAGGAATGGTTTGATGAGGAGTGCAGGAAAACCATCCAGATCAGAAATGAAGCACATGATGAGGCACTACAATTCCGCACAAGAGAACGAACGGAGGCATTCAGACAAGCTAAACGAGAAGCTGACAGAATATGTGGACAAAAAAGTGGAAGCACGACAATGACCAGATATTCAAAATGGAATCGGACTTCCAAGCAATGGAAACAAGAAGTGCATATAAGTATCTAAAAACGATAAGAGAGGGCTATAAACCAAAGACAACGCTATGCAGAGACCGAGCAGGATGAATCGTAAGCGACCAAGATAAAATCCAGGATATGTTGAAAAATCATTTCTAAACTTTGCTGATAGCGGTACAGAACCTACGATGCAGGAAGACCAAGACGACCAAAACGCTGATGGGCCCATGGAAGGAGAGGAAATAAACCCTCAATAACCCAAACTCTCCAAGAAGTAAAAACAACCATTAAAGCACTGAAAAATAACAAAGCTCCCGGAATCGATGGTATCGGTATCGATGGTAACTCAAAACTGCTAAAACAAGGGGGGGGAGATAAGCTGGCCACCTACATGCACGTACAAACAACTACCGGGGTATCTCACTGCTAAGCAGCTCATACAAAACCCATTATAAACAACAGGATGAAACCGCTGTGCAAACAACTGATTGGGGAATATCAAGCTGGGTTCAGACCAGGCAGATCTATAATTAATCAACTATTCACCGTTAAACAAATTCTTTAAAAAGCATGGGAGCACAATACAGATGTGTACAACATATTTTGGATTTCAAACAAGCTTACGAGTCGGTCAACCGCACAAAGTGTGCGTACAAGGACAACTAACCGAAAAATGCACATACGCGCAGGGACTGAAGCAGGGAGATGGATTAGCACCGACCCTCTTCAACCTGAGCTAGAACGGGTAGTCAGAAAAACTGGCATAGGCAGAAATAATTAACTTACTAACAAAACTGTTCAGCTAGTGGCATATGCTGAAGACATCAACATCATGAGCCGAACCAAAGCGGGCAGCAGAAGAAGCGTACACTCTCCTGAAGGAAGCAGCCAGGGACATAGGGCTGAAAATTAAGGTAACAAAGACTAAAGTGCTAACGCAGTCAAGAAGAACGACAATGGTGATAACGATACAAGACAACTTGGACCAAGTCAGCAGCTTTCGCTATCTGGGGTGACCCTAGAAAACAACGGAAGCGTAGAAGCAGAAATAAGAGCCAGAACCACCGCGGCAAACGGAGCATGCTTCGCTCTCGCACATATCTTCCGATAAAAACGTGCACAGAAACACAAAAATAAGGGTGTACAAAACAATTGTCAGATCAATACTGACATTTGGCTGCAAAACCTGGGTCTTGACACACACCAGTAACAACAAAATGGATATCTTTGAGAGGAAAGTATTGCATAGAATACTCGGAAACTACCCAATCCAAGACGAAAATTAGTACATAATACGATACATAATGAGCTGTACCAGGCCTTGCAGGACCCGCCAGTATACGCATATGCAAAGATACAGATGTTACGATGGCCAGGCCATGTCACAAGAATGGATGAGGAAGGACTGCCAAACCGGCTCTCCAAGGAAAAATGGTAGGGAAGAGACTGAGGGTCAGACGGAAACGATGGGTGGACGCGGTAGAAGAAGATGCCAGATTGTTGCTAAGGATTAGAGACTGGAAGACGGTAGCAATGGACAGAAGCGACTGGAGGAATAAATTGAGGGAGGCCAAGGCCCAACCTTTGACCGTAGAGCCATAGGAAAGAGGGAAAGATGTTATTTAACTATAGATTGGGGTTTTAAAAATTTAGTATCGTTTTAGGCAGTGTTTCAAGAAGAGGCTTCAAAAAGATCTATCTGTGTCCATCTTCTTTTTCTATTTAGTACCTATATTATTTGCCTGTCTAGTCTTGTCAATTCGAAACCAATGCCATATTTTAATAAATACCTCTATAAGCTGGAGCTTTCATTTTTCTTATAAGTTTTGGCAGATCCCAGTTCCAGCCGGTACGATGGGTTGGACAAAATTTTTCCATAAGGGCTGTTAATTTAAGCAAAGCTAATTTTCTAAGTACTTGTAATTGAGTACAAGATAATGTTTCTATTGATCTTCCACCCTCTTCCAATTTAAACCTATTCTTATCAGCTTCTTGAGTATTTGCTACTGCATTCCAAGTAATCCTAATATTTAATAATTGAATTCAAACAGCAGAAACATGTATTTAAAAGATATTTTAATTGAAAATTTTACCTATCTAGTTGACTTTGTGAATTATAGCGGGTTTCACTCTTGTCTAAAGATCTGCTCTTTTTCCCGTTGTTTAATATATATTCTGCATCGGATATGTGGGCAGTAGAACCAGAATCAGCCGCATTAAGGGAACTAAAATACTTGGACAAGAAGTCCAAAACATTCGAACCAGAATCATTATAAACAAGACCACCACGGTGACGGCGACGGCAACGAGTGGAACCCATTTTTTTCAGGAAACTTTTAGTATATTCTGTAGATGAACACGGTATTTCCTGAGCTTCTGACTCACCTGCACCTGCACTCAATTCTTCAGCTAAGTGAATAATATTCATTAATATAAATCTAGAAATTCGCAGGTCGAATTTTCAACTCACCAATTTCTAAGTCTTTGCCAATTCTAGACCATCGTCTTAATTCAGATTGGTAGGTCCAGTTATAACTAAGTGCACATGATTCATCTTCTGAGTCATCTGTCTGTGTTACTCTTTGTTGGTGCAGACCAGCACATCTATTTAATGCATGTAGTCTTCGGAAAAGGGATTTTAGTACAGACGGTTCCAACATTGGATGATCTTGTTCGGCTGCAGAGACATCCACAGGGAATTGTTTGTCTATAATATTTCGTGCTTCATAAGTATATTATCCAATTTGATATTTTTGCTGCTTACCTTCGTACATCTGAGCATATTGTGGGAATCCTGCAGCTCTTAGCCATTTGCATGCTTCTGTTGCTTCGATTTCTACAATATTAATAAAAACAATATTAATAACAACAGGTTTTCATTATTGCTTATGTGTGTTTTCTCCGGGATTCCGCGTTGATGTTTGGTTTTAAGATGAAAACCAAAAAACCGGATACTCGACATTTCGGCGAATTGACATTCGCTAAGCTGCAGAGATGTATACGTCCGTTAAGCGTCAAACGTACCTATACTAATCGCTCGATGTTGTCTATATATACCTAGTAGTTAGTTAATGCGGCTGTCTGACTTGAGTCATGAACTTTGTGTGCGGTACGGTTCACTTGTTTATTCGTCTTGTTGGTCTTGAATGTGTCTAGGATGTCAGGTTGGTTGGGCGAGGTACCTGGAATTCTATTTTGAAAGTTGAAATAATCGGTCGCCAAGCTGGGGAGAGTGTGGGGAATCATTGTTTCTTTTGTTTATGCTATAGTCTCGTTTCTCTATTATGTATGGCTTCTCTTTGGACCCGTGACATTTCGTGGTTAATCTGCGCTCTTAAGTAGCCCTTGAGTTTGTAAAATCCAGCCAGTTGTCGATGTTCATATATCAGACAAGAGCAGATACCAACAAGAAGTATCTCCCACTGAGATTTTAAAGCCCTTAAGACCACAAGAGAAATCAACAACTTTGTAGTTCTACCAGCTGATTGCTCTGATGTCATGAATAGTACAGACTATTTAGAAAAAATTACCACAATTTTAGATAATCCTATATAGCCAGCATTTAATCCTTTATAGCCAGCATTTTCCTCACAGATTTTGAGGAAAAACGAATTTCATGAGCTACACTTAAACTCAGTCTAAGATGTATATATGACACCCTTGTAATCTGGCCTCACGGCAGACTGGAACTGGACAATATATCTGGCTGGTTATATCTGGTTTTTCTTTATATCTGGCTGTGACCTATATAGGTTTCTTCATATGCTCCACAAGGTATTTCGTAAATTCCTTGAGATTCTAACGTGATGGTGTGTTTATTTTATTTTGCCAGTATATTTTATTTGTCTTGAAAATAGTTTTGATGATGGTTATCTTTTGTCAGGACGGTTGTCTTGAAAATGGTTGTCTTTTTATATTCTAGCAATTTTGCCAGTTGATCCATGAACATATAGCAGGTTTGCTGTGCTGTCGGGTTTCTGAAATTCTTCAGTTGTTTGGTTACGGTTCTATCTTCGAACTTTGGCTGTTTGGAACTACATTTGCAGAAATTGTTAAGATGAATAAGACATTTGTCCTGTTCTAGTCTGCTGTAGGGCGAGATTACAAAGGTGTGGTACACATCTTATCCAGAATTAAGGTTTCAGTATAGGTGACGAAATTGCTTTTTCTTTAAAATCTGTGAGGAATATATTGGCTAGTACTTGGAACAACGTTGAATGAAGTGGTCCTAAAACTTATTTGTATATTTGAACATTTATTTGACCATTTTTTATTTTAATCAATGGATTTATTTTAATTCCCGTTCAGTTAGAATCCTTTTTTGCCATTTTTTGTTTATAGTCAGTACTATTCATGAGTAATTTCATTTTGCAGCTAGTAAAACCACAATGTTGTTTTTCTCTTAGGGCTTTGAGGACATTGTATTCTTGGTGATATTTCTTGATGGTGGTTTGGATGATTTTGTCCGGCATACCAACACCGGTCACTGGATGTACTTTAGAAACTCAAGGACTATTGCACAGAATAGGTACGAAATGTAAGGCGTCACAGAGAAGCCATAAAGATACAGAAACAAGACCACATCCTAAACACGACAGACGATTCCCTGCAATTAACCCAGCTTGGCGACTGATTATATCAACCCTTATAATACATTTCCACCAATATAATACACCTCACACAACATATATATATATATATATATATATATATATATATATATATATATATATATATATATATAGATTTATAGACACATGACATTCAGTGTTGCATAGCATATTTGCATATACAGTTAAAATGTCTAAATGGCGTGAATGTAGATATATATATATATATATATATATATATATATTCGAAAAAACGAATAATGTTGTTTTTGTTTATTAATATTAGTTTATGATACAAGTTTGTGAAGGGCTTTTGTGCATGACTTGCGAAGTTTAAAGCACTAGCCGAAGGCGACTGGTTTAATCGCATTGAGTACACAAAAGGCTTTCACACAAGTATGTCATACATTATTTTATCTACGAAGCATCTTAAAATGCTGTTGAATCTACAAAAAAATAACTGTTTCTTACGACGGACGTAGCCAGGGTTTAGTTTCGGAGAGGTTTGAAGAAAATCGAAGGGATTTGAACCCCTTAGTAAAAAAGCACAGTGACGGAACACTATTTGCTCGTTGTCAATGTATTCTAGGTTAACCTAGATTTAATCTGGATTAGGTTTTGGTTAGGTTAAGTTATTTTAGAAGACTTATTGATTCAAAATAACAAAAAATAATTAAATTTTATTATACGCCAAAAAAATTATTTTATTTTTATGTTTTTTGTCTAGTGACGCAAGTTGTTGCCATAGTAACAACAAACAGAAAGAATTTAATAATGAAACTCATTTAATTTACATTTGACTTTTACGCCCGATTTGCATACTTTTACACACGATTGTAATAATTACATTCCTTCACATACAATAATGTATTTATTAATATGTTTGCATTTTGGTGTGTGAGTAGACAAAATTATGAAACCGCATTTTTACGTAGATTTAACTTAAATATATTAATTACTTATATGACATATGATTGTAGTACCTACTTATATTGTAGTGCCAAATAATAACAGAGATAAATTAAAATTATTCACCAATTAGTATTCTACTTTTACTAACTCTTAGAAATTTAATATCCGTAACCAAAAATATCCGAAATTAATGGTTAATCCGAAAAAAAATCATATCCGTATCCGAATCCGAAACCGGTATAATATTATTCCCATATCTGTATCCATATCCAGATCGGAAATTTCATATCCATAACATCTCTGCTGAATATATATATATATATATATATATATATATATATATATATATATATATATATATATATATATATAGATTTATAGACACATGACATTCAGTGTTGCATAGCATATTTGCATATACAGTTAAAATGTCTAAATGGCGTGAATGTAGATATGATTGTAGTGCCAAATAATAACAGAGATAAATTAAAATTATTCACCAATTAGTATTCTACTTTTACAATCTCTTAGAAATTTAATATCCGTAACCAAAAATATACGAAAATAATGGTTAATCCGAAAAAAAATCATATCCGTATCCGAATCCGAAACCGGTATAATATTATTCCCATATCTGTATCCATATCCAGATCGGAAATTTCATATCCATAACATCTCTGCTGAATATATATATATATATATATATATATATATATATATATATATATATATATATATATATATATATAATAATTTTAAATATATATACATATATATATATATATATATATATATATATATATATATTTTCAGCAGAGATGTTATGGATATGAAATTTCCGATCTGGATATGGATACAGATATGGGAATAATATTATACCGGTTTCGGATTCGGATACGGATATGATTTTTTTTCGGATTAACCATTATTTTCGGATATTTTTGGTTACGGATATTAAATTTCTAAGAGATTGTAAAAGTAGAATACTAATTGGTGAATAATTTTAATTTATCTCTGTTATTATTTGGCACTACAATCATATGTCATACAAGTAAGTACTACAATATAAGTAGGTACTACAATCATATGTCATATAAGTAATTATTATTTTTAAGGTAAATCTACGTAAAAATGCGGTATCATAATTTTGTCTACTCACACACCAAAATGCAAACATATTAATAAATACATTATTGTATGTGAAGGATGTAATTATTACAATCGTGTGTAAAAGTATGCAAATCGTGCGTAAAAGTCAAATGTAAATTAAATGGAGTTTCATTATTAAATTCTTTCTGTTTGTTGTTACTATGGCAACAACTTGCGTCACTAGACAAAAAACATAAAAATAAAATAATTTTTTTGACGTATAATAAAATTTAATTATTTTTTGTTATTTTGAATCAATAAGTCTTCTAAAATAACTTAACCTAACCAAAACCTAATCCAGATTAAATCTAGGTTAACCTAGAATACATTGACAACGAGCAAATAGTGTTCCGTCACTGTGCTTTTTTACTAAGGGGTTCAAATCCCTTCGATTTTCTTCAAACCTCTCCGAAACTAAACCCTGGCTACGTCCGTCGTAAGAAACACTTATTTTTTTTGTAGATTCAACAGTATTTTAAGATGCTTCGTAGATAAAATAATGTATGACATACTTGTGTGAAAGGCTTTTGTGTACTCAATGCGATTAAACCAGTCGCCTTCGGCTAGTGCTTTAAACTTCGCAAGTCATGCACAAAAGCCCTTCACAAACTTGTATCATAAACTAATATTAATAAACAAAAACAACATTATTCGTATTTTCTATTATATAATTTCTAACAGATATTGAAGTAATCTTTATAGGAATCTTTAGAAATTTTATTTTTAATCTTTATAGGAATGGAATAGTATTGAATTTTTCTGCTTTTTTTAGAGCTAAAGAATAGGCTCTCTTTTGATTTGATTAACCCTACTAGTGTCAACTGTATAATTTCTTTCACATGAAATCACCCAATACCACACAAATTAGCTGTTTATTAGTCCATCACATCAAGCCTTTTCCATCCCTCTCATCGCGGACAAAATAACTAAAGTTTCCAAATTACACTTGGCCAAAATTTAATAAATAAAAAACTAAACTAAATCGCAATGGTCCAAATATACCTGTAAACGCCGAATTCAGACAAAAGTTTCATTTCTCTTACATATTTTGGCAAAAGAAGCGAATAAATAGCAAACTTTTTGCGAAAACAAATTCTACAAGTAGTATTTAAACCATCTTCCAAATTATCGTAAATATTGTTTAATGCGAGAGAAAAAATCCGACGTATATGGGATTCATTATTTGAAATGCAATAAAGTGTACATAGGTAAGGCAGGACGAAGTACTTAAACTGATTTTTCAAAACATTTTCGTGGCTTTCGTCTTAAAAATACATAAGTTCATATTCTAACCATTGTATACAATGTCATAAATTCCTCGAAATAGATAATCTAAAAACCTCCAGGAGTCATTAGAAATTTTCAAATAAAACCATAATTAATCAGTTAATCCCCTTAACGAGCAAACCAACCAAATCTTTTTATATCCTTTTAATCTAACGCAATCGATTACAGATAACTCCCCATCTACAAACAGACACTTTCCCTTCGATTTTTTCAATTCAGAGTTATTGTTTACTATTTAAATTCCAACTATCTGGTAGGCCTTCTTATCCAGTTGTATTTTGTACAATATAAGTGTTTCTTAATTTTATGAAAAGAATAGTTTTATAAAATATTCTACATCCTTTTTAAATGAGAACAAAATTTTAAAATATGCAAAGACCAAGAAGGAAAAAAAATTAAAAATAGAAAAATTTGCCAAATTATTAGGTAAATGGAACCAACCTGCAATTTTGTGTGCTCGTAATTGTTTCCATAGTTGTTCCGCTTTACGTACTGGCCAATTATCATTCACTTTAACACTAAGACTACGGAAGAACTTATATTCTCTGATACGAATGGACATAGTGAAAGTATTCACCAGACAAGTGTTGATCAGACTGCTATCGAAATTGCTTATTTACCTGGAATGACCGGATAACTTATGCATGATAGCTCACCTAAAAAACCCAATACATCCATGAACATATTAAAAAATATTTTTATATATATATATATATATATATATATATATATATATATATATATGTATATATATATATATATATATATATATATATATATGTATATATATATATATATATATATATATATATATATATATATATATATATTCTTTATAGAGAGCTTCTAAAGTGAAAATCGTGTACTAAAATATTTTAGTATGTTTCTGATTATATGAAAAATACTTTAGAACTTTAGAACTAAAAATACTTTAGAAAACTGCTAAAATTTTATTAAAAAAATGTGTTAAATATTAACACTATAACCAAATAAAACAATATCTAAAACTTCTTGTCTGCCTAGGCTTGTCTCTCAAGTATTGTCTTTCTAGATTTTTCTGTCTTGTCTTATCCGTGTAGACTTGTCCGAGTAGCCATGTCTGCCTAGTCTTATAAGTCTAGTTTTTTCTTGTCAGTCTAGTCAAAAATCAAAATCAATTTATTTCCTTACTCAATCACATATCTAAAATTAATCCGAATCGTAAATGGGATTTAAATTTGAGAAGTAGATAATTTTTACTGGGCTCACACTGTTGTGTGCATAAGCTGTTTTTTGATATGAGTAGCCTAGTAGTAGCAGCAATTTCTATGAATACTCAATAGCCGTACATTTACTTGAATAAGTAATTAGTTACTACTAATTTAAAGACGCGTCGAGTAAATTATTGGAGATCTTACATCATCATATTTGTTTTGTTTCCATTGATGGTTAGTTTATTTGAAAAGAATTCACACTGTTTTTAATAATTTATTACGATTTGTCTGTCTTCACGATTTGTATGTCTATAAACTTCTTGAATGTATTTAGGTCCTATGGGTAAAGTGGTATCATTTCAAAATTTACTATTTTATGTGGCGTTTGATTTACAGGTTTTGGTCATATAGATATATGTTGAAAAGTAACGGGCCCAGTAATGTTGATGCAACCTTCGATTTGGCATAATCATTTTTTGTAGTTAATTTAGTTTGCCGAGTTCTTCCAGTGTGATGTTTTTACTTCTAGAACCTATGTTGAGTTTCTGTTAATAAGAATTCTACAGTTCTATTACCAATTATTGTTTCAAATATTTTAGAATACAGCATAATGCTAATAGGTCGGTCTGTATTTTTCAAAAACTTTTCTATCTACCTTCTAATATCAAATTTTATTGAATTTTTGATAATATAAGTCAATGGCTTTACGATTTCATATTTGGCTTTACCATTTCTTATTACAGCTGTAGACACCTCGTCACATCCGGCACTTTTTGTTTATTAAAGAACATTACTCTAATTAAAATATTTGATTAGGAACATATTGAATAAAGATTTTTTATTCATGTACGTAAATACTAGATTTTATAATTTTTGTGGATTTTCTACAAAAAGAAGTGTTTTTAATAATTTATTTGCAACTGTTAACCAATTCTATAGGTTTTTTAATTGACTTACAATGTTCTAAGTTGATTTCATTACATTTTCTGATGATCTGATTTAATTTTCGAAATTAATATTTTATCAATTATTTGGCGGAGAATCACATACTCGTTGTATTTTATTGTTTTCTATCTTCAACATTAAAATGGGATAATATCTCCATCATTTTCCATCTGTTTTCTCTGTGTTTGGATTTCTGCTGTGTTTGGATCTGTAAAAATTATTATTATTTCTATTTTATACACGAAATTTAAGCCTACGCAGCACATGATATCTCAGGGTCTTATAGGGACAATAAAAGTATACATTATATATTATATATTATACAGGGCTATGATAAAGTAATGCACAAAATTCATAAAACGCACTATGTTCGTTTTTGAAAAAAATGCAAAAACACGTCAAACAGTTTATTTAGTTCCGCGTCTTTTAACATGAATCAAAAAAATAAAACGTCAAATATGTCAAAGTTATGACGTCATCAATATTGTTTTTAAATAGGAAGCTAGTTTTTTTTACATTTTTTGATGAAGCTTGTTTTTCTGCATTATAAAAAAATAATTTTTGCCAAAAGGCAGAAACGCGTCTATGGATGTTCATTATTATTAATTTTTATCAGGTTATGGTGTTTTTAGCTACCCACCTGGTTATCTCGTGGTACGAAAGTGCAGGAAAACCAAATTGTGCTTGTAATTATATTTATATATTTATAAGTCATGTGTGAATTGAAACGTAATATTTAATTAATTTATCTACTTTTATTATTGAAGATTCACGTAGTAATTTCTCCCAATGTTATTAGAATTGTCATAATTATTAATTGTTAATAAGTTAAACCAACTGTCCTTGGCACTTTATTTTATATTGAATCTCTTAACCTAATCAAACCTATGTTAAACCAAAAGTTCTTGCCATTTTACCTTATCTCGTGGGTATGTAGTCTTGATTTATCTGCCGATTCGCGGCTTGCCACCCAATCTAATCTAGATTAAACCAATGCTCCTTTGCACTTTGCTCCTCGCCGTCCTAATCTTTAAATATATTAAAAAAATTATTCAATGAAATTATCGCACTACCCTAAATTTTAACATACCTAATTTTGTTCCTGCCTCTGGAGATTTTTTGTCAAATTCCATTCAGCACTTCGATTTCCTTCGGGTAACCAAAAAAAATCACGAAAAAATTTTCCTAAAATTTTTTCAACAAAAACATCAAATCATTTCATTCGAAAAATATGAGCATTTCGTTTCTTTTTAGATTTTTTCCAGAACGGTAAAAGAAGCAAAATAATTTTCGTCACACAAAAACTACACGACAATACGAACAAGTAGATGTGTAAATTGTCTGGAAAGATTCAATAATTCGTCGAGAAATTTCAAACTGAAATTTACCCGATTATCGATTTGCAAAATAAAAAACGGATCATCGTCTTCAGAAGGTCATTTCTCTATTAATATACTAAGATTGTCTGCGGGAAATTCACGACTTTCCGAGATCTCTACACGAGCGCCGAAATTTCTTAAAATTTCTTCAATTCTTGCAGGCGATAGTGAACGGAAAGAGCTAGCGAAATATAATTTGCATACCTGTAATCAGCAGCAAAAATGCTTTCATAAACGATTTTTAATTTTGCTGTGCCTCAAAAAATAAGGATTTCGACAAACGTATAAAAAAATTCGGAATATTCCTCAGTGTTCACTACATTTAAAAAAATCCACCCATTTTTCGTAACAGAGCATATTCTCATTTTTCCATTCTGTGGATTTTTCAATCATTATTTTCTTTACGTTACTCATTTGATTAAAGAATAGTGAATCATTTAATTTAACTCCTCTTTCTTTGAGATAAAAGAGGTGGTCTCAACTTTCTGCCAAACGGGTATTTCTAAAAGTAACATCCCATGTAGGAACCGCCAGAGTTGAATGACGGGGCCTAGCCTGGTCCAGTACTGGGGAGCCCAGCTTTGGCGGCCCGATATTGGCCCATGCTTGAGCCAAGACGGGCTAATTAGCCTTGGCCGACCCAACGATTGCCCTAGCCTGGGCCAACATTGGTTTGCCATAGAATGGCCAACGCAAGGGAGCCCAGCCTTGGGCCAAGACTGGACAACCAAGTCTTGGCCGATCCAATGGTTACCCAAGCCTGGGCCAACATTGGTTTGCCATAGAATGGCCAACGCAAGGGAGCCCAGCCTTGGGCCAAGACTAGACAACCTAGCCTAGCAACAAACTAACGTCCGAAAGTATCCGAACTTCCCCGATGTTAGCATGTACACGATGTTGAGACGCAACGTATACCATACGACTTATTTACGTCGACATAGTTGTTACAGTATCAGCACTAGTTCTTTGTGACTTCATTAAATAAAGTAATATTTTGATTTAAAATAAAAACCATGTCTGATTCATATCGGAGAGTTAAAAGATGGCGAGCGTTGCGTAAGAAAAATAATGTTAGTGAAACAAATAATGTAGATGAAAATAAAACCAGTGTAAGTGTAAGTAATTTAACTCATAGTGACAGCCATGTTGGTGACAATTCTAGTGAATCTGTTTCAGAACCAAGTGATTTAGTGGTTTATGAAAATGATAATATTATTAAAACTAACAATTTTAACAACAGCTGTAAAAGTAATACCAGTGATGACAGTGAATCTACTAATAATATAAACAATGATGATCGACTTCCGGATGAATGTATTACAAATATTGAATATATTAAACAAAAAAAGACATTACGTGAAAAACTTCGTAATTGGACACTGGATAACATTAACATACTAACATTAAATGTAGTCACAGAATTATTGACTATTCTACGAGATGAAGGTCATGAGGATCTTCCAAAAACTTCTCAGCAACTTTTGAAGACAGTACACTGCCGCCCGATGCAATCATTAACGAGCAAGAAAGAAACAACCGGTTCTTATATATATCTTGGAATTAAAAACTCTCTAGACAAAATAATATCTCCAGATATTTATACAGAAAAAAATATATCTATACAAGTACATATCGATGGAATATCGATACATAATAATTCTTCAATCCAAGTGTGGCCTATCATCATGAAAGTGTATCATCCTAATTATGAAAGTAAACCTGTAACTGTTGCATTATACTGTGGTGATTCCAAGCCATTTTCAGCCAATGACTTCTTAAAAGACTTTGTAAATGAAGCTAAAAATTATATGTCAAATGGACTTATTTTAAATGACATTAAATATTCATTTAAAATTTTTTGTCTGGTTGCTGATGCTCCTGCAAGAGCTTTTATTAAAAGCATTAAAAATGCAGGTGGTTTTTTTGCGTGTGAAAGATGTTGTGTTGAAGGTGTTACTAAAAATCGAAAGCGAGTATACCCAAGTGTGGATTGTGATTTACGCTCAAAAAAATCATTTAAAAACAAAGAACAACTAGAACACCATATTGAGAATGTGAAATGTAAACTATTAAAATTAAAACAGTTTGACCCAGTGCGTGATATTGCTCTTGATTCCATGCATTTATTGTATCTCGGAGTGATTAAAAATATTCTCGAAAAATTGTTGACAGTGCCAAAACATTGTGCTCGGCTTAAAAAATCTAAAGTTAATATTTTGAGAACGACAATGCAATCATTATCATCGGATATTCCTGTTGAATTCGAACGTAAACTGTTTGATATTGATCAGATAACAAGATGGAAAGCAACTCAATTTCGTTTTTTTTTGCTTTACGTAGGACCTATTGCTTTTCAAAATGTATTATCTGACAATAGATATCGCCATTTCTTACTGTTGTATGTAGCATGCAGAATATTGAATGATGAGCTAAATGCTATCAAATATGTCGATTACGCTGAAGACAAACTAAAAACATTTTTTAAATTGCTTCCATCCGAATACGGTGAAGATTCACAGGTTCTCAGCATGCACAACTTGTTACATTTACCAGATGATGTTCGTCATTTTGGGGTTCCTCTCAGTGAAATATCGGCATTTTGGGGAGAAAATTATATTGGTTTATTTAAACATCTGGTGAAATCACCAAAAAAACCCCTCACCCAAATTGCAAACCGATTACAGGAGTTGGAAACTGTTGACAAAGTAAAAATTAAAAAAAAAAGTGACTTATGTGAATGCACGTATCGATGTGCTGAGTTATTTGAATACAATAAAAAACAGTATTTCAAAATTGAAAAATTAAAGTTACGCGGTATCACTATTTTTTATAATAAGCCAGACAATATAATTCAATTGAGTAATAATAAAATATTTAAAATTAATAAAATACTAAATATAAATCATAATTGCGCAATACATGAAGATATAAATAATATATTTATATGCGGCACGATGGAAAAAAAGAGGAAAGAAGTTTTTGATTTCCCAGCTTCCTCATATGATGTCGGTGTGATGGAAATAATTTCTTGGGAAGAACGAACAATTTTATTGAAATGTTCTTATATAAAACGTAAATGTGTGCTCTTGAATCTAAATGATTCTGAATATGTAATGACTTTATTACATTTGTAAATCCATTTAGACAAATCAATAGTTTAGTAAATATATTTTATTATTGACTTTTACATCAAATTTTAATGTATTGTCTTTCCGAAATTTTATTAAACTAAGGTTGCAAAAGATGAACGCTGATAAGATGGACTTTGTTTTAATCAAATTTAGACTGTCGCCTTGTAACTGCAAATTTACCATATTAAATTTTGAAAGTGTTCGTCATTTTCTTCACACAACTGTGCAAATAACCGTGTATTCAACGCGTTGCTTCGGATTCGAAGCACGTATTTCACCATAAACGCCGGATGTTTATTATATTATTTGGGATATTTATTTATGATTGGAAATCATAAATGCGTTTTTCAAGAAAGTGTAAATGTAATATTTGGTTTAAAGAATTATTGTTTATATTATCGATAGGATACCACAACAGCATCCTCAAACAAAAATATATAAACATGAATATGTATTAATGTATATTATGGTATATATACGAAATTATTAGCCGAACGTCGCAGTCGCATCTGAATAGTTCATTTCATTGCGTCCTTAGTGTTCTTCGATCTATATCATAGTAGTTATTGTGTATTCTCGTAAAGTTGGGGTTTAAAGAAGTTTTAAATTAATTAATAAAAATGTCAGACGTTGCCAAACTGTTTGCTGTGGTAGAGTTTGATGAAGTGATAAGTGGCAAAAAGATGGTAGAGTTAGTACCAATTTCGTGGTTAAAAGATGATGAAATGTTTTGTTTTTGGCCGTCAAAAAAAGATGAGCATAAAGTTCAGAAATTGGTTCAACTAAAGTATGCACCAGGTTCCGACTGGGAATTATATCCCATTAAAGTCATCTCTAAAGCAAGTAAGTATATGAAAATATTAATTAAATTAATAAATTTGTAAGTAATCGTGCTATTGAATTGACTTTATTCTGATTTTAGAGGATCATGAACAAGGACTCCGGAGACTTGAGAAATCATATAGAAAACGCGCAGTTGAAAGTTCTGAAAGTGAGGTGCCAACGCGAGATGAAAAGCAACTTGCAATAATGGATTCCTCAAGTGTAGCTAACATATTAGCTAAGTCACAACAGCCGCTAATAAATGATGATGTGAAAATTAATAGCAAACAAGAGGTGATACCGGAATTGTCGCGAGTTAAAATAACTGGTATTTATTTTTTTTAAAAAAATCAATTTTATTGAGAAACTAGCTTGAAGAAAAATATTTTAGTACAAAAAAATTATAAAAATCAAAAATTAATCTTGTAGTTATTAGAAGTTAATTTGAGGTTTTATCTTAAATTTTTATTCTTAATTCTTTTAAACTAAAAATATAATCCTGGTAAAATTTTATACTGTTTCTAGACGTAGTCGATTATCAATCACTAGGATTATACCTAGAAGGCGTAATGAAACGTGAATTCGCAAGCATGAGGCAAAGTGTCAATGCGAACGTCACCGATAAAATCCAACAAGTGTTGAAAGTCGTCCAATACTCCGCCGATCCACCAGGAAAAGAACAAGCATGGAAAAATATCGGCGAAGAATTGCCTTTTCAAGAAGATGACGAATTTATAAAGTTTGATGAATCGCTCAAAAATAATGAGTTAAAAACAACTGCTTTGGTATGTACAAATTATTTATATTGTATTTATTGGGATTCTTGGCTCTAGTATTGCTTAAATATTAGACGTCTGCTGGTAAAAATAATACATATATACAAAAATTTATGTAAAATATAAAAAATAAATGTACTATTTAATTGTTTTTTACAGATTGATATTTTTAAAATGGTTACGGCCGGATCCAACGATTGCGACAACGATGTTCAATCAATCATGAAGAAATTAATAAAAAAAGATATCCAATTAGTATACAGTGGTTGTGGTAAAAAAGTAAAAGGCATTGGAAAAAAAAGTTTTAAACAAACTGAGACATTTAAGGAAATGGAGAGTAAGTTAATGCTCGATTAAATTTTTAATAGTATAGTAATAATCATAATTTAATGACTGGTTATTTTCAGAATTTTTGAAGGCTAAATATCACGATCGTAAGGATAAAATATCAATACTATCCCTAGTAAGTCGGTTTTTGTCGGGAGCAAAAGATAGGGATGGCGGACGAGCTAACCGTGATATAAATAATTGATTTTATTATTATTTTATTATTATATATTATTATATTTATTATTTCTCATAATTGTATGAATGTGTTGAAAAATGACAGCTTTGAAAACATCAAAAAATAAATCTACTTGTATTTTGAAATGTCTTATCAAATGACTAAATTTTTGTAAATCAAAGTATAACCTTTTACTATAGTTTGTCAACTATGAAATCCCCATGGAGTCTTCCACGTCATTAATGATAGAAATTATCATTGAATTTATTATTGATATTATAAGTTTGAGTTAATCCTATAAAGTAAACTTGGGTCAGTTTTGGTAATTTTGCTTGGGCCAATTTTAAAAAGTAAGCGTGAGCAGTCTTGTAAATATGGCCCAGATTTGAAACTCAACTATGGCTCAGCCCTGACAACCAGACATGGGCCAGACTTGAAACAACTATGGCCCAGTTCTGGCAACCAGGCATGGGCCAGACCTAAAACTTAACTATGGCCCAGTCCTGGCAACCAGGCATGGGCCAGACTTGAAACTTAACTATGGCCCAGTCCTGGCAACCAGGCATGGGCCAGACTTGAAATTTAACTATGGCCCAGTCCTGGCAACCAGGCGTGGGCCAGTCGTGGTAACCAGTCATGGGCCAGCATTATCATTCCAGACTTTAACCAAGACTGGGCCAAGTCTGGCTTACAAGTCTGGCCCAGAGTTCTGCATAGTTGGACCAAGCGTGGGCCAAGCCTGGGCCCGCCGTACTTTCCTACATGGGATCCAAGAAAATACGGATACACAGCATTTGTTTCATTCCACATAATTAGATATTCGTACTCTGTTTTGTAAAAGTCGTCAATATCACGCTTACAATATGACAACATTAGACATGATTGCGATATGGACGAGATTTCATCTTTTTTCCATCGTAAGCCTTTTTTTAAACTGATTGTAAGAAAACGATAGTCGGACCTTTCCTTATGATTTCCTAAATGATGGTTAGGGTCTCTTCCCTCACGTGGAAGTCATATTTATGTCATGTGTGAATTGAAACGTAATATTTCATTAATTTATCTACTTTTATTATTGAAGATTAACGTAGTAATTTTTCCCAATGTTATTAGAATTGTGATTGCTTTTTCGCGGTGTGACGGCTTAGCTTCGTAATGAACCACTGGACGATAACAACTGGAGTCCAACTCGATCCGAGAAAAGGCACATGTGGAGAGAGAGCCACACACAGACTGTCGACTGAGAACGAGGAAGTCCGCTCGGATTACCGAGAGGACGATGAGCAATCCAGCCATGTCTACGTAGCCAGAGGTAGATGTTGTTCTTGCAGGGACAGAGGAGGACTCGCCGCCTCCTGTCACAAAACAAGACTGACCATCAGGCGCACCAAAATAGCCCAAGTGAACATCCACCATGCCAAGGTAACTGTGATGGCTAGGATGTTCACTAAACAACACCTAGGGAGGGCTAGCACTGCTGGAAGAACCCTTGACCTACGAAGGTTAGATCAAAGGCCTCTGCAACAGGGAATATAAGTTGGTATGGGACAGCCGAGAGGTCTCCCCTAGAACTTCCATTATGGTAAGAAAGGGCATTAATCACTTATATCTTTCAAAATTTTTATCGCGGGATTTAGTTCCGATCCAGGCCCTCATCAAGACCGAGGTCCTCTGCGAGGTAGGGATCGCATCAGCATACTTGCCTGGCAATGGTAATAGCATACCACCCATGGAAGTAGAAAGGCTGGTGAAACGCTGTATTAGGAGAAGGATGCCACTCATCTTGAGATGTGATGCGAACGCCCACAACGAGATGTGGGGTAGCACGGACACTAATAAGAGAGGTTATGTATAATATATAAATAAGCTAACCTTTTAGAATACCCCGTTAAAGATAACTTAATTGTGTACAACGTCGGGAATACATCAACATTAGTGGTTAGTTTACCAAGGTTAGAAATGATGTACTGGATATTACGGTAGGTATGGTAGGTACAATTTTATAAGAAATATTACTTGTTAAAGGAATGGTAAGGTTGCAAAATAATGAAAACTCTACATACAATATATGGTTTTATGGTTTCTAATAATAATAGTACATTTAAATTTACTTCAATACATTTAAATACTTATACACACAATCGTAAAATTCATCCTCATCATCTTCTAAATTTGTAACAATATATTCATTACAATGTAAGTAAGAATTGAAAATAGAATCTAATAACAACTTGCTTGTCTGCTCCTTTAGCAGAATCTATATCTATTACCGCACATTCGTTACACAAAGGTTTTGCTGAAGGAACAGAGTGATGCATAAACACACCGCGGAAATGCTTAATGTGTTTTCGTGCATAGCTATGAATGTCGGAGTAGGTGATCGGACGTCGAGGTAGCTTACTCATTGTTAGTAGTATACACGCCCAAACCTTTTCGACATGGTTTAAGATATAGCCCGCTTCCACTTTAAACTATTGCAATTGCTTCCATTGTTTGATATGTCGCTCTGATTCTGCTAATTTATTTTTAACATCTTTCGAAGCGTTTATTCCTTTTGTAATTGCTGCAGCGCCACCTGTTAGCGATCGTAGTGCACTTAGTCCTGCAAATAGCGGTATCAGCGTTAGAATTCCACCATGTTTCGATATGGGAATTATACGAGGAGTACGAATATTTTAAAGAGGGGTAATTTTGAAGAGGAGTAGGAATAGAAGGAAAGATCTTTCCCTAGTTGCAGTACTCGAAAATTCCTTTTTTTTTCTTATTTTATCCAATATTTTGGAAACGACTCGTTTTAAGACTTTCGGTTTTCGAATTTGGATTCACGAGATAGAAACCTTATACAAAACTTGTTTGAATCTTACAAAACTCTTAGTTTTCATAAATAACCAGTACTGTTTTTAAGAAGCTTGATATCTAATTTAATACTAGCTCAATGGTGATAAATAAAAGGCTGCAATAAAATTTAATATAAATATGGAACCTAACCTAATCTAACCCTACTTGACCAATAGGAAAATATGTGTTACTTAAAAAAGTTGTATGTTGCAATAGATATACACATCAGTTAATGAATAACTAGACAACTGAAAACAAGTAACCAGTTTTGTTAAAAATATCAAACATTCAAAATTGTTTTATTGAAATATAGTTAAAACACGTATAAAAACATTTTTTTCTATAAAAAATTATTCTGGCTTTTTTACATAACCGCTAAATTACATATACATATTTTGCTTAAAGCAACCGCTTTTAAAATGTTTGACGAAACTACATCCTAATCCTGATAACCTAACCTAAGTAAAAGTAAAATTTAAATCAAATTGTAATGATGCTTGGAACTTGGAATATTAGGCGTAGCTTAAAAAGTATATTTTGTAAATATTTGTTATATTTTGATGCCATCATAAATGAACTTGCTTTAATATTTTGAAAGCAAACAAATTCAAAATACATAAAATATTCAGAGTAGAAATTGTGGTGTTAAACTTTAACGTCTAAATGTGGAAAAAGTGAAAAGTATGTCATAAAATATGTGACGAGAAACTATGCCTGTCTGTAGTGGTTTAAACAGCTGTCGTTGTCTTCTATTAAGAGGCAAAGTTCTTACAAATTTGTGTTTAGTAAGTGTACTTATTTAAGAAGATCTATTAGTTTAACCTCACAATATTCCTAAGTAGATCGTTTCTTCAATAAATGGCACTTTGTTGATTGACATATTAGTAGATGTGATGTTTTTAATGATACCTGTTGATGCTTTTGCAAAAAAGTTATTAAATAAAGAGGCTATTTCCTCCGGATCCTGTATTTTAGTTACTCCACATTCGTTAGATGATGCGCAGCTTTATTCGAATTAGTAGAGGTCGGACTTTAAGGTCGCAAAAACTATCAGAAAAGGTAGGCAAAAAGGCAAATAAATTAATGAAAAAAGGCTTTAAATTTACAGTTTTAGGTCGCTAAAAAGGCCTTACTCAAAATTTTATTTATAAATTTTAATTTTTGTTGGAATCTAGGTAAGTTCTTGGGTATTTGGAACAATGATTAATACTCTTAGTCTTTTTTACAAGGTTTCGTCCAATATTTTCGGACTTCTCCAAAGAAGCTACAACATTACATTATCTTCCACTTACCGAATTATTTCTATAAAATTAAATTCACCGCCATAAAATTCAAATTATTAAATTTTGAATTTTATGACGGTGACATTTAAATAAGTTATTTATTGTGAATATGTAATATTGTAGCTTCCTTGAAGAAGTCCGAAAATATAGGACGAAACGTCGGAAAAAAGACTAAGAGTATTAATCATTGTTTCAAATACCCAATAACTGACCTAGATTTAAAAAAAATGGAACGAGAACCTGAAAACATTATGAATTTTAATTTTCATTAATTGTTATCTGTGTAGCAGACCATCAGTTTTTCTAAATTATCTTCCGTCAGCCGTTGACGACGGTCAGATAATATGGTCTTGTAGATGGAAAATGACCTCTCCACATCGCACGATGTTAGCGGTGCAAATTTATAATTTGGGATGTGTGATATGGTCAATTTTTCTGGCATTTCAGCATTTTCGCCAGCCAATAATTTTGAAATATTATTCAGAAAAGCAAATCCAGTGTTTTTATTTATTACTTTTGTCAATTTTTCGTATGCTTTTCGACCCACTTGTCCTGGGGTTGACATCAGGGACTCCGTTACATTATTGATAATGCCAATTGTTTCCACCAAAGGTGAGGTATTTGTTTCAAGTAGCTTTATACCATCAACAAGAATTTTGAAATTACTCTTGATATAAATTAAATCGTTTTTGATGTTCGGTTTCGCCAAGTACATTTTTGCATCTTTTATAGCTCTAGCCGCATCAGAATCAAAATCTTGTATTACCTTAAACATTTGAAATTTACTAGTAGGAATATTTTCAACAAATAGAGAATCAAGTCTTTAACTGTTTAATTGATTCAACACTGTCGCAATAAAAGAAGGCAGCTTTCAGCCAAGTGCCCATCGTGTTATTATTGGCTCAGGAGGCTCAGGAGGCGAAGATTTGAGAAATACCTTTTTTGTGCTGGCAATTAGTCCGTTTACGTTTCCATATTCGTTACGTATTACTTCACATACCAAATGCAATGCGTGAGCTAAGCAAGTGACATGTATAAGATTTGGGTAAAAAATCTTCAAACTTACAACAGACTTCACCATATATGCAGCTGCATCTGAATAATATAATTTAACTTTATCATGCTGGATTTCATTTGGCCATAATAATGCTAAAAAAAATGTAGGTAACTACCTGTAGACAAAATTTAGACTCTTACCTACTTAAATTATCGTTAATAAAACGTGATATTGTAGCATTATTTGCTTTTTCTAAAATTTTGCAGGCCAATAAATGAGCTTTTGAAGGGCCTTCATCGGTTAGTTTTCCTACTATCAAATTTGCAACATATCGTCGCATGGCATCAGTTGTTTCGTCTACGCATATGTATATATCATGGAGACCAATAGCAGTTCGTATGTTTTCAATAGACTAAAAATTTAAAATATTTATAATTTTTTTATATTAGGAGCAATTTTGTCTTGTTTAAACTTTATAGGTACCTACAGTTAAAAAACACAGAATTGTCCCTAACAGCAGATAATTTAATTTCATTAAAGTATAAATCAAGATTTATGTAAGTATCCTATGATTTTCTTAAATTAATTTGCATACCTTGTCGTAACATTTAGACAAATAGTTTTTTCGTAGTGTAGATTCACTGGGTACATTCTTTTTGCAATATTTCTCCAAGAATCCCTTAAATTCAGTGATTTCCAATTTAAAAAAGGTATATATATATTTGCGGGCACTAAAGCTGTACATAAATCTAACTAAAACTCATTTTTCACCTGAGTTTGCTCATTTAAAGTACTTTGAGTTAATAGTGATTGCCTCAAATTTTTGGTTTTATTTTCTTTATGGAGAGATGTTTTTAAATGCTGCTCAACATGGCTACTCTTTTTAAATACCACCTACAATTATACATTTAACATCAGTAATGTATCAGTTTGTGTTTAATGGTGAAAAATGTAGAACTTACTATTTTACTGCAGTCGCTGCAAAATACACCGTCCCCATCCAATTTCAGTTCGGATATACCTGATATCCATTCTTTTACTTTTCTATTAAGGGGTGTCTTTTGTTTTGGCATTTTGATAAAAAAAACGTTCAAATTCACTTTTGCTCAACTACAACACAAGACTACAAGGGCCAAACAAACAGCAGAAACAACTGATATAAAGGCAATGACTACAGTGAGTTGGGAACTTTCAAATATTACGTTAGTTATTCACGATCTGTAGAAGGGCTAGCTTTTCAAGGATTGGCTGAGAAAATTAAAGAGTGGAGGGAATAGTTGGTTGCGTAAGTTTCGCGGTATTTTAACAAAAGAAAGGGGATGATCAAACAAATCGCTCTGTGACACCACTAAAAGCAAAAAAAAAAACAATTTCGTCTGGTAAAGGTAGGATTGGCTTCTCAAAGACTGGTCACAAATCTAATTTATGATAAATAGACCTAAATTGCATAATAAAATGCCAAGAATACAAAATAGACACAGAAATAGGCAAATATAGGTAAAAATAAACGAAAATAGGCAAAATACCTGGTAAAATAGGTGGAAAAGTAGTACAAAAAAGGCAAAATCAAATAGGGCTCTAATGATTCAGAATTTACTAAAACAAATTTGTGTATTATTAGAAAGTCGATGCCTGAAAAACTGACGATAGGTGTTTTGCCTAAAATCCGATCTCTATTAATTAGTGTGTTGGTTTATAAATTTCCGCGCAGTTTTTTGTTTATAATCAGAATTTATCATATTTCTAATAAAAGTTAGTAAGGAAATATAGTATGTTCTGGCGCCATCGCCTTGTGGGGAAATTACATGTAAAATCTAGTCCCAGCCGCCTTATAGGAAATCGCCACTATAAAGTTTATCTCCGTTTAGGTAAATACCTTAACCTTCGATAGCTCAGTTGGTAGAGCGGTGAACTGTAGCATTTATAAAGGTTAGGTTAGGTTTTTTAGGTTAGGTTAGGTATGAAATCTTATGATTCCTTCATAATTCTTAATTGACGGGCTAACTACCGTTAACCCATTAATAAGGGTTAGGCTGTATCATCTTTTAAACATCTTTAATCAGCTTTAGTCAGCTTTGAATCAGCTTTACACCGCTTTTATTAAGCTTCTAATCGGATTTTAATCAGCTTTAATCGGATTTTAAGTTTCAATACCCTAAAAGAGTGTGAGGTCTATGCAGGTCCACGCTAAACAGGGTGTGAGGTCTATGTAGCCTCACGCTAAACCGGTTGTGAGGTCAGTGTAACTCCACGCAAAACCGGGTGTGAGGTCTATGTTGTCCCACGCTAAAGAGGGTGTGAGGTCTATTCTTATCATCAGCTTTAATCAGCTTTTAATCAGCTTTAATCTCATTGGGTTAGGTTAGTTGGGTTAGCATTAAGTTAGGTTAGCATTAGGTTAGTTATGTTTAGTTAGGGTTAGGTTACGGGGGGTTAAGACTGAAGCGCACTTCATTCATCCGGTCACGTCTACAGGAAATGGTTATCAGTGCCAGACATCCGGTCACGTCTACAGGAAATTGTTATCAGTACCAGACATCCGGTTACGTCTACAGGAAATTGTTCTCAGTGCCAGTCAACCTATTAATATTAGAATTTATTAAAACCATAAATTGTATGTAGAGTTTTATTATTTTACTACCTCATCATTCCCTTGAGAAGTCATATTTCTTATCTATTATTGCACAATTCAGAAATCCGGTCGCGTCGAGCCGGCAGCTGAAGTTGACACAGGAAAAGGTTGTCGGTTCGGTGGTTCTTATCAATACATCTCTCTTCATGTTTTTTCCTTGTCGCACCCATTTACTCTTATGGGGCAGTCAACTTCACAAGTTATTATAAGGCAATCCTTTCTACCGCAATACCCCCCTCATATGCAACCAACTATACACCCCTGATGCTTAGGCAACTCAGAGTACGTAATCTCCTCAGCCCTTCACTGATCGGAAGGGGCCATGGTCAAGGTCAGAGGCGGAGGCGGGCCTAGAACATATTATCTTTCCCTAATCTTGTCCGCTCTAAGAGCTGCGTCCGCTACGTAGATTGTTGTTGCGTATACACGTTGATAGTTGAAGAGAGACTGATGAAGGAAAGGAAGGAGCGGGGTGTGTTACCCGACGGCCAGACGGGATTTAGGAAAGGTTTTTTTTCAAGATATATACATTGTCCATGGACAATGTATATATCTTGAATCACATAGTAAGGAATGAGAAAGAGGGGTGGCGAGATGTATCCATATTTTGTGGACCTAAAGGCGGCCTTTGATAAAGTGGAAAGAGATTCACTGTGGGAATGCCTGATAAAGAAAGGGATAAATAAGTAGCTTGTAACAAAAATAGAAGAGATATATGAAGAGACGATAGTAGACGAAGAGACGAAGTAGAGTGAGAGTTGATGATAGGGTGAGTAAAGGTTTTAAGACTCATAAGGGAGTAAGACAAGGCTGCCCACCAAGCCCCAGCCTGTTTGCAGCGTTTATTGGAGATATAGAGGAGATGTTCAGCAAGGCGCAGACGGGGGGAGCAGGGTAAGATGATGCGTTCTAGACCCACCTCCCCCTCTTACCTTGACCTTGACCTTGAAACTTCCGGTTTCGACTTCCGGTTTCACGTTTTGACTTCCAGTTTCCGGTTTTGACTTCCGGTTTCCGGTTTTGACTTCCGGCCGCCATTTCCGGAACTTCCAGATGTGCGGAAAAATTCAAAAAATAGACGCGAGGCGGGAAAATTCAAAATTAGATGCTGGCGGGGGCAAATGAGATGTGTAGTTGGTTGCATATATCAACGAGGCTAGATACATGAGGTTAGATAGATGAGTCTAAATACATGAGGCTAGATAGACGGGGTTAGATACATGAGGCTAGATACATGGGGCTAAATAGACGGAGCTAGAATTGCTATTGAGAATCACTAGGAAGTGATTTTGACGGCTGTCAATAGAATTTCATTAAAATTTTATCGACACATTCAAACGTTTAAGTATAAGCATAGTTAAATACCACTCTTACTCCAAATGGAGTCTTTGGACACCGTAAGCAAGAATCAAATGAAATCTCCCATGGAAAACCAAAACTTGGAGCAAGGTGAACCAACTTCGGATTCTCAGAATCCAGAAGTGAATACAAAGGACACCAGGAGGGAAGGAAATGTGTTTCAATCTATTCTAAAAACGCTGTTTACACAAATAAGGCTGTTGGACAACACAGTCAAAGACTTGTATAATCCAAAAAAGGGATTAAAAGAATTAACGGGAAAAATATCACTACTAGCCGAACAACTCCAGAGCAAAAGACTGAAAGATTGGCTTACAGAGGCAGCAAATGATACTAGAAAAGAAAGAAGTGAGTCGAAAATGCACGAGGCAAATGTAAAGTTATGGAAACAAGTGAAATCCATGGAACTACGCCATGCGCAGAAAATAACAAAACTTACCAAAAAAAGTATGTGTGAAGAATGCCAAAAGACAGAAATTAGAATAAAAAGAAGACAGGCATTAACAGAAACAGAAACGTTCGAAAATTTTCATCAAATTCCAGAAGAAAACTGGATAAATTATGTATTTCCTAGAATAAAAGTTAAAAGAGGAAACATATGACACCCAAAACAAATCAGTTGAGGTAGCTATTAATAAATTTGGAGGTATAAACGGACTTAAAGGACAAAACAAAACAAAAGGAGAAGTGGCCATGATGACATACTCGCTAGGTTTTCCTGATAATGATGGAAACGTATCATTCACGTCGAGAGGAATACACTATCAGGTACTCCTTGACGATGTGACTTTGGAAATTGATGCTGAAAACTGCTTAAAATCGCTAAAATCAATAAAGAGCTATATGCAAAAAAAACAAGACGAAAATAGCCAAACCTGAGTTAGGCGGAATAAGCGGGCTTATGCTCGCGAGGCAAATGGAATACCTTTTTGCAGACTCTAATGTAGAAACTATAATGTATACAACAACGAAATACAAATTGCGACTAGAAAATACATCAATATTCAACAAAATTAGTAGTAACCACCCCTTGGCAAACACTTCAAAAAAACCTAGAACGCAAGAAGCTCTTCTCATTAAAATAAATGGCAAGTAATATGCTGATCTGCTTAAAACAGTTAGACAAACAGTAAACCCTAGTGAAATCGGTGTAGAAATTGAAGATATTATCAAAACTAAAAATGGGGAACTTCTGCTAACAGTAAAAGACGAAGCTGATAAAGCCGAAATTCTGAAAAAAGAAATTCATGGGAAAATACCAGGGGCGACCACATCTCTTCGAGTAAACAAAAAAATAATTCATGTCAAAGGAATGGATGAGGTTGTAACAAAGGCGGAAATCAAAGAGGCTATTACAAAATCCACCTCCATTATAACCGAAAAATTCGAGGTAAGAGCCCTACAACCAGCCTACGGAAACAAACAGAATGTCACAATTATAATGTCTGAAACTGACGCCGTAAAATTCATTGGTCTCGAAAAAATCAAAATTGGATGGACAAACTGCAAAATCGTAGAAAGAGAAAAATAACTTAAATACTACAGATGCTGGGAGTATGGTCATGTTAAAACCCAATGTAAAGGTTCAGACAGAGAGCTCATGTGCTTAAAGTGTGGAAAAGATGGGCACCGAGCAATGGAATGCACAAATAGGCCATTTTGTGTTCACTGTAAACAAGAGGGACATCAATCAGGAAATTCCAAATGTCCAATGAATAATGGAGGAAGGCGACAAGAACATAAAGAAAATAAGAATATTACAAATTAACACGAACAGGAGCCGGCCTGCTCACGATATGGCGCTTGCTACCGCCAAAGACATAGCAGCAGGAATCTTAGTTCTCAGTGAACCGAATCGCAAGGCTATTAAAAACAGAATGGACTGGTTATGCGAGGAACAAATGGACACAGCAATAAAAGTAGTACTGCGATCTTATAATTCAAAAACATGGACAAGGCCCCGGGTTTACATATATTAAAACATCAGATTTTACACTTTATAGTTGTTATTCCTCTGGAAATGACAACATACAATCTCTTAAGGAAATGTTGCATACAATCGGAAGTGAAATTAAAAATACAAAAGAAAAATCTATTGTGGCTGGCGACTTCAACGCAAAATCACCGCAATGAGGTATGGATTTCTCGGACAAAAGGGGCCAAATCATTACAGAGTGGGTTGCAGCTAATAATTTAGTTATTCTCAATGATGGACAGAAACCTATGTTTCAAAGAATGGACTACTCCTCAATTTTAGACCTGACAATAACAACAGAAGACGTTAGAACAAGCATTAAAGGATGGGAAGTGAGTGAAAAAGAATCTCTAAGTCATCATAACTTTATTGTTTTTGATATCGCAACCAGGAAACAGACACATAATTTAAGGAGAAATTCAAGTAAAGGATGGCAAGTCAGCAAGATAGATCAACAGAAAATGCAACATGCATTAGACGGAATAGAAGAAAATGAAGACACAACATCTGCAAGAGGCTTTTCCAATACCCTTGCAAAATTATGCGATAAATCTATGCCAAAACGTAGTACCCAAACCAGAAGAGCACCGGTATACTGGTGGACGGAAGATATATCTGTACTGCGCAAAGAATGTGTTCGAAAAAGAAGGACCTACACCAGAAACGCGGCAAGAAATTTACCCGAAGTTAAACGGCTCCTATGGGACGAATATACAAAGAGCAAGAAAATTTTTAGAAACGCTATTAAAGCATCGAATATAAAACACTGGAAAATTCTCTGTAAGAATATAGATAATGATGTATGGGGGGATGGCTACAAAACGATCAAGAAAACGCTGACAGAGCACACACCTTCATGGAAACTAAATATGGAAACAGTAGAAAAAGTAGTTGATCACCTTTTCCCAGACCACGAGGAAGTAAATTTTATTTGTAATAAAGACGCTAGTTTTATCGACTTCACATCGAAAGAACTGCAGATAGCCTGCCAAAAATTGAAAAACAATAAAGCACCAGGGCCAGGATATATTCCAGTAGAATTGGTAAAGCGAGATGCAGCGGAAAGACCGGATTATATATTAGCCGTATATAATAAACTGGCAGCCGAGGCGAAATTCCCAGCAGAGTGGAAGCGAGCGAAACTTGTTTTGTTAAGGAAGGGTAAAATGCCTTTAGAAAATGCTTCATCTTTTAGACCAATCTGCCTGTTGGACGAAGAGGGTAAATTATATGAAACCTTAATATTAGACTCCAAAAAGAACTTATACGAACAGGGGACCTGTCTGACAATCAGTTTGGATTTAGAGAAGGTCGACAGACAGTGGATGCCATAATAAAAGTGATTAAAATTGCCAGAGAAGCTAGTGCCTACTCAGCTCGACACCGGAGACTGTGTGCCGTAATAACACTCGATGTGAAGAATGCCTTCAATAGTGCCTCGTGGCAACAAATATTAAATGAATTGAGAAAGAGGAAGATAGAGGATAGCCTTATTAATATTTTAGTGTCATATATATCGAAAAGAAAGCTCATCATAGAGGCAGAAGGAAAAATTAAAAAATCAAGGATAAAAAGTGTACCACAGGGATCAGTCTTGGCCCCCACCCTGTGGAATATAATCTATGACGACCTGCTGAAAACGGAAATGCCGAGGAGAATAACCTTAATAGGATTCACCGACGACGACCATCATAATGGATACAGGTAATACGGGACTACAAAGAGTGCAAAACTGGCTTGAACAGCGGCAACTTCAACTGGCGCCAGAGAAGACGATAGCAGTACTTTTAACACCCAAACGAACGACATCCCTGATCACTTTTAATGTCAAAGGTTTTACGGTAATGCCTACTACAGCTGTAAAATATCTCCGAGTATGGCTGGACACCAAGTTATCCTTTATGCATCACGTGAACAAAATTACCCAGAAGGCGGAAAAGACGGCAAATGCTCTCGCTAGTCTTCTGCCAAATATCGGCGGACCCAAAGGATCCAAACGAAAACTATTTTTTAGCGTGGTCCAGTCCCAATTATTGTATGGAGCACCAGTCTGGCATATTGTTACAGAAACTAAAACAAGAATTCTTAGCCTTAGTAGAATCGTGCGTTTGCTGTGTATCAGAGCATGCTGCGCATACAGGACAATATCAGCGGAAGGGGTCGGAGTTATAGCAGGAATTCCTCCGGTAGAACTCCAAATCAAAGAAAGACAGGAAAAGTATAACGGGATCGAAAAGGTAAAAACCAGAGAAAATTTGATGAGGAGATGGCAAGAAAAATGGAATAATGCAACTTATGGACGATGGACTTGGTTCTTAATTCCAGATATAGAAAAATGGACAAGGAGGAACTATGGTGAAACAGACTATTATTTAACTCAAGCTTTGTCAGGCCACGGGTGTTTCAGGAAATATCTGTATGATCGCAGGAGAGCAGAGACGGACGGATGTAATTACTGCGGTGAGGTAGACGATGTAAACCATACGCTTTTTGATTGCCCGAACTGGACACAAGACAGAACGAACTTCGCGCATACCACTGGACGTACATTTATTGCGTACAACATGATGGAGGGGCTAACAGGATCGGAGAAGTCATGGAAAGAAGTGTATACCGTCGTTCGGAAGATTGTTGAAACCAAGGAGAAAGACAGCAGGAAGTAGAACGGACAGACCTTACACTGAAGAAATGCGAGAGCGGATTCCAGTGTAAAGTGCGAAGCGAAAGGAATGTTTTTTAGTAATTTGTCTTTAATTGCAAATAAAACCAAACTTTCCTAAAAGAAAAAAAGAAGATAGACGGAGCTAGATACATGGGGCCAGACAGACGAGGCTAGACAGACGGGGCTAGATACATGAGACTAGACAGATGAAGCTAAATACATAAGGCTAGATAGACATACGGGGGCTAGATACATGAAACTAGATAAGACTGAACTAAAATATATAAGGGATTGTCTAATTTAACTTAATAATCTACGTTTTTATTTTTATTTACTGAATCAAAGCTAACCAATGACTGAAAATCTAGAGTGACAGGAGCTTGAAGGACAAGACTAGAGAGACAATACTAGACAGATAACACTAGATAGACAAGACTAGACAGACAAGAATAGACAGACATGTGGAGAAAAATCAAAATGAGTTGCGGGTATACAAGATTGATTGCAAACATATTACGGTTTGATTCAATTGAGATTATAGGATTTAGACCGGACAGGACTAAACAGACAAGACTAGACAGACAAGACTAGACTAGAGAGATGAGACTAGACAGACTAGATTAGACGGACAAGAGGGGGAAAGTTTAAAATGAGTTGCGGGGGTAGCGGGGAAACGAGTATACAAAATTTACTGAAAACATTACGGCTTGATTCAATGAGATTGTGGGATTTAGACCGGACAGGACTAAACAACCAAGACTATAGAGACAAGTCTTGTCTTGTCTAGACTACATATTTCCAGTGATTTATCTGAATATTTATATTTATATTATTTATCTGAATAATTTCCTATGTGTAAGTGAAATTTCTTAAACCTGTCTGTGATTTAGACCGTATTAATTATTTAATATAAATAAAAAAGTATTTCAGCAATTAGGTTTAATTTTGAGTGAGAAATGGAATATATTCTTTCTTTTTCAGTTTAAGTAATCAGGTTAGTATTTGAACTTGAAGCTTTTAAATGTAGGAGAAGGAAATAACATCCAATAATTTTTATTACAACTTCCACGATAGAAACTGTTTATGTAACCACACGTCTAGATAGGACCGAGCGTCTAGCACTGATAACAGTCCTGTCTCAACCTGTCTGTAAACGCATGTGAAACAAATAAATTATGAAGCGCGGTCTAATTAATTTCTTGAAATTATCCCGTGTTTAATTTTATAAACATATTATGATTTTGGTTTATCGGTAGTCGAGTAGGTGTGACTGATCGTGTTAAATTATGAAACGCAGTGTAATCAATTTCTTAGGATTGTTTTTGATTTATCGGTAGTTGGTTTGATACGACTGATCGTCTAGCGCTGATAACAATTTCTCGTCTCAACTTGTCTGGATCACGTGACACATACAAAGCATTTTGATTGGCTCATTGAAAATCCGTTTGGGTATAAATAGGAGGCAAACTACTAATAAAATATATATATAATAAAAAATAAACAGCATCCATGTCAGATTCGGGTATAAGTTCACCTACTTTCTTGGATGACTTACTACAAGATTTCAAGGAAGAAATTAAAAGTGAATGTCGGCTCATAAACGAAGTTAGCTACCCAATATCCAAGACAGCTATCATATCAGCTTCAACTGGATTCAGCGCGGTTAGAAGCTATTACCCCTGTGTTCGTATATTCAACTCCAAAGAAGTTTCACATTAATTCCAATCGAGTGGTTCGCAATAAAAATTGAATGGCAAAAGGTGAATACGTTCTTTCCAACATCAGCGATTAAACCGCAAAGAGGAGTTAAAAGGAAGCGTCTCAACTGCAACCCTTTGCTAGAAACTCAAAAACACGGAAATATCATATACCGAAATAGTACCCGCTTGCGACAGCTTCACCATAACTTTCTACCCATCAGCTAAACGGAATAGAAGCAGATATATCACATTACAAAGCAGAGGGGTTCAATTCGATCTAGATCAGAAGACAGTATGCAAGTTAGATGGCTTATTTAAATTAATTGATTATCATTTGGAACGTTTGAAAACATTAAACTTTGCTGATTATTACAACGAGTGGCTGTTGCATTTTATAAACCTACCAAAAGATTGTGACATCACATCAACGCTTGAAAACCTGCTACAAACATCTTCAGCTAGCCAGCAGTTTAAGAGCGTAGAATATATGTATGAGATACTGGCGTACAACAAATGTAAATTATTTAAAGATATAGAATCAAACCGACAGTGTAATGGTTAAGATCGTCGACCATGCAAAAGAACGGTTAGTACAAAGAAAAGCACGATTGGAACAACACGCAATAAAAACGAACAAAAAATTCAACGATTAAAATCAACAATTAAAAGATATCAAGATGCTAAAAAGTGCTATCAACTTTTTTCTAAACTGTGTATCAATGGATAGGTGTTGTGCTTGCCGTAAACAGTGTAAACTACATTTAATGACACAAATAACATCCAGGGAACTACTATCAATTTGGGATGCACTTCCATTACATTTTCAAGAAGATGAAGATATAGCCGCCTCTCTCCCATGCTACAAACACTACAATCTGCCAACTGATGCAGTTCATATTGATGGACCCCCACCACCCCGATATAAATGTTATAAATGTATTGATGAAAAAAGATTTTGTAATCTGCAATGATTTTTTACCAATTATAATAAAAATAATAATTTAACAATGTATATCGTTTTTCTTAACCATTTTATTCAGTTTCAGGATTACGGGTAAAAATTAAACCAAGTTATTAGTAGAATAAAAATATATATTTATTTACAATTACAAATAGAATCACTATTTTACAATAATTACATATTTTTTTAAAGTAACACCTTCGATCCTTTACGACAGCTGATGTTAATTAAGATCATCGTCAAATATTACTCGATTATGTCGGCTTCTCTTAAAGCGTTTTCGATAGTTTGAATCTCATAATCCTTGGATTTGTTTCCAAATTGTTGCGACTTTTCTAACTACGATAATCGTTCAACCAACTCGTTGGGATCATTTCATTCAATAAACGGGTCTAACGACTTCCCGTTTGCAATTTTTTCATTGAGGTAAGGTATGTTCCCTTCGAAATCATAGTCTGCGAAAACACTTTCTTCATCTTGTTCACTCTTATTAATGCAATTTTTCTGAGATGTTCTGTTTAGATGTTTGAGAATTACTAATATCAAATTGATGACCCTATAAATCCAGGTAAATTAACAACTCTTTAAAGGAGTCAGCTAATATTAAGACGTTTATTATGTTTTCTTTTATCCCCACCATTAAGTAATTATCTATAGCATGATCTTTAGATACATCTGCTTCAATATCTTCAGCCACACTTTTATCCAAACTGTTTTCTTCCATTAAGTCATTGTCTATGACATTTTCAGGTACTTTCGCTTCCACTTTCTTTACGTTACTTTCAATCAAGCTGTCATCGTTTTCCGATTGTTTCGCTCGCTGTACTTTCTTTAATATTATATCTATAAATTCTTTCGATTTTTCATTTTCAATTACTAGATCATCATTATCAATTATTTTGATACGTTTTTCTTTTCGGATTATCTCGCCATCTCGCAAATTTCTAAATGCGGCTTCATTAAGAGTGTCTTGCGATTGTTCTTCGAGATCCACCAGCTTACTCATCTTAGCTGCATAATGTATAGTCAACAAATGGCTATTATATATATCGCGACGAGAAAATATTTTTGCTCAATACTTGCGCATACAAAGTTTTTGTTGTGACCTCTTTCATGTCTGCGTAAATTTTGAATCAATGAATATCGTTTGATACACTCGTTACATTTAAACAAGATGTATTCACACCAACGTCCAGTACTACAATGAAAGAATGATTAACAATCAAGTTATACAATTCAATGTATAGAGAAGAATAAAAAGTGGATGGGAAGTGGATTCAAGGGATGCAAGTGGATGGAAAGTGGATGCAGGTGGATGGAAAGTGGATTTGAAGTGGATGGAAAGTGGATGCAAGTGGATGAAAACTGGAACAAGTGGATCGAAAGTGGATGGAAATTGGATGCAAGTGGATGGAAAGTAGATGGAAAGTAGATGCAAGTGAATGGAAAGTTGATGCAAGTGGATGGAAAGTGGATGCAAGTGGATGGAAAGTGGATGCAAGTGGATGGAAAGTGGATGCAAGTGGATGGAAAGTGGATGGAAAGTAAATGCAAGTGGATGCTTGTGGATGGAAACCGGATGCAAGTGGATGCAAGTGGATGGAAAGTGGATGGAAAGTGGATGCAAGTGGATGGAAAGTGGATGCAAGTGCATGGAAAGTGGATACAAGTGGATGGAAAGTGGATGGAAAGTGGATGCAAGTAGATGCTAGTGGATGGAAAGCGGATGCAAGTGGATGCGCGTGGATGGAAAGTGGATGCAAAGTGGATGCAAGTGGATGGAAAGTGGATTCAAGTGGATGGAAAGTACATGGAAAGTGGATGCAAAGGGATGGAAAGTGGATGGAAAGTGGATGCAAGTGGATGGAAAGTGGATGGAAAGTGGATGCAAGTGGATGGAAAGTGGATGCAAGTGGATGGAAAGTGGATGGAAATTGGATGCAAGTGGATGGAAAGTGGATGCAAGTGGATGCAAGTGGATGGAAAGTGGATAGAAAGTGGATGCAAGTGGATGAAAAGTGGATGCAAGTGGATGGAAAGTGGATAGAAAGTGGATGCAGGTGGATGGAATGTGGATGTAAAGTGGATGGGAAGTGGATGCAAGTAGATGGAAAGTGGATGGAAAGTGGATGCAAGTGGATGCAAGTGGATGGAAAGTGGATGGAAAATGGATGGAAAGTGGATTCAAGTGTATGCAATTTGATGCAAGTGAATGGAAAGTGGATTGAAGTGGATGGAAAGTGGATGCAAGTAGATGGAAAGCAGGTTTGAATAGATTGGTATCTACATTATCTTTAATCCCATTGGGGTAGGTTAGTTGAGTTAACATTAGGGTAGGTTGGCATTAGATTAGTTGGGGTAGGTTACAGATGTTACGACTGAAGCGCGCTTCATTCCAAACATCTGTAGCCTACCCCAACTAATCTAATGCTAACCTACCCTAATGTGAACTCAACTAACCATCCACTTTCCATCCACTTGCATCCACTTTCCATCCACTTGCATCCACTTGAATCCACTTTTCATCCACTTTCCATCCACTTGCATCCACTTGCATCCACTTTTCATCCACTTTCCATCCACTTGCATCCACTTCCCATCCTCTTTACATCTACTTTCCATCCACCTGCATTCACTTTCCATCCACTTTCCATCCACTTGCATCCACTTTCCATCCACTTGCATCCACTTTCCATCCACTTGCATCCACTTTCCATCCACTTTCCATCCACTTGCATCCACTTTCCATCCACTTTCCATCCACTTGCATCCACTTTCCATCCACTTGCATCCACTTTCCATCCACTTGCATCCAATTTCCATCCACTTTCGATCCACTTGAATCTACTTTCCATCCACTTGCATCCACTTTCCATCCACTTCAATCCACTTTCCATCCACCTGCATCCACTTTCCATCCACTTTCCATCCACTTGCATCCACTTTCCATCCACTTGCATCCACTTCCCATCCACTTTTTATTCTTCTCTATACAATGAATTGTATAACTTGATTGTTAATCATTCTTTCATTGTAGAACTGGACGTTGGTGTGAATACATCATGTTTAAATGTAACGAGTGTATCAAACGATATTCATTGATTCAAAATTTACGCAGACATGAAAGAGGTCACAACAAAAACTTTGTATGCGAGTATTGCGCAAAAATATTTTGTCGTCGCGATATATATAATCGCCATTTGTTGACTAAACATTATGCAGCTAAGATGAGTAAGCTGGTGGATCTCGAAGAACAATCGCAAGACACTCTTAATGAAGCCGCATTTAGAAATTTGCGAGATGGCGAGATAATCCGAAAAGAAAAACGTATCAAAATAATTGATAATGATGATCTAGTAATTGAAAATGAAAAATCGAAAGAATTTAGAGATATAATATTAAAGAAAGTACAGCGAGCGAAACAATCGGAAAACGATGACAGTTTGATTGAAAGTAAAGTAAAGAAAGTGGAAGCGAAAGTACCTGAAAATCATGCCATAGGCAATGACTTAATGGAAGAAAACAGTTTGGATAAAAGTGTGGCTGAAGATATTGAAGCAGATGTATCTAAAGATCATGCTATAGATAATGACTTAATGGCGGGGATAAAAGAAAACAGAATAAACGTCTCAATATTAGCTGACTTATTTACAAAGTTGTTAAATTAACTGGATTTATGGGGTCATCAATTTAATATTAGTAATTCTCAAACATCTAAACAGAACATCAAGAAAATTGCATTAATAAGAGAGAACAAGATGAAGAAAGTGTTTTCGCAGACTATGATTTCGAAGGGAACATACCTTACCTCAATGAAAAAATTACAAACGGGAAGTCGTTAGACCCGTTTATTGAAAGAAATGATCCCAACGATTTGGTTGAACGATTATGGTAGTTAGAAAAGTCGCAACAATTTGGAAACAAATCCAAGGATTATGAGATTCAAACTATCGAAAACGCTTTAAGAGAAGCCGACATAATCGAGTACTATTTGACGATGATCTTCTTAATTTACATCAGCTGTCGTAAAGGATCGAAGGTGTTACTTTAAAAAAATATGTAATTATTGTAAAATAGTGATTCTATTTGTAATTGTAAATAAATATATATTTTTATTCTACTAATAACTTGGTTTTATTTTTACCCGTAATCCTGAAACTGAATAAAATGGTTAAGAAAAACGATATACATTGTTGAATTATTATTTTTATTATAATTAGTAAAAAATCATTGCAGATTACAAAATCTTTTTTCATCAATACATTTATTACATTTATATCGGGGTGGTGGGGGTCCATCAATATGAACTGCATCAGTTGGTAGATTGTAGTGTTTGTAGCATGGGAGACAGGCGGCTATATCTTCATCTTCTTAAGAATGTGATGGAAGTGCATCCCAAATTGATAGTAGTTCCCTGGATGTTATATGTGTCATTAAATGTAGTTTACACTGATTACGGCAAGCACAACACCTATCCATTGATACACAGTTTAGAAAATAGTTGATAGCACTTTTTAGCATCTTGATATCTTTTAATTGTTGGTTTTAATCGTTGAATTTTTTGTTCGATTTTATTACGTGTTGTTCCAATCGTGCTTTTCTTTGTACTAACCGTTCTACTGCATGGTCGGCGATCTTAACCATTACACTGTCGGATTGATTATATATCTTTAAATAATTTACATTTGTTGTACGCCAATATCTCATACATATATTCTACGCTTTCAAACTGCTGGCTAGCTGAGGATGTTTGTAGCAGGTTTTCAAGCGTTGATGTGATGTCACAATCTTTTGGTAGGTTTATAAAATGTAACAGCTACTCGTTGTAATAATCAGCAAAGTTTAATATTTTCAAACGTTCCAAACGATAATCAATTAATTTAAATAAGGCATCTAACTTGCATACGGTCTTCTGATCTAGATCGAATTGAACCCCTCTACTTTGTAGTGTGATATATCTGCTTCTATTCCGTTTAGCTGATGGGTGGAAAGTTATGGTGAAGCTGTCGCAAGCGGGTACTATTTCGATATACGATATTTCCGTCTTTTGAGTTTCTAGCAAAGGGTTTCATTTGAGACGCTTCCTTTTACCTCCTCTTTGCGTTTTAATCTCTGATGTTGAAAATAACGTATTCACCTTTTGCCATTCAATTTTTAATGCGAACCACTCGATTGGGATTAATGTGAAACTTTTTTGGGAGTTGAATATACGAACACAGGGGAAATAGTCTCTAACCGCGCTGAATCTAGTTGAAGCTGATAATGTCTTGGATATTGGGTAGCTAACTTCGTTTCACTTTTTTCAACATTCTCTTTTAATTTCTTCATTGAAATCTTGTAGTAAGTCATCCAAGAAAGTAGGTGAACTTATACCCGAATCTGACATAGATGCTGTTGGTGTTGTTGATATAACTAATTCATTATTAGTAGTTTGCCTCCTATTGATACCCAAACGGATTTTCAATGAGCCAATCAAAATGCTTCGTATGTGTCACGTGATCCAGACAAGTTGAGACGAGAAATTGTTATCAGCGCTAGACGATCAGTCGTATCAAACCAACTACCGATAAATCAAAAACAATCCTAAGAAATTGATTACACTGCGTTTCATAATTTAAGACGATCAGTCACACCTACTCGACTACCGATAAACCAAAATCATAATATGTTTATAAAATTAAACACGGGATAATTTCAAGAAATTAATTAGACCGCGCTTCATAATTTATTTGTTTCACATGCGTTTACAGACAGGTTGAGACAGGACTGTTATCAGTGCTAGACGCTCGTTCCTATCTAGACGAGTGGTTACATAAACATTTTCTATCGTGGAAGTTGTAATAAAAATTATTGGATGTTATTTCCTTCTCATACATTTAAAAGCTTCAAGTTCAAATACTAAACTGATTACTTAAGAAACAATATATTTCATTTCTCACTCAAAATTAAACCTAATTGCTGAAATACTTTTTTATTTATATTAAATAATTAATACGGTCTAAATCACAGACAGGTTTAAGAAATTTCACTTACACATAGGAAATTATTCAGGTAAATATCACTGAAAATATGTAGTCTGTCTAGTCTTGTCTCTCTAGTCTTGGTTGTTTAGTCCTGTCCAGTCTAAATCCCACAATCTCATTGAATCAAGCCGTAATATGTTTGCAGTAAATTTTGTATACTCGTTTCCCCGCTACCCCCGCAACTCATTTTTAATTTTCCCCCTCTTGTCCGTCTAATCTAGTCTGTCTAGTCTCATCTCTCTAGTCTAGTCTTGTCTGTCTAGTCTTGTCTGTTTAGTCCTGTCCGGTCTAAATCCTATAATCTCAATTGAATCAAACCGTAATATGTTTGCAATCAATCTTGTATACCCGCTACCTGCCTGCAACTCATTTTTAATTTTCTCCGCATGTCTGTTTATTCTTGTCTGTCTAGTCTTGTCTATCTAGTGTTGTCTGTCTAGTCTTGTCTCTCTAGTCTTGTCCTTCAAGCTCCTGTCACTTTAGATTTTCAGTCATTGGTTAGCTTTGATTCAGTAAATCAAAATAAGAACGTAGATTATTAAGTTAAATTAAACATCCCTTATATATTTTAGTTCAGTCTTATCTAGTTTCATGTATCTAGCCCCGTCTGTCTAGTCTCATGTATCTAGTCCCGTATATCTAGTCGCATGTATCTAGCCCCATGTATCTAACCCCGTCTATCTAGCCCCATGTATCTAACCTCATGTATCTAGCCCTGTCTGTCTAGCCTCGTCTGTCTAGCCTCACGTATTTAGACTCATCTATCTAACCTCATGTATCTAGCCTCGTTGGTATATGCAACCAACTACACATCTCATTTGCCCCCGCCAGCATCTAATTTTGAATTTTCCCGCCTCGCGTCTATTTTTTGAATTTTCCCGCGCATCTGGAAGTTCCGGAAATGGCGGCCGGAAGTCAAAACCGGAAACCGGAAGTCGAAACCGGCAACCGGAAGTCGACACCGGAAACCGGAAGTCGATACCGGAAACGGGAAGTTGAAACCGGTAGTCTAAACCGGAAACCGGAAATCGAAACCGGAAGTTTTAAGGTCAAGGTCAAGGTCAGAGGGGGAGGTGGGTCTATAACGCTTCATCTATCCCTACTGGGGGGCTTGTGGTGGGCAAAGAAAAAGTGTAGTCAGTAGCATACGTGGACGATTTGGTGATGCTAGCTAGAGAGGAGAAAGGTATGAAAGAAACATGGAGAAATATATGAGGAGGAAAAAGCTGACGGTGAATGTAGAGAAGTCCAATATGATAGTGTTTAGAAAAGGGTGGTAGGAGAAGAGTAAATGAGTGAAGAAAGGAGAAAATTGAAGAAGTGAAAGAATTTAAGTACCTAGGATATGTGTTTAATGAAATAAATACAGAAATAGCACATGTGAGAGAGCTAGTCAAAGAAGCTAATAAAATAATAGTAGCAGTATGGTATGGTATAGCAGAAAGAAAATTTGCACACGGATATAGAAGGAGAGTATTAATGAAGCGTGATGATGTATGGAGCGGAAATATGAGGATGGAGAGAGCAAGAAGGGCTCGAAAGGGTGCAAGAAAAATATGTGAAATGGGTGCTAGGAGTAGGTAGAGAGACACCGGGGTATATAGTGATATAGGAAACGAAGATAGATGGAATAAGATTAGAAGCAGGAAAGAGATCAATAAGTTTTGAGGAGAGAGTGATAGAGATAGGAGAATGCCGAATATTGCAAGAGTGTCTCAAAGAAAAAAGGAAAGAAATAAGAAAGGGGGTGTGGAAAGAGAGGGAAGCATATCTCGAAAGAAACGGGTATGTAGGCGCGGAGGTAGAAAGAATGCGAGAGAGAAGCAGAGTAATGACAGACGAATTAGTGCAGAGGGATAGAGATGTGCAAGGGCAAGAGAGGAGAACAAGAATTAGGGAGTCTAGGTACAATGGGAAATATGAAAAAATAATAACGGAAGAACTGCCAAAGTACCTAGGAAGAGAGGGTAGAAAAGAGAGAGTGAGAATGGCAAGATTCAGATGAAGAAATAAAGAGAGAGAGAATAAATATTGGATGGAGGATGGGATGGAGGTTTTTCAACCTTTTTCATGCCGCGACCCCCTTAGTGTGGAAACATATTTCGCGACCCCCTACCCTACCCTCAGCTGTTTCTAGCTTGTATTTTTTTATGATTGAATCTGTACATCATTTTTACTTATTTTTGTAATTAGATATAGGCTAAATACGTAATTACTTACACATAACAGACATTGGTGATCAAGTCATAGAAAAAATAAAAGGAAGTACATTTGTATTCCTGCAGTTTCATGAATATACAGATATTGCGCGAGTTAAGGAAGCTGCCTAAGGCCAACACCAAGTCTGCACCTGCAAAAGTGCTGAAACTAACATTTCAGCTTATCTTTCATATATAAAGATATGCGGAAAGGAAAGACATTCATTATTATAATTATAATCATTAGTTAAGTCAAAACTATTATATTTTAATTTTCATTTTATTTTGTTAGTATTAAGTGAGTTGTTCCTGAATAAATTTTTGAAGTCTTTTTTTAAAAACTTATTCAACTTATGAGTGTTGCGAACCCAAAACTGGCGCAGTCGTTAGGATCTAGGCGAAACTCTGTATCAAACAATTGTTTTTGGGTATCAACCCTTAAGCCTAGCCGAAACAAGAAAATCCTGAAGATACGAAAACTTCCATCGAGGAAAAGTTGCAAGATCCAAAGGAAATTTCGGATTCCACAACAACACTCAACACAAAGGAACATCCTGAAGAAAGTCCAACATCGACTCTATTCTGGGACTCGTTAGATTAAGAAGACCTGGGAAAAGGACAACTTCTCCAGATCATATAGGCATTAGATTAAGAACAACCAAGAAAGAAAAAACATGAAACTCATCGCAGTAATTTTAATGTAAGGGTTCATTCCTTTTTTTTAAATAATTTCCTAAACACTTTTTGAATTTCTCTAAGACAATCTATTCAAAATAATCAATCAAAAAATTAATCAACATCAATTGATTCGTTTATAAGAATTAGTTTAGTTGATAATCCAAAAAAAAAAAAAAAACAAAATGGCACTAAATGTACCACTATCACGTTACCAAGCCGATAACATCCCTCACTTTGACGGCAACCCAAGACAGTTGCACAGATTTATAAATTCATGCGAACATTTCTTACAAGCTTTTCAAAATGTTCAAAACCCAAACGACCCATTAAACATTTGCTTGCTTGATACGGTCCTATGTAAATTAAGAGATCGTGCTGCCGATTTAATTAGCACCAGGACAGAACTAAATAGCTGGCATTTACTAAAAAAAGCATTAAATCAGACCTTTTCAGATCAGAGAGGTACAGACTGTCTAATACAAGACCTAATATTCATAAAACCTCTAAAAATCGAAACCCCTATCCAATTTGGCATGAGGATACAAGACTCACGAAGTTTATTATTTTCCAAATTAAATTCTACAATTGAAGACGAAGACGAAAGACAAATTAAAATTAACCATTACGACGATTTTGCTCTAAAAACTTTCATTCACGGCTTACCAGTTCAAACACAATTAGTAATCAGATTAAGAAACCCCAATTCGATTGAACAAGCTTTAGCCTTTGTAACAGAAGAGGAAAATTTTAAATATGTTAATACTGGACATAATCCGAATTTACAGCAATCTACTTACAGACCGCAACCACTATTTAACCCCAATTATTCGAAACACAATTACTCAATACAAAATGTCCCAATGAAAAATGTCAGACAAAATTATCCTCCAAAACCTCAACCAAATTATCAACCAAATTTTCAACCTAACTTTCAACAAAGATGTCAACCAAATTTCCAATCCAATTACCAACAAAGATACCAACCAAACTCTCAGCTCAATTAAAAACAAAGATACCAACCAAATTCTCAACCCAATTACCAACAAAGATACCAACCAAATTATCAACTAAGATCCACTAACATTCCTATTTCAAAACCGAACTATCCACAACATCAACCATTTAATAATCAACCAAAACCATCTAAATTCAACGCAAGATCCAGTCACATGATTAAGAATTTTTCACCGATTAACTATAGACCTGAACCGATGGACACTAGCTCTGGAAACACCTCTAGACCTAGACAAACCTTTGCAATAGAAAATTTATATACACAAGAAATAAATCAAGACTACCAAGACTATCAAGGCTCTCATGACCAACAAAACTATCAAAACTACCAAGACAATCAAGACAATCAAGACTCTTATGACCAACAAGATTATCCAAACTCATATAATGCTAACGCAGAATATGATAACAATCATAATCTAAACTATCAACCAGAAGAAACCCCCCAACAGCCAAATTTTCAAATGACTTACCCGAATCCCGACCAGACAAAATAAAACTAAATATAATTTCTATTCCTATAAACCTTCCCCATATTAATATTCCCGAATTAAAAGCTAAATTTTTAATAGACACAGGCAGTTCACGCAGCCTTATTGATCCCTCATTAGCCTATAAATTCTATAAAAATTGTATTACCAACGAACAATTTAAAATACAGACAGCACATGCAATGACCATTCACGACGAAATAGCCACACTTCCTATGTTTAATATCCTTAAAATAAAAAAATTCTACTTATTTAAATTTTCTGAAAATTACGACGGGCTTATAGGAAGCTGATTTACTTAACCAGTTAGAAGCTAATATTAATATAAAATCTCGAAAATTAACAACACCCTTAACAGAAATACCAATCATTTATAATAACTTACAGACGTATTCAATTACAATACAACCCCGTACTCAAAAAATTGTAAAATTACCCGTAAAATTAGAACAAGGAACTGGAATATTAAATTACACAGCTTTCTGGAATAATACAGAAATGCCTGAAGCCCTAGTAAACGTAGACAACAATTTTGCCATTACTACCATAATAAATTCAAGCGAAAAATTAGCAAAAATAGATATAACTTCACCTTTTGAAATTAATGAAATCGACCCTTGCACCGTAAATTTTGTTAATAAAATGGAAACAGAAGAGAATTCTTCTTTTACTTCATATGACAATACACTAAAATCAAATTTAAAAAATTTAAGACTAGAACATTGTAATTCAGAAGAACGAGAATCAATTAGAAAATTATGTTTAGAATTTCGTGATATATTTTATTGCAATCAATAAAGTTCCATTGACATTCACAAACAAAATTCAACATAAGATCAATTTAAAAAATGAATCACCCATTTACACCAAAAGTTATAGATATCCTGAAATACATAGATCCGAAGTTAAAGAACAGATTTCTAAAATGCTAAACCAAGGGATTATTCAAAATTCCACCTCCCCGTGGACCAGTCCAATTTGGATCGTACAAAAAAATTTGACGCTTCTAATAAACGTAAATTGCGCTTAGTAATCGACTACCGTAAATTAAACGAACAAACAATAGACGACAAACAACCCCTTCCAAACATTACTGACATTCTTGATAAATTAGGCAAAAGTCAATATTTCACCACACTAGATTTGGCCAACGGATTTCATCAAATTGAAATGCACCCAGACGATATACCCAAAACTGGTTTTTCTACAGAAAACGGACATTATGAATTTCGTAGAATGCCATTCGGTTTAAAAAATGCACCTAGTACTTTCCAACGCGTAATGGACAACATATTACGTGGACTTCAAAACGAAACTTGATTAGTATACCTTAACGATATAGTAATTTTTAGTACATCATTACAAGAACATATTTCACGATTAAGAGACATTTTCATTAGACTTAGAGAATCAAATTTCAAAATACAAATGGAGAAATCTGAATTTTTACGTAAAGAAGTGCAATATTTAGGACACGTGGTTACCCCTCAAGGAGTTAAACATAACCCCGATAAAATCAAAAACTTCCCCTTACCAACAACACCAAAAGAAATTAAATCATTTTTAGGACTCGTAGGTTACGATAGACGTTTCATACCAAATTTTGCTAAAATTACTAAACCAATGACAACATGTTTAAAAAAGGATTCTAAAGTTAAACATACACCAGAATTTATTCAGTCATTTGAACATTGTAAACAACTATTAATTAATCCACCTATTTTACAATATCCCGACTTTGAAAAAGACTTTGTATTAACCACAGACGCTAGCAATTATGCTATAGGTGCCGTATTGTCACAAGGCAATATTCCAAATGACAAACCAATTGCATACGCCTCACGAACTTTGAACGAAAGCGAATCTCGATATTCCACAATTGAAAAAGAAATGTTAGCAATTGTGTGGGCATGTAAATATTTTCGTCCCTACCTTTTCGGTAGAAAATTCAAAATTTATGCAGATCATAGACCACTGACTTGGCTTTTTAACTTAAAAGAAACAAATAGTAAATTGATTAGATGGAGACTTAGACTTGAAGAATTCGATTATGATATAATATTCAAAAAAGGAAAACAAAATACAAACGCTGACGCACTATCACGAATAAATTTAAATGCAATAGAAACCGAAAGCACCTTTAATAATCCAGGTGAAATTAACCAAGACATTTTAGATTATTTACGACATCTATCTGAAAACCCTATCGAAAATACACAACCTTCAACTAGCGGTACCCAAGAAAACATAACAACTTCCCCTAAAATAAAAATTCTACAAGACATCCAAATTAGACCCCCACAAATCCAAAATGACGAATCATTCCATTCAACTGCACATTCCAATAGTAATAGTAATAATAAATACAACGGAATACCCATTCTAGACAATATAATTAATAATAAATCAAATCATTAATTCAAAAAACCCTTATAACAAGTTAGAAATAAAAACTGAAGACTTTGGCTATCATAAAATACTTCTCGTTAAAATCCCGATTTCAAATAAAAATTTAATCCTTGAACTCCTTGAACAAAACTATACCTCCGAAAAAAAGACATTTTATTTATATTTTCATACAGTCTCGATGTATTTAGATTTTAATGAAGTATATTTAGATTACTTCTATGAAAAAGGACTTAAATTAGTAAAATGTACAAAGATGGTAAATTAAATTTTAAACGAAGAAGAAAGAATTATGCTAATAAAACATCAACATGAAGGTAAATGTAATCATCATGGAATAAACGAAACACTTGAGAAATTGAAAAGAAATTATTACTGGCCCTCTATGAAAACTGACGTAACAAACTATATAAATAATTGTAACGTTTGCCAAAAATCTAAGTACTTAAGAAAACCACCTTATGTCCCTATAGCATTAACCGAAACTGTGGGTAAACCCTTCCAATTTTTACCCATCGATGTTTTTAAGTTTGACAACCAAAATTTCTTAACGATAATAGACGCTTTTTCTAAATTAGGACAAGCTATACCAATTCAAAATAAGACAGCTATCGAAATTTGTAACTCATTGATTAATTACTTTTCTTATTACGGCCTTCCAGAAAAAATTACAATGGACAATTACAAATTACAATGGTACAGAATTTAAAAACGAAATAGTTAAAGAACTTTTAAAACTACATAAAATTGAAATCCACTTTACCACCCCACTCCATCATGAATCCAATGCACCTGTAGAAAGATTTCATTCTACCTTAATTAAACATCTAAGAATATTAAGACAAACTAATACCACAAATAATGTTGTAATACTAATGAAATATGCTATAATTGCATACAACAACTCTATACATTCTTCTATAAATTTTACGCCATTAGAATTAACTCTCGGGCATACAAATACACGTGACCCTTCTTGTTTAGTTGACTCTTCATTCTATTCTGACTATATAATGAATCACAAAGGAAAAATCAATCATGTTTATAAAAAAGTTAACGAACGACTCGAAACTAATAAAGAAAGAGTACTAGACAAACGAAATCTCAAAGGACCAGAACAATACCAATTTCAAATCGGACAAACTATTTATAAAATGAATAATAGACGTAATAAAAAAGAAAATAAATTTTTAGGCCCTTACATACTGACTGAAATACTAGAAAACAATAAAGCTAAAATAAAAAATAAATCAAATGATAAAATAGAAATTATCCATATGAAAGAATTAAAAACTCCCTCTATTACAGATCCTGTATTACAGATGCTTCGCAACAGAAATAACACTACCCAAACTTTACGACCTAAATGATAACCCTGGACTATTACCACTAAAATTAGGAACTACACAAAACATCATCGACTATTGGTCATTTATACAGATCCTTGACTTGACAAGCATAACCAATGAATTTTACGTTTTGCAAAGACAAATTCGAAAATTTAGAACTACAGTCAAAAATTTAACAATGTATAAAGAAGAATACCATAACTCATACAATGTTATTTCTAATATAGAAAATACAATAACCAATCAAATTAGACAAGTAAATACCTCAATAAATATAAGTACTAAAAGAGGTATAATTAATGGATTAGGCTCAATAATTAAAATATTAACTGGCAACCTTGACCAAACTGATGCTGAAAAATATGATAAAGCTATCTCTACCATCTTAAATAACCAAGGAAAATTTAAAACGATTATTAAAGAACAAATCTCACTCCTGCAATTAGCTACTAATAAATTTAATAATGAAACTCAAAAATTAGCACACAATCAAATAATATTAGAAACCCGTATTACGCAAATAAAACAAGAACTAAAAACAAAACATTCAAGTTATACAGAAATGTACGAATTTATGTTATTACAGACAGTTCTCTTCCATATTACAACATCACTACAACTAATTCAAGAAATATTTGAGAAATTGGAAACATCAATTTCTTTTTAAAAATCTAATGTGTTTCACAACTCATTAATTGAACCTTTAGAATTATTACAAGAACTGAAACTTGTTAACGATCAATTGAAAGAAAACAAATTGCCATTTGAAAAACCTAAATTAGAAAATATATTATTATTCGAAAAAGTAATGAAAATCAAAAGTTTCATTAGAGAAAGTCAAATAATATTCATAATCCAAATTCCAATTGTTGAACCCAATAATCATAACCTTTACCGTCTATATCCATTGCCTACTCCAACAAATGGGAAATACAAAACCATTTTTCCACAAACAAAATACCTATCATTAAATGAACACTACTACATGCAGTTAAATGAAAAATGTAATGAAATAAACCCCGAAGAATGTATATGTCAAGAAATGGACCATCAAGAGAAAACCGAAGAAGCTCCTTGTGAAATACAAATGCTAAAATTTGCCAACAACATTTCAAGTTGTCACCAGATTTCCATAAATATCCAAAACCCCAAAGTACAGAAAATTGAAAACAACAAATGGTTATTAATCATCCCTAAAGAAATAGTGGCAGTGCAACAGTGCGGAAAAATTAAAGATATTTTCCCAATTAACGGAACATACATGTTAGAACTGAACCCATATTGTGAAATTAATATTGGAAGTATAAAAGTCAAATCTTATCAAAATTCAAAACCAAATTTTCGAGTTATCGAAATTCCTAAATTAAACTTTGAAAATCAACTTAAAATAAATAACCAATTGCAAATAAAACCCATAGAACTTGATTCTATAAATTTCAATGAAATTACTATCTTCCAACATATTCTAGACTTGCAAAATAAAGAACTTGATAAAATCATGAATCAACCATTGTTTTCAGATAAACCAAACTTTTTAAAAACTTATTCGAGTATTGCGAACCCAAAACTCGCGTTGTGCGCAGTTTGTAGCTTTTGTGCGATTTGAATCCAAAGAGAGATTGATGGAAGAAATACTGTTTTGTGAAGCTCTGCCTACGAATACAACAGGTCAGTGCCTATATAACATGCACCTGGAAGCTACACAAGACTTCCATATCGATTGGGCGAATAAATGCATAGCTATTTTTAATGACGGAGCAAAAGCTATAACTGGTCCGAAAAGCGGTTTTATTACCAGACTTAAAGCACTGATGCCAAACGCTTGTTGGATGTATTTCTTTCCTCATCGCCAAGCTCTTGCGTCCAAATCCTTTCCACAGGAATACAATGACGTTCTTATTATGATTATAAAATTAGTCAATTTTATTAAAGGAAAATCGTTACAGGCACGTTTATTTCCAAACATTTTTTAAGACATGGGTTCACTGCACCAAAGTTAGCTTTACCACACAGACGTTAGATGTTTATCGAAAGGCAAAGTACTGACAAGGGTCTTGGAACTTCGAGCTGAACTTTTGGTGTATTTACAGCAGGTCAAGTCCGAATATACCAAATTTATTTGTGAGACGGAATTCCTTTTGAAACTGGCGTTTCTTTCTGACCTATTCGAACATTTAAACACTTTTAATAAAAGCGTCCAAGGCAGGGAAGAAAAATAAATAAAATTTTCGAATCAAATAGAATAATCGTTTTTTATTGGTTTGGGTATGCGTAGTATTTACAATAATCACCCTGCGGTCAGAAAAAGAAAACAAAATGCCGAAAAATTCTTGCCGGAATTATTATCAATTATTATTGAGGAGGTTCCGGTAATTCTAGTGAAATTATTATCAAATAATATGGAGGAGGTTTCGGTGATTCTAGTAAGTTGAGTAACCTGTATTACTAGACTATAAAAAGACAATAAATTGGTTAGACTTCTTGGAATTCTCCTTAAAATTAAAATTTACAACTAAATGTACGGATGAAAATTTAATTTAAGATATTCATAAAATGTTCATACACATTTATAAATTTTTCTACACAAATTGTTGTTCGTCGATATATGTTTACTGTTTTGTATTCTGTCTTCTACTTAATAATACAAAATTCCATGTTCTTCTCTATAGATTTGCAACCAGTTTCTAAGTTTTGGGCAGAAATTGGAACCACGCTATAACTACGCTATAACTATATAACCCCTGTAGTCATTTCATCATCAGGGGAATGCGTCCTACAAAAACAATCAATTAGTTTATAGTTATATATGCGGACTACAAAACTTTTATCAGAAATCAATAAAGTTTCAGTTATATAAATGAAATGTGACTTTGTTTGTTACAAATAATGTTTTATAGTCCATTTTTTTAAAATGCAGTAACTAGAAACCTGATTTACACTTTGACAAATGATCAATCTAGTTACAAAATTTGTCGCTAAATTCAAATATAGTTACTTGAATATAAAAGAAAAAAGTTACTTGAATATAATAGAAAAATACAGATTAAATACACCAAATGGCACAATATTTATAAAATACAAACAAATAAATGGAGAAAAACGCAAAGAAACTAAATTTGACACATTGTGATTTGATACGGCAGCCATTGACAACTAACAGCTCAACATGCATTGGCCTACGAAAAAAATATATTTGGAGTTGATTAATATTTTAATCTTTAAATTTAAAATTGAATATTAAATTATATATAAAACATTATTGTATAATATTAGCCGTAGTATAATTTAACGTTCTATTATATTTTGAAATTATTCGTACTATTATATTCATTAAATTACATATCACTAAATTCTACGCCAGTGACTGCAAATGTATGTGAAAAGAGAGAGATGGAGAAGTAAATATCGTCGGTGTGAACTTATCAGAGAACAAGGTCAAAGAAGCCCTGTCTTCTCTGTACAGCATCCTTAAAAAAGTGGACTATAGTTGTAAAAATTTGCTCTGAGGCATTTGAATGTTGAGGTAGAATAAGATATTATATCCCTCGTGGGGTTTTCAAATTTGTTTTATTAGCAGTTTAAACCGTTTTTTTTAGATTTTGAAAAAACTGATTAAGACGTGCTTTTATTGAATTATTGAATTCTCATCACGAATCCCAATTGGTAGTTTAATTTCTTTATTTTCCAGTCCATCGCTACAAATGCTTCAATTTTATTCATCATACACGAGAGCACACGTCTGCGAATATTCACTTATCTACGATAACGCTTGATCCTTTTTTTTCCGGATATTTTTACCTGCTTAAATTCATTTGCGAAAAATGTAACATAAATCCAACCAAACATAATTCATATTATTAAATTTTTAACATGTTGGATGAAGATGAAGTCGCCGAGTTAAGAAAAGAAAAGAAAAAGAGACCGCAACACCCCCCCCCCCCCCAAATCATTAATCGTCTCAATCCTTAATTCCAACAAAAAATAAACTACAACACAAGCTACCACCTCAACTTCGCCCACATCAACGCCTTCATCAAACAACAACAACACTACCGAAAACCTTAACAACTTAAAACACATACGTAAGCCACTCAAAACATTGAAATTACATCTACTCTATCACAACTACCAATCCTTCCAAGCCCCGCATCCAATTTTCCACCATATGGCAATCTTCCCGTCAAAAAAACAAGGATATAATCATTAAAACCGCAAACAATATCCTCCTTAAAACAGATACCTACTGATCCGATAATTCCTCTAAAATCCCTCAGTACCGTAAAAACCATCAATTCTTTCAAACTGCAATCCCAGTACTCCCCTAGAAACACCTTCTTCCCAAAATGCGAATCATATGCAGAGGTAATTGAAAAAGTTGAATATGAAATCGAAGATGCAACAATTGCAGAACACATCCGCTCACTGAACTACAATTTCCGATACTGTAAACGAATAATATCCAAAGCGGCAAGCAATCCAACGCGTTTAATCCGTATAATAACCCCAGATACCAACACGTTCGCCTCGCACTAGCCTTCGGAGGCCTATTTTTATGAACAGGCGCTATCCCGTGTCTCACAGAACATCTCCTCCTCTCATTCCTAGCCTCGGCACAAAGTGCCAGTTATTCGACCACGCAAGTAAAAATTGCACCACCCCTGTTAAATGCAAAACATGCAGCAGTCCCCATGACACCGACCGTTCTCTCTGCCTACGACATGCACATCATGTGGATCTCCTGACCATACAGCGTGGTCCGACCGAGAACTCGTAATCCGAGAAATCCAAACCGAACCAGAACTCTCATCGGTGGAGTTCCAAACGTGAAAATAAGAAGCACAAACAAGAAATCTGCCTACAGTTGTCTCAGAATTCAAAAATACACTTAGCACTCTAAACCATTTACAACTATATCTTTCTCACATATACACAGGATTTTTATCTGGCAACTCAAAATCCTTGAACAGATTCTTAAAAATAGATTATGGAATTTGCCCAAGAACTCTATTCCATCATAACAATTTGGATTCAAGCCTTCTCACTCCAGCACCCACCCCTATATATCCTCACTAATAACCTACGAACCGCATATCTCCGTAAAAATATACATATCCTTAAGCCGGCCATTCACGGTCAGTAAAACTGATCAGTTAAACTGACGTTTCTAACTGATCAGTTAAAACTGATCGGCGCTTTAATCCACTTGAAATATAAATACAAATTTGGCAAAGGCAATCCTCCATCCTTGAATAACCCCCTCAATGATTGCCTCCACTTCACTATCCCCTTCTTCAATAAAAAGAAAATCTTTCCTTTTATTCATCAATCCTCACTTCGCGATTGAGCGGAATAACCTTCATCGGAGCGCCCATCATTCTATATCCCCGACCTCTCCTATAATAACCAACAGTACTGCACCGACTCCGAAAAAGCGCCCCACTTTTCCAAATACTTTGAAGATTCACTTAGCTCCTCAAACTCTCTCTCGTTTGACAAACCTGATTTCGACAGAGTAAACTCATGGTTCAGCGACTATTTGCTGCCCTTTTAGGTGGCAAAAATAGTGCACCCAGCCCCAGCCTAGTTAATAAATCCTTACTTAGAAACATTTCCGATGATGTCCATCACCTCACAATTAAACTGACCAACGTCTGCCTCTATAAAGATCATTTTCCAAATGCTGGAGAAAAGGTATAATTATCACCATCCCAGAACCTCATCAAAATCATTTGTTGCTAATTAGTTAGCGCCCCATTACCCTCCTTCAAGTCGTAGGTCATTTTGCCTACGACTTGAAGGATTGATTCTTAAAAACAGAAACCTTGAACAGATTCTTATAAATAGATTATGGAATTTGCTCCAGAACTCTATTCCATCATAACAATTTGGATTCAAGTCTTCTCACTCCACCACCCACCTCTATATATCCTCACCAATAACCTACAAACCGCATACCTCCGTAAAGATATACATATCCCTAAGCCGGCCATTTACGGTCAGTGAAACTGATCAATTGAACTGACGTTTTTAACTGATCAGTTAAAACTGATCAGGTAAAATGATTTCCCCACTCACTGGCTTAAAACCGACTTTCATTTCTCGATTCCCAAAAATGCAACTGTATCTGGCTAGCAAATTTTTAACCGCGTAACTTACAATGAATTAGAGAAAAAATGAATTCGGATTCTATAGAGGATATTCTACTTATGACGGCTGCTGCTTGTTGCCGTTTAACCAATAGAAAAACAAAAAAAACGAATGGTAAAAAAGAAATATCAGTTATCTCATATTTATTTGTTAAATAAGTTGTCACTGAAAAGGAGTAACTGGCGTAGCTATTTAGGAATGGTCGAATTTACATATTTCATGCTATTTTTCTATGCATTCTTCAGTTATTGCACGTCCTGAAGCTATCAAAAGACCAACTCAAGAGACTCCATGAATCACGAATAAACCTCTCATACCCTATTTGTTATTTTAAATTTTATTTTGTCTAAAAAAAGAAAGGGTAGAAAGACCTAGTGGTCGACTTTTGTTGACTTTTTTGCGATGAATAAATATTTTCTTCTTTAATATATTGTAAAAAGAATTTACGATTTAATGTGTCAGTGGACAAGATGTAGGTCATACATAAAATAACTGAAGGATTAATATCTAAAAGACTTTAGTCACTTTTAGCACATGAGTTCAAGATACTCCATGTGAGCCGTTTCGCTACGTCAAAGCAAGCGACTATGAAACGGTCAAGACCTATAGTGTCAGGGGCTGAAGGCCTGCAGTCTTACAAAAAACTAAAAAGCGACTAAAACCTGGATGTTAACTTAACTATTGGTAGATTATCCCGGTACGTCCGATTCTATTGAATTGTGTGCCAAAGCTTCTACGCAAACCAAACAAATGGTTTCGTGTCAGAATTTTGCAAAACGTTACTTTAGCACTCAGCACTAACCGGATCAATGTTTATTGACAACTCGGAGCCTTGTGTATGCAAAGTAACGAGTGTAAAAGTAACGTTTTGCAAAATTTTAGGTTAAGACACGAAACCATTTGTTTGGTTTGTCTCGCGCTCTATCTACAAACATCTCCGAATCATCAAGCGTAGAAGCTTTGGCACACAATTCAATTGAATCGGACGTACCGGGATAATCTACCAGTAGTTAAGTTAACATCCAGTTTTTAGTCGCTTTTTAGTTTTGTGTAAGACTGCAGGCCTTCAGCCCATGACACTATAGATCTTGACCGTTTCATAGTCGCTTGCTTTGACGCAGCGAAACGGCTCACATGGAGTATCTTGAACTCATGGACTAAAAGTGACTGAAGATTGTCCGTACTATTGTTAGACATCATTAGATAGTGCTCTTTGTCTTTTAGATATTAATCCTTCAGTTATTTTCTTCTTTGTTGTAAATAAAATATCCTGCCCTCTCTTTGTTGTTACATTGCGGTTGTGCCTGTTTTTTTTTAATGTTTCCCCTTATGTATATGCATTATAATATTATATACTTATCTCTGGAGAAGCTCTCCATACAATTATTCAGTATGTCAGTATATTTTGTACCACAGCAAAATACCAACTACGAATATTTTCATTCTATAGAAATTTACAAAGGTGATTTGAAATTCCCTCTGGTTTACTGTAAAGTAAATGTTTTGTATTGCAGTTGTCCATCGAACAATCTATGTTTTGACTTTTACAACTTGTATTGAACTTGTATATTAATGTTGTCATCCTAGTCACTTCTTGTCGACAGAAATGTAACATAGTCTGTTTTATTCTTAATGAAGTAGGGGTTGTTATCTAAATACCAATTAATTATTGTTATTATTATACCAATAATACCAATTATTTAATTGTTGCTTTCAAATAAAAAAAAAATTAATTGCTTGAATTTGAATTGAATTTAAAATCTGTTATTTAAAATTAGTTTATGTTAGAGTAGTCCTCCAATTGTTTTTTCTTTTTCTTCTTCTTCTTCGTCGGTCTTTATTTATACACTGCTGGATATAAGCCTCTACGAAAATTTTCCACACGTCATTTGCATGTTATTACTAGTCGCATCCTTTTTTGATGTTACTAACAGAACTAGACAAATATCATGGTTTTTAAGATCATTTCTTTGTATTAAAATTACGTGTATAGTCATCCGCAGACGCGTTTAGATATCTATTTATCATCAGTGCAGCTTTGTTTCTTTGAATTATAAATTGGAATACACTTACATTAGCTTGAACACCTCACCTCGTGCATGACTTCCGAGGTTTGGTATTGATTTGACATTTGTGTAGAAAGACATGAACTTGGGGATCGCTGCTTATTAACACATCGGCGAAGCGTAATTAGTTTAAGTATACTCCGCCAACATTTATACCTCTTGATTCCCAATGCAACCTATTAAATACATCTTCTAGGGTAAAGGTAAATAATTTGGATGAGATGGTATCCACTTGACGAACGGCTCTGATGATTGGTATTCGAACTGTTACTAAGTCTTCGTCAATGAGAAACCTGTGGTGTTGCATTTTCGTAGATGTATTTCATATCTTGTATCTAATCTAGCTGTATCCATTGCTGTTATGAATGCCCATATTTCTATAGAATCAAACGCTTCGTAACCGTCTGAATACCAAATGAGCACTTTTCAAGATTAGGTTGTGAATTGTTACAAATGAATTGTTAAAACCTATTCGAAAACCTGCCTGTTCGACTGGTTGGTAAAAGTCGAATTTCCTTGTCAGACGGTCTGTTATAATGTTGTAAGTAATTTGTAAAGATGCGACAGGACACTTATTGCTCGATAGTTTTCCATATCGGTAGAAACGTATTTTTAAAGAGCAGAATATCTTCTGCGTTCTGCCATGCTTTGCGGATTTTTCCTTGGTACAGGCATTTATTAAGAAGTATTCTGATTGCTTCTTCCATAATGCTTCCACCCATTTTAATCATTTCAATTGTCATTTGATGATAACCAGGCAATTTGCTGTTTCTCATTTGCGCTAAACCAAGCGCTAACATCACTTCTGTTTTATCTACATCAGGGATCTCTTCAGAGCTCACGTTCATAATTAGTTGTGCCTGGTTTCTTGGTTATGGAGTTGTTGAACTGTACAGATCTTAGTAAAAGCTTTGAACCACTCTTTTGATTTCGCTTTTGCTGTTTACGACTATTCCTATTTTATTTCTCATTTTAAAGATTTTTATAGCTTCGACCATAGTATCCATATATTCTTGTTATCTTCTATTGTGTCTTGAATCAATTTGGTGTTATTTGCTCGTCGATCTTTTCGGATTCCTTTGCGGATGATATAGTTTATGTTCGATGGTATTTATTTGATTCTCTACTCGCGTTTCTCCGCTTTTTCATTAGCTTGATCGTGTTCGGTTTAAGCTTAGATATTTTCTGCTTTGATCTCATGCATAATTGGTTGGAAGCTGATTGAATGCTTTATGTAATTTTCTGTGAAAAGGTATTTACTTCCATGACTTCTACTGATGTAGTTGTTCAATTCTTATTTAATTTCTCACGTGCTTATTCCTTGCTCTAGCAATTTCTTTTATTTTTGCGTAGCCGAGTTTTCAGATTAGGTTAAGTTAGGTTAAGTTTAAAGGTCAGTTAAAGGGTGGATATTATCTTGTTTATCTATAATATTCTTTTCTTCATCGTTATCCGCATTTGCTAAATAATTTTCGAAATTTTCGAAGGTTAATGTGTTTGAGTTATATTTCTTGAAAGGTTTTTGAATTTTAGCTCGCGGTCTCTGTATTATGATGTCGACTGTTTATTTTAGCCATGTTTATTTTAATTTAAAAAAAATGGTTTTAGATTTTACGTAATCTTGTTGGTAAAATCTTGTTCAGATCTGATCTATTTAGAGATTCACATAATATATTAGTAAATTCCATGATTTTAATTCCTTTAAACTTAAAGTTTTAGATCATTTAGCTCTTAGATCGTGTTTCCGGCATTTGGTAAAACAGCCGATTTTGTATAAATTGTAATTGGTTCGAGTTTTCAACTTTAAAATGGCTGAAGCAAATCCAGAAATCTCTATGTTTATGTTAGAATATATCAGAGAATTATTATTTAACCGGAATAATCCTTTGTATAATTTAACAAAAAATATAACTTCTTTCGAGTCAAGATCGAATGACTGAATGACTGTTGATGACATGCGCGATGAGTTTAAGTCCATTGTAGATCAGATTATTAAAATAAAGTTAGTTTTGAAACCAACTTCAACTCCCGACTACGCTTGTTTAGAGTCGTTGTACTCGGAATAGGATAAATAATTACACCTTAAGTTTACCATCGCGACATAACTTCGATGAAACAAAATTATGTTTCTACGCATAGAATTAAATTGCCACCAATTTCACTGCATAGTTTCGAAGGGAAAATGGAGAATTGGCCTGCCTTCTACGAGTTATTTACATCAAATATACACAACAACAATGATCTGTCTGACTCGCAGCATGTGCAGTACTTACAATTAGTAGGTAAACTTAAGCATATTGCGTTGCAGTACTCGCTGGCATTTTTCCAACAGGAGATACCTATAATATTATCTGGAATACTTTGGTGAAAAAATATCAAGACAAGCGTGCGTTAGGTTTACACTACCTGAATAATAGTTTAGATTTAAAAGGTTGTTTTAATTATGCTAATAGCTTAGATTCGTTCGTCTAGACTTATTCTGCTTTAATCTCGGCTGTAAAACAGATAGCTATAGCCGATCTTATAATCTGAGCAATGTAATTTTGATGCATTCTGCGATTCGTAAGATAGATGGTCAAATTGTTCACACCTTTGAAATGTTAGTTCGTGACTCAGAAATACCTACTTCGAAAGAGTTTCATGCAAGTTTCATGCAAAATCAAGTTAAGATTTTAGAGCGCTCAACCTCAGTTCTTTTGTACGCGAAATTGCGAAGTAATTCTAGTAAACCGCCCTCTTCAGCGACGAGCCAGTCGCGGTCTCATACTTACAATACTTTCGTTGCGACTGAGGAGGTAGCAGCGCATGCAGACGCCTTCACTACGCGTACGCTCAGTTCGTTATCGCGCTGTCCGTGTTGTAAGGATGATGGGCACACTCTTCTGGACAACTGCGCGAAATTTAAAAATTTGTTTAGTTCAAGGGCGCGTTTTGAATTTATAAAATTTAAGCGTGCTTGTGTTTATTGCCTAAGTTTTTCGCATAACATATAGGGTTGTAATTCGTGGTATTCGTGTAATTCGTTTGCGAGTTGACTAAGAAACGACACCATAGTCTTCTATTTCGATAATAAAGCTCTAAACACAACTATGCATATACATACCACTGAAATAATTGATTGCTTGCCGTCGGTCTTGTCTCCGCCGCCGTCCCTTCACCTTAACTTCACCTAAATACGACCCTGTAATTTGCTGACCATCGCAAAGAGACCCGTCGCCAACCTTCAAGTTGCGATAAGAAACAATGAACAATACTCGAATTGTAATATTGTTTTTATGTAACGTAGTTTAGTTTTAGTATATAATCTATTGTAAAAAATAATATAATTAAGTCTTCACAGAACTTTATACTGAGAGTTATTAAAGCTTTTTTAAAAACTCAACCATTGTTTTCGAAATCAAAACTGGCGCAGTCGGTAGGATAGTCAAAATTATTGTATGGCACAGTTAATTTTTGTTTCAACGATTGATTGGCTATCCGAATCAAAAAAAGGTTACGACAAGAAACAGTGAAAAACAGTGAAAAAGAAGATTTCAACCCAAAGTCCAGACAAGAAGATTCCAGACAAACATTGCTGAGTTCCTTCAAGGCAACCCTCTGGTGAAAGAACAAAAGTCGTCCGAAGCCAGCCAAGTCCAAGAAGATTCCAGACAAACATCGCTGAGTTCCTTCAAGGCAACCCTCTGGTTGAAGAACAAACATCGTCCGATACCAGGCCGTAGATTTAAGAAACCGAAGAAAGAAGAAATAAATTTATTAAAAACATTCCAAGATCCAGTAAATCGTTTAGCATCTATTAACATCATTTTGTTAGACACTATTTTAAGCAAATTGCGTGGACGAGCCGCCGATCTAATATGCTCGAGATCAGAATTGACAAATTGGCAGTTAGTTAAAGAAACCCTATTAATAACATTTTCCGATCAAAGAGGAATATATTGTTTAATCCAAGATTTACTTTCTATTAGACCATTCAAAAACGAACACCATATTAATTTCGGTATGCGTATACAAGATGCATGCAGCCTTCTTTTTATTAAATTAAACTCATCAAATGAATCAAACGAAGTCAAATTAGTTAAAATTACCCATTATGATGACTTTGCATTAAAAACTTATATTAAAGGTTTACCCTACAACATGCAATTAGTAATTAGATTGAAAAATCCAAATTCGCTAGAACAGGCTATTCCATTTGTTAGAGAAGAAGAAAATTTTAATTTATTTAGGACTGGTCAAAATTTTATGAACCCTCCAAAAATGAATTCCCCAAATGCTTATACACCACCACAACATAATTCTCAACAAAGACAATTCCCAATTCAAAGACAATTCCCAATTCAAAGACAATTTCCAATTCAAAATCAGGAACTTGATTCTGTTCAGAGAAACCCGTATCAAAATCAATCTGTTCAACCTTTATTTAGAAATCCAAATTTTTCAACCCCTTATCAACCCAGATTACAATTTCCACTTAGAAACCAATTCTCACAAAACCCTCAACCCAAACCAATATTCCAAAGTAATTTCAGAACTCCAACCGGTACATACCCCAAGACAAATATCTTCCGCCCAAATTCTAACGTTACTAGACAATTTCCTAAACCCGAACCGATGGACACTAGTTCCGGAAACGCAATTTTACGATACAAATTATATAACACCTATGAAGAATATGAAGAAAATCCAGAAGAGTTTGAAAACCAGCCAAATGAAACTTATAATCATGGCGAAACCTATTCAAATCCTAGATATAAGTAGGGAAAGATAGTTCGTTCTGTCTGATAGGATCAGCCTAGGACTGGATTAGATCAGATAAGATCAGCCTAGGACCGGATTAGATCAGATTAGATCAGATAAGATCAGCATAGGACCAGATTATATCAGATAGGATCAGCCTAGGACTGGATTAGATCAGATAAGATCTGCCTAGGACCGGATTAGATCAGATCAGACTAGGACCGGCTTAGATCAGATAAGATCAGCCTCAGACCAGATTAGATCAGATAGGATCAGCTTAGGACTGGATTAGATCAGTTAAGACCAGACTAGGAGTGGATTGTTTATTGTCACAATTAAAGGAATTATGCTGAACAAGTCTTAGTCAGGAATTTAAAAGGGGTATTCAATAATTACAATTAATTAATAAAGAAATGTCACAATTAAAGGAATTATGCTGAACAAGTCTTAGTCAGGAATTTAAAAGGGGTATTCAATAATTACAATTAATTAATAAAGAAATGTCACAATTAAAGGAATTATGCTGAACAAGTCTTAGTCAGGAATTTAAAAGGGCTATTCAATAATTACAATTAATTAATAAAGAAAAAAAATTTTTTTTTGTTGGGGCTTACATTACAATTAATTAATAATTAAGAAAAAATTTTTTTTTAAATTTTTTTGATGGGGCTTACTGCTGATCCATCCTCATCTTCGTCTTCGCTGGGGTCCTCTATTTTTGAGAAATGAAAGGTTTGTCCATCATCTAGAATTCTTATAGTTAAACCTTTCTGCACCATATTTTCAAGTTCTTCCATATTTTTTAGGTATGAATTGAATCGTTTGGGGAGGAATATCATACCAAATTCCAGTTCACACTGGATCCCCAGCCCGTATTTTGCATTGACTGCGTTTACCCCCAGAATTGTATATTCACAGTCTCTTTTCAATTCTGACACTTTTAAATATAAATTTTTACCAATTCGGTTTAAATTTTTCAATGTTGCAGCAGCTGTATTCATTTTTATTGTTGTTGGTTTTGTTGTTGTTATTGTGTTATACACTTAGATGATTTTATATTGAAGCTACTGTGTATAAATTCGCCCCTTTTATAGAGAGATTACTTCATACCACCACCAGACTAGACAAGGTCAGACTAAATTTTCCATCCTGGAAAAAGCAAATCTGTATTCCAGAATAGTATTTATTGTCGCAATTAACATTAATTATTCTCAATAGAAGTGAATGAATTAAATTTTCCATACTGGAAATATACAATTACAAATCCGCCTTAAACTAGGACTTATGAGAGTTAGTAAGGAGTGGACTATGCTTAAGAGTTCTTGAACATGGAGATATTCAATTTAATAGATTTTATAATGATAAAAAACTATTTGCTAATCTAGTCTTAATTTATTTTAATTTAAACGATTTATAATTATTAAAGAAGGCTATATAAGCGTGGAGAATAAATAAATTTATATAATCCAGTTATGTCTAATCACTCATGTTACATATATATATATATATATATATATATATATATATATATATATATATATATATATGTATATATATATATATATATATATATATATATATATATATATATATATATATATATATATATATATATATATATATTATGCACAGTGCACGTCACTGACATGCATAAGAGCTGTTGTTGTCAACATATAATTGATCTCCGAGTTTCTTGTGCAAACGTATAGTGTGCAGGGATCACTTTCACACTCTCTGTTTCACGATGCCACAGAGAGGGAGACTTCCGGATAGGCGCGCTCCACTACCTAGACGTTCATTTCACCGGCGAGTAGTTAACAGTGGCGACGGTCTCGTGTCAGTATATGATGGCGGCCGTGTTGGCCATTCGTCAGTTTGTCTGGGTTTGTATCTATAAATGCATCCGTGTCATCAGATATTTAATAACTAGAATAATTATCGATAGATTCAGATGTTAAGTTATAGTCAGTGAATAATGCTCTTCAACTAGTTTTCAGTCGCTTTTATTAAGAACTGTCGGCCTTCAGCCCCTGACATTTTTTGGTCTTGACCGTTTCTTGTCACATGCTTTGACGCAGCGAAACGGCTCACACAACGCATCTTCGAGCGGGGTGTGCCAAAGAGTGACAGAAGATGTTGTATTATTCACTGTACACAGGTTAGGTTCCTGGTTTAGGGTTGTTCCTGTCCTTTTGGTTGGATGTTATATTCTGTTTTTCTTTCAATTTCTTAGCATGGTTATGCAATTTGTGCTACGCACGTTATCCGAATTTTACTTTTTAGTAACTTTCATATCTTGTATATTATACTTAAAAGAACGAATTTTATCGCCGTAGTCGATATTTAATCCTCACATAGATAAAATTCCCTAGCTTTGATTTCTGTTTTTAGATATTTTGGAAGTGACGTGCACTGTGCATGCATAAGAGCTGTTGTTGTCAACATATAATTGATCTCCGAGTTTCTTGTGCAAACGTATAGTGTGCAGGGATCACTTTCACACTCTCTGTTTCACGATGCCACAGAGAGGGAGACTTCCGGATAGGCGCGCTCCACTACCTAGACGTTCATTTCACCGGCGAGTGATTAACAGTGGCGACGGTCTCGTGTCAGTATATGATGGCGGCCGTGTTGGCCATTCGTCAGTTTGTCTGGGTTTGTATCTATAAATGCATCCGTGTCATCAGATATTTAATAACTAGAATAATTATCGATAGATTCAGATGTTAAGTTATAGTCAGTGAATAATGCTTTTCAACTAGTTTTCAGTCGCTTTTATTAAGAACTGTCGGCCTTCAGCCCCTGACATTTTTTGGTCTTGACCGTTTCTTGTCACTTGCTTTGACGCAGCGAAACGGCTCACACAACGCATCTTCGAGCGGGGTGTGCCAAAGAGTGACAGAAGATGTTGTATTATTCACTGTACACAGGTTAGGTTCCTGGTTTAGGGTTGTTCCTGTCCTTTTGGTTGGATGTTATATTCTGTTTTTCTTTCAATTTCTTAGCATGGTTATGCAATTTGTGCTACGTACGTTATCCGAATTTTACTTTTTAGTAACTTTCATATCTTGTATATTATACTTAAAAGAACGAATTTTATCGCCGTAGTCGATATTTAATCCTCACATAGATAAAATTCCCTAGCTTTGATTTCTGTTTTTAGATATTTTGGAAGTGACGTGCACTGTGCATGCATAAGAGCTGTTGTTGTCAACATATAATTGATCTCCGAGTTTCTTGTGCAAACGTATAGTGTGCAGGGATCACTTTCACACTCTCTGTTTCACGATGCCACAGAGAGGGAGACTTCCGGATAGGCGCGCTCCACTACCTAGACGTTCATTTCACCGGCGAGTAGTTAACAGTGGCGACGGTCTCGTGTCAGTATATGATGGCGGCCGTGTTGGCCATTCGTCAGTTTGTCTGGGTTTGTATCTATAAATGCATCCGTGTCATCAGATATTTAATAACTAGAATAATTATCGATAGATTCAGATGTTAAGTTATAGTCAGTGAATAATGCTCTTCAACTAGTTTTCAGTCGCTTTTATTAAGAACTGTCGGCCTTCAGCCCCTGACATTTTTTGGTCTTGACCGTTTCTTGTCACTTGCTTTGACGCAGCGAAACGGCTCACACAACGCATCTTCGAGCGGGGTGTGCCAAAGAGTGACAGAAGATGTTGTATTATTCACTGTACACAGGTTAGGTTCCTGGTTTAGGGTTGTTCCTGTCCTTTTGGTTGGATGTTATATTCTGTTTTTCTTTCAATTTCTTAGCATGGTTATGCAATTTGTGCTACGCACGTTATCCGAATTTTACTTTTTAGTAACTTTCATATCTTGTATATTATATATATATATATATATATATATATATATATATATATATATATATATATATATATATATATATATATATATATATATATATATATATAGCTAGGGCACTCCTGCATTCACCCCCGTTTCCGCCTGTAAGTGTTCTTTAAAATAATATATACGTATGTGTTATATTTGTTTTCTTGTTTAGAATGTTTAGAATGTGGGGTATAATTGGATATTTAAAAAAAAAATTTAGCCTCCCTCCCTCCAGCCGTACCACGAGTAATATTTTTTAGAATTTATATCTAATAAAATGTATTATTAAAATGAATCCTCTTTTATTATGCTACCAATTTTAATTTTTTCAACCTGAGCATCTATGTAATATTGATAAATAACGGATGGTTTGGGGTGATGTAAAAATTATAGAAAACTTAATAAAATATTTTTAAAAAGTAAAAAAAGTATCACGAATAGAATTTAGGATTAAATTTAATTTAATTTAATATAATTAATCATAGTCGTAAAGTATTTGTAACATTTTAGAGTAGTTAATACCACCAGACTAGATAACGTTAGACTAGATTTCCTAATATCGAACTAAGATTTATTTAGATTTTCCATTCTGGGAAAAAAAAAATAGAAGGCAAATACACATTCCTGAATAGTGTTAATATAATTTTTTAATAATTATAATATAATTTGCTAATGTAATTTTTCATCTCAATAAATTCAAAAATAAATTCAACGGCTGACAAAATCATCCTAAAATTTACAAGATCTTCCCCGGAAACCTTTCCTCCAAGTAAAGGATCAGAAAGAGCCGCTGGTTATGATTTAAGAAGCGAATTCGACAATATAATTCCGGCCCGTGGTAAGGAAATAATTGATACTGGGATTGAAATCCAACTACCACAAGGTTGTTACGGAAGAATTGCCCCAAGATCTGGTTTGGCAGCTAAAAATTCCATTCACGTTGGAGGTAATAAATTATTTCTTTTTTTAAAAAATAATTATAACCTAAAGTTACTTTTGCCGGTGTTATCGATGAAGATTACCGAGGGCTTGTTAGAGTTATCCTATTTAATTTTTCCGATCAAGATTTTGAAGTGAAGAAAGGTGATCGCATTGCCCAATTAATATGTCAGAAAATCTATTATCCAGACATCCAAGAGGTTTCGAAGTAATTTTTTATGTTGCAAATTTGAATATATTAATAGATTCATGTTTTTTACAGCTGAGCGATACTGAAAGAGACGAGGGATGCTTCGGTTCCACTGGGCATAACTACATTTTTTTTTGTATTATATATATTTAATATTTACTTAATAATACTTAATATTTACTATATTTAGTATGTATTTTAATTTTCTAGTCATATTATTTAGATTGTAAAACTCAATTACAACTCTCTCAGTAAATAATTATTATTGCTTTAATAAGTAAATTTATTGTAACCTTTACATATTATATCCTTTCTATTCTTAGAACTAGATACAAAAAATTTATTCACCATAATTAAATACCATTCTTATCGACTTAGAAGTATTTTTTAAATTTTATAAGTGATTAGTTTAAAAAAAAAAACCGGCCAAGTGCGAGTTGTGACTCGCGCACCGAGGGTTCCGTACAAACTTGTATAGTATAGTATTATTATGTAGATTATTAACATATTATGTAGATTATAAAGAAAAATTAGACGAAATATAATATATACAGGATGTTACGGGACTTGAGTATGTCGCATGTCGGTTATAAAAAAGCAAAATTTAGACATAATATATACCCTGTATATATTATGTATATAAAGCGTACGTGATGAAATGCATAACGAATATAAACAAAGAAAATTCAGAATAAACATAGAATAGGACCTAACTGTATGCAAGCCATATGCTTCTGGAGCCTGACAATACCACTACGACAACATTAGTGAATTTTCATAAGTTTCAAATAGTAAATTCGCATTTTTCTTGTAATTAAACTACATATTTACGGTTTTCAGATTTTTCCCTTGACATGTGCTGTAAGACACCGCGTCTTGCCAAATTTCATGATTCTAGGTCAACCAGAAGTACCCTATAGGTTTTGATTCCCTCGTGAAATCGCAAAATATGCGACAGAAACGGTCATATCTTTTGATTGCGTTGACTTACAAGTTTGATTTTTTCACAGCTGAAAGAGACCGCAGACTCGAGTATTTGATACAAATTTCAACTTGTTACCTCTATGCGTTCCTGTGAAAAAGGTCTTGACAGACAGACAGACGGACAGACAGACAGACAGACAGACAGACAGACAGACAGACAGACAGACAGACAGACAGACAGACAGACGGACAACAAAGTGATCCTATAAGGGTTCCGTTTTCGGTACGGAACCCAAAAAACGGACTAGATTAGCTAATGTTGCGTAAACAATTTCGTGAGTATATATTTATCGGTTTATTGAATAATAAAATGAGTGATGAATCACCTATCGAGTATCCGATTGGTTAGTCCTTTGAAAATAAATACCTAAACTAGTATTATTTGAATTATCATTTGTGATAAATCTTTCAAAGTGATAACAATGTATTCAATTATAATATTTATAATAACTATATGTGCTCCGATGGTTTTGAGTTTAAGTGACTATGAGTTGACGGTGAAGTACCTGAGAAGATTTGGATATTTGGAATCAAATAATACTTCATTATCTAGAACACACAATGATACGATACTGGAAGCCATAATTCATTTACAAGAATTTTATAATTTACCGGATACATCGGGTAATATAGACAATTATACTTTATCGTTAATAAGGAAGCCCCGCTGCGGTGTAATCGATGATACTTCACCACTAAAAATCCATAACAAAATCATAAAGTGGAATAAAACTGAATTAACATGGCATTTTGCTCTAGTTCCATGGAACTCTGAGTATATGAATGCTACTTTGAAAGCGTTTGATCTATGGGAGAAACATTCACAAATAAAGTTTCGCCGACAAGCGAACAATTCTGATATAGTCATATCGTTAAGGGAGGCATCTCATAGTTTTTTTAAATGTAGACAAAAAGGACCTTGCAGCGCGTCGCTAGGTGAAGGTGTGCTTGCCCACGCATATTTTCCAGACTCTGAAAAACCCATTGAAATTCATTTAGATCAAGATTTGGATTGGTATCCAGGATTTGATAAAGTACCGGATGGACAAGATAGTTTATTTAATATCCTTGTACATGAGATAGGTCATACATTAGGATTACGACACCCACACGATAAATCATCTGTGATGAAAGCATGGTATTAAGATGATGATGATTTCAAAAATTTGAGTAAGGATGATATTCGAGAAATTCAACGAAGATATGGTTACCTCCATTGTTAAAAAGTTCTACTACCTCTACAACCACCGCTCCTAGCGTTATAACAACAACAACAATGACAACAAAGGTTGCTAAGATACCAGCAAAGAAAAAACATGCACCCGATCTGTGTAAAGTGAAAAAATTCGATGCTTTACTTGTTATTTAGAATAGATTATACATGTTTTATGAGGATTGGTTTTGGACAAAGGATTTACAGGAAGATATCTATGAATCACCAAAAGTTATCATCGATTGGTTACCTTTTTCAATTGATAATTTCACTAGAATTAAAGCAGTTTATCAAGCACCTGATACAGAAATTGCTTTTCTCATAAATGATGAAATATATGAAATTAATAGTCAAACACTTAATTTAATATTTACTAGTAATGCAAATATTCGTTTATGATTACGAAACAAAACAGAAATACAGGGAATTGTAAATTCTTATAGAGGACGTACATTCGTTTTTATAAATGTTTTTTTTTAATTATGTAGCAATAGATGAATGTGGTCTTAAAACAATATCGTATGAAACAATTCAAAACTGATTTTCCTGGAATACCTAGACGAATAGATTCAATATTCCGATATATAAATGGTTTGTTGTATTTCTTTTAAGGTGATACATTTTTTGAATTTAACGAATTCACAAAAAGGATGGTGCGTGCGGGTAAAATAGATTATGAGATGTTTGGTATAAATTGTCCAAGAATTGGGGTTTTAGAAAAGTTAAAAGTGCTATTAACAAAACTAATTTCTTTTAAAAGCTATTATTAGTTTTAATTTTACGATTATCCTAACTTAATTAAAACGAATCAAGCATTTGGAAAATTATATATTTTTTAATGGAAAAACAACAGTTCTTCTTAGAACTGATTATGTTATTGCACAATTAGTTACCTAATTACATGAATTTTTTATCGCTTTATTAAGCAAGTTTATTTCAACCTTGAAAATAAGAATTCTTATTAGAACTGGATATTCTTCACAATTGGTGAAGTATCAACGATTACACCGCAGCGGGGCTTCCTTATTAACGATAAAGTATAATTGTCTATATTACCCGATGTATCCGGTAAATTATAAAATTCTTGTAAATGAATTATGGCTTCCAGTATCGTATCATTGTGTGTTCTAGATAATGAAGTATTATTTGATTCCAAATATCCAAATCTTCTCAAGTACTTCACCGTCAACTCATAGTCACTTAAACTCAATACCATCGAAGCGCATATTGTTATTATAAATATTATAATTGAATACATTGTTATCACTTTGTAAGATTTATCACAAATGATAATTCAAATAATACTAGTTTAGGTATTTATTTTCAAAGGACTAACCAATCGGATACTCGATAGGTGATTCATCACTCATTTTATTATTCAATAAACCGATAAATATATACTCACGAAATTGTTTACGCAACATTAGCTAATCTAGTCCGATTTATTTAAAAAAAAAACTAATCACTTATAAAATTTAAAAAATACTTCTAAGTGGATTAGAATGGTATTTAATTATGGTCAATAAATTTTTTCTATCTAGTTCTAAGAATAGAAAGGATGTAAAATGTAAAGGTTACAATAAATTAACTTATTAAAGCAATAATAATCATTTCCTGAGAGAGTTGTAATTGAGTTTTACAATCTAAATAATATGACTAAAAAATTAAAATACATATTAAATATTGTAAATATTAAGTATTATTAAGTAAATATTAAATATATATAATACAATAAAAAAATTTAGTTATCCCCAGTTGAACCGAAGCATCCCTCGTCTCTTTCAGTATCGCTCAGCTGTAAAAAACATGAAACTATTAATATATTCAAATTTGCAACATAAAAACTTACTTCGAAAACCTCTTGGATCTCTGGATAATACATTTTCTGACATATTAATTGGGGAATGCGATCACCTTTCTTCACTTGAAAATCTTGATCGGAAAAATTAAATAGGATGACTCTAACAAGCCCTCGGTAATCTTCATCGATAACACCGGCTAAAGCACCTTTAGGTTATAATTATTTTTTTAAAAAAGAAATAATTTATTTCCTCCAACGTGAATGGAATTTTTAGCTGCCAAACTAGATCTTGGGGGCAATTCTTCCGTAACAACCTTGTGGTAGTTGGATTTCAATCCCAGTATCAATTATTTCTTTACCACGGGCCGGAATTATATAGTCGAATGCGCTTCTTAAATTATAACCAGCGGCTCTTTCTGATCCTTTACTTGGAGGAAAGGTTTCCGGGGAAGATCTTGTAAATTTTAGGATGATTTTGTCAGCCGTTGAATTCATTTTTGAATTTATTGAGATGAAAAATTAAAAGGTTGTAATGTGTTTTTTAAACTAAAGCTACTACGTCTAGAGTCCCCTTTATATATCTAAATAGGTGATGAATAAATTAATAAATCTAATTAATTATGTTGAAAAAAAAATGTTTTTGAATTCATTAAAAATGTACATTCGTTTAATTGTGATAATAAACACTACTCAGGAATATGTATTTGCCTTTCTATTTTTTTCCCAGAATGCAAAATCTAAATAAATCTTAGTGCGATATTAGCAAATCTAGTCTAACCTTATCTAGTCTGGTGGTATTAACTACTCTAAAATGTTACAAATACTTTACGACTATGATTAATTATATTAAATTAAATTAAATTTAATCCTAAATTCTATTCCAATGATATTTTTTTTACTTTTTAAAAATATTTTATTAAGTTTTCTATAATTTTTACAATCACCAAAAATCATCCGTTATTTATCAATATTACATAGATGCTTAGGCTGAAAATATTAAAATTGGGTAGCATAATAAAAGAGGATATAAAAAACATTTTAATAATACATTTTATTAGATGTAAATTATAAAAAATATTACTCGTGGTACGGCTGGAGGGAGGGAGGCCAATTTTTTTTTAAAAATATCCAATTATACCCCACATTCTAAACAAGAAAACAAATATAACACACACGTATATATTATTTTAAAGAATACTTACAGGCGGCAACGGAGGTGAATGCAGGAGTGCCCTAGCTATATATATATATATATATATATATATATATATATATATACATATATATATATATATATATATATATATATATATATATATATATATATATATATATATATATATATATATATATATATATATATGTAACATGAGTGATTAGACATAACTGGATTATATAAATTGATTTATTCTCCACGCTTATATAGCCTTCTTTGATAATTATAAATCGTTTAAATTAAAATAAATTAACACTAGATTAGCAAATCCGCGGGGATTCGTTTTTGATCATTATAAAATCTATTAAATTGAATATCTCCATGTTCAAGAACTCTTAAGCATAGTCTACTCCTTACTAACTCTCATAAGTCATAGTTTAAGGCGGATTTGTAATTGTATTTTTCCAGTATGGAAAATTTAATTCATTCACTTCTAGTGAGAATAATTAATGTTAATTGCGACAATAAATACTATTCTGGAATACAGATTTCCTTTTTCCAGGATGGAAAATTTAGTCTGACCTTGTCTAGTCTGGTGGCGGTATTAAGTAATCTTTCTATAAAAGGGGGGAAATTCATACACAGTAGCTTCAATATAAAATCATCTACGTGTAAAACACAATAACAACAACAAAACCAACAACAATAAAAATGAATACAGCTGCTGTAACATTGAAAAATTTAAACCGAATTGGTAAAAATTTATATTTAAAACTGTCAGAATTGAAAAGAAACTGTGAATATACAATTCTGGGGGTAAACGCAGTCAATGCGAAATACGGGCCGGGGATCCAGTGTGAACTGGAATTTGGTATGATATTCCTCCCCAAACGATTCAATTCATACCTAAAAAATATGGAAGAACTTGAAAATATGGTGCAGAAAGGTTTAACTATAAGAATTCTAGATGATGGACAAACCTTTCCTTTCTCAAAAATAGAGGACCCCAGCGAAGACGAAGATGAGGATGGATCAGTAAGCCCCATCAAAAAAATAAAAAAATAATTTTTTTTCTTCTTTATTAATTAATTGTAATGTAAGCTCAAAATATATATATATATATATATATATATATATATATATATATATATATATATATATATATAAATAATTTTTTTTTCTTTATTAATTAATTGTAATTATTGAATACCCCTTTTAAATTCCTGACTAAGACTTGTTCAGCATAATTCCTTAAATTGTGACATTTCTTTATTAATTAATTGTAATTATTGAATACCCCTTTTAAATTCCTGACTAAGACTTGTTCAGCATAATTCCTTTAATTGTGACATTTCATTATTATTTAATTGTAATTATTGAATACCCCTTTTAAATTCCTGACTAAGACTTCTTCAGCATAATTCCTTTAATTGTGACAATAAACAATCCACTCCTAGTCTGGTCTTAACTGATCTTATCCAGTCCTAAGCTGATCCTATCTGATCTAATCTGGTCCTAGGCTGATCTTATCTGATCTAATCCGGTCCTAGTCTGATCTGATCTAATTCGGTCCTAGGCAGATCTTATCTGATCTAATGCAGTCCTAGGCTGATCCTATCTGATCTAATCTGATCCTAGGCTGATCTTATCTGATCTAATCTGATCTAATCCGGTCCTAGGCTGATCTTATCTGATCTAATCCAGTCCTAGGCTGATCCTATCTGATGTAATCCACTCCTAGTCTGATTTTATCTGATCTATGATTCCAGTCTGGTGGCATCTGATCCAGTACGGTTCTAGTCTGGTAATATCTATTCTAGTCTAGCATTAACTAATCTAGTCCACTCTAGTATGATATACTAGTCCAACCTGGTGGTCCAGTATTTAATCCTCTAATTCACTAAATAGTCTTAGGTAACTAAATAGTCTATTACCAGTTTTTATAAGAAAACTGGTAATTTAATTAAAGGATTGGGATAATAACAACTATTCAGTTTTAATAATGCGGATTTGCTAATCTAGTCTAACCTTGTATAGTCTGGTGGTATTAACTAATCCAATTCTCTAATCCACTAAATAGTCTTACGCAACCAAATGCACAAGCTTCCTAGTCTGGTCTTATCTAATCTAATTCACTCCTAGTCTGGTCTAGTCTAGTCCTGCATTAATCTGGCTTTGCATCGATAAGTGTGTGAGGTCTATGTCTAGTCTGGTGGTATTAACTAATCCAGTCTGGTGTTATCTGATCCAGTCTGGTTCTAGTCTGATAATATCTATTCTAGTCTAGTCTGGCATTAACTAATCTAGTTCACTCTAGTATGATATACTAGTCCGGCCTAGTAGTCCAGTATTTAATTCTCTAATCCACTAAATAGTGTTAGGCAACCAAATGCACAAGATATTTTAATTTTACAGGAATCTGAAAATTCACGCGCCATCTGTTGGTGAAAAATTGAATTAAAGCGCGAATTAAAAGGAATCTGTATTTTTTAAAAAAGTTTTTAAAAAAAGTAAATCTGTAATTTCACGCGCCACCTGTTGGTGAAAAACTGAACTAAAACGCTAATTTACAGGAATCTGTAATTTTGTTAATTTTTTACAGGAATCTGTAATTTCACGCGCCATCTGGTGGAGAAAAACTGAACTAAAACGCCATCTAGCGACTTAGGTTAAAACTCTCATCGCGCATGCGCACTCGGCAGGCGGTCGCGCATGCGCACTCGTGAGGCGGAGGTGGCGCCAGAACAAACTATCTTTCCCTACTCATATAATCCGTTTGAATATAAGAACTCAACTGATAATAACTTATTCTATGACCAAAACTTTGAAACAAATATTGTACAAGAAGTTGACCCCGAATTTTACGAACAGTCAAATTTTCAGATAGTTACACCCCAACCACCACCGAGGTAATACTAATAAACAATTATTCAACTGAACTTCCTTTTATTAACATTCCTGAAATGAACGCAAATTTTCTAATAGACACCGGAAGTACTCGAAGCTTTATTAAACCACAACTAGCCCATCATTTTTTCCCAGACTTTATAAAAAAAGAGAAATTGAAAGTTTCCACAGCACATGCAACTTCTATCCATGATGAAACAATTTACATTCCACTTTTCCCCATATTCAGAACGAATACATTCAATAAATTCTATCTTTTCGATTTTTCAGACAAATATATTGGTTTTACAGGATTAGATTTATTATTAGATTTATAGTCATTTATCCGCTAATGTCAACCTCTACACCTATGAATTGCAAACCCCTCAAGTGAACATTCCCTTATACATTTTCAAAAACCTCTAAAATACCCAGAATTTAAAAAAAATAATCCCCATGTAATTATGATACCCCCCAGGACCAAAATAATTTCAAAAATTCCAGTTAATCAAAGTCAAGGTACAGGTAGTCCCCTATTTAAAATTCAATAAAGTAGAAACTCCCGAAGCAGTCGTAAATGCTAAAAACAACTTTGCAATCACCTCTCTCACAAACAACAATGATAAATCCGGCAAATTGACATTCCCAGAACCAATTGACATAGAAGCAATAGATAAAAACGACGTACATTCTATAGACAAAATTGAAACAAGTACCGATCAATCCAATCATCTTAACAACCTTTTAAAAAGCAAACACAATTTAAACGCCGACGCACTTTCTAGAATTCAACTCAATATCAACGAAACTCAATCAAAAATTAATAACCCTGTTGAAATAAATCAAGATATATTAGAATATTTAAAAAATTTAGCAGAAAATCCAATAGAAACAACCCCTGGTATATCTAGCCAACAACAACCTAAAATCAGAATTTTAGAAAACATTCAAATTAGACCTACTGACTCACAAAATAAAGTTCATACATGTAGTAATGAAACTCAAAATGAAGGAATCCCAATATTAGATGAAATAATTAATAACAAAACGTATCAACTCCTGATCGATAAATCCCTACATCCTTATACTAAAATAAAACGAGAAATTATCGACAATCATACAATCATACATGTGAAACTTCCATTAAATAATAACCAATCTATAATTGATTTTCTAAAAGAATATGTAACAGATCGACCTACATACATTTACTTTCATTGTAAAGAATTACAATCCTTAGTTAACAAAATTTATATGCAACACTTCCAAAATTTAAAACTGATACAATGTACAAAATTAATTAACAATGTAACAGATAAAGATTACCAAATATTATTGATGTTACAGCAACATGAAGGTAAAACAAAGCATCGAGGAATTAACGAAACTTATGAACGATTAAAAACCAACTATTATTGGAATAGAATGAAAACTGATATAACCAATTTTATAAATAACTGTGAAACTCCCTTATGTCCCTTTAGTATTGACAGAAACCCCTTCAAGGCCTTTCCAAATTCTACATATCGACACATTCCATTTTGAAAACCAATCTCTTCTCACTATTATCGATAAATTTACCAAACTAGGATAATCATTTCAGTTTACCAAAACAGCTAAATCTGCTCATGACAAATTAATTCATTACTTCTCATTTTAGGGTATCCCAGATACTATTGTCTCAGATAATGGATCCGAATTCAAAAATAAAATAATTGAAGAATTGCTTAAGACTCTGAATAAAATAATGAAGATACTGAATAAAAGTACATTTTACCACACCTGGACATCATGAATCCAATTCCCCAGTCGAACGATTCCATTCTACACTTATTGAACATTTAAGACTATTGAAAGAAAAAGATAAAAACAAACCCGTAATAGAACTAATGCTCTATGCAATTATCGCCTACAACAGTAATATACACTCAACAAATAAATTTACCTCTTTTGAATTAACATTTGGACATACGAAATCCAGAGACCCATTCGATCTAATATCACTAACTTTTTATCAAGACTACTCTCTCTCACATAAAGAAAAACTTAGTAACTTATATGAACGAATTAGTAATCAACAAACCACCCAAAAGCAAAATGTAATTGATCAACGTAATACATTAGGCAATGAACAATTTCAATTTAAAATGGACTAAACTGTTTATAAAAAAACTAATTTTAGAACTAAAAACAAAAATAAATTTATAGGTCCCTACGTTATCATAAAGTTATTAGAAAACAATAAAGCTCGAATAAAAAATACTAAAAACCAAAAAGAAGAAATAGTTCATTTGAAAGAACTAAGAAAACCTATTGTTACAGATTCCTTATCCTGAACCCCTGCAATGGAAACACAATAAACTCAACAATTTTCCACCAAATCACTGACAACCCTGGAATCGTCATTATCATTCCTTTACTCCTCGTGGGAGCATAGGGCATCAACAAACGCTCTCCATCTGATTCTATTCTGAGCCAGGGCCTTTACCTCGCGCCACTCCTTTTCCGCATGCCCTGGCTTCCTGTACGACTGTCTTCCGCCACGTGATTTTTGGGCGGCCTCTCTTTCTTGAACCTTGGGGGTTCCAGTCAAGAGCTTCTTTTGCAATATCCCCCTTTCGGTCTTCTAAGTGTGTGTCCGATCCATTTCCACTTCCTTCTTCTTATTTGGGTTTCAAGACGCTCCATATTTGCCTTTTTCCAAAGTTCAATATTTGCTATGGTATTGGGCCAAAATATTTTAAGTATTCTTCTCAGACACTTGTTCATGAATACCTGAAGTTGTGGTACTATGGTGGTAGTCACTTTCCACGTTTCGCTACCGTAAAGAAGAACTGATACTACATTAGATTTGAAAATTTGGAGCTTTAAGTTACGGGAAGTTTTTGTTGAGTTCCACAGATTGTTAAGCATTCCGAATGCCTGTCGCGCCTTCTGTATCCGTGGTTTTACGTCTTTATCAGCACCACCATCCTGTGAAATAAGGATTTCAAGGTAGCAAAAACTATCTATTACCTGTACTTGCCTGCCATCTATCTCCAGGTTGCAGGGGGCTGTCGCATTGATCTTTATCAGCTTGGTTTTATCGACATTGATTTTCATTCCCACCTGTATTGCGTACTTTTTGAGAGCCTCCAACTTTTTTTCCATATCTACTTTGGTGTGGGACAGGAGACAGATATCATCGGCAAAATCTAGGTCTTCTAATTGCCTCACGAGCGTCAATCGAATTCCCCTTGTTTTTTTATTTGCTTTCTTCATGACCCAGTCTAAGACTATGGTAAACAGAAGTGGGGAGAGCGTGCATCCTTGTTTTACTCCCGAATGCACTGTGAAAGGTGTTTCGCGTTGTCCTTGGTGGATTACCATGCAGCTTGCTTCTTTGTATAGTAATTTGATTATGTTTATGTACTTTGTAGGCACCCCGTAGCTGGCTAGTATTATCCACATAAATTCCCTGTCCACACTATCGAACGCTTGCTTGAAGTCGATGAACAGTAGATAGAGTGGTGACTGCCACTCGACCGACTGTTCAACGATGATTCTGAGGGTGTTTATCTGGTCGGTACAGCACCTGCCAGGCCTGAATCCAGCTTGCTCCTTGCGTAGTGTCGGTTCAACCACAGTGCTGATTCGGTCGTGAATTATTTTGGATACTAATTTGTTAATGGTGTTAAGGAGAGTTATTCCTCTCCAATTGGAGCATATACTCAGGTCTCCGTTTTTCGCCAGTTTGATAATTAGGCCTTCTTTCCACGTGAATGGTATTACTTCTGTTTCCCATGCTTCTCGAATTATAGGTGTTATAATCTCGGTGAGTCCCTTTATGTCTATTTTAAACATCTCCGAGTATGTCTCGTCAGCGCCAGGCGCCTTGCCGTTTTTAAGGTGTTTGATAGCGGCCTTCACCTCCTCTATGCTTGGCGGGTCGTCTCTAAATCTTCTGTTTCCGCTTGGTATCGTAGGACTCTGTGGTACCTCTTCCAACGGTGTATTTAGGAGCTCTTGGAAGTGTTCTGTCCAGCGGGTTATTTGCTGTGCCTCGGTTGTGAATAGCTTGCCGTTCGTCGTGCGTATTGGTCGTTCTGAGGGGTAGCCTGTGTTTGAGAGCTTTCGTGTCAGGCGATATGTTTCCTTGATGTTCATGCTGTCAGCAGCTATTTGCGCTCGGGTTGCAATATCAGGTAACCATTTCCTCTTATCAGTTCTAACACTCTTTCCCACTTGCTTATCGGCTGCGTTGTAAATCTGGGATAGCCTTTGTTTATCTTTATCTTCAGCACAGTTTATTTGTTGCTTTAAGTTTCGGCGGTCTTGGATTAATTTCCAAGTCGCATCAGATATCCATTCTTTTCTCTCATTGGATTTGTACCCAAGGATGTCCCCAGCTTCTCTTAACGCATTTACGATGCTTGACCATCTTTCTGTAATGTCTTTGTTCTCTGTGGTCTAGTCCTTCAGTCTGTTGGCTACTTCCTCTGCGAAGGCCTTTGCCGTCATTTTATCTTGAAGTTTTGCGATGTCAATTTTCTTTGTCTTCCTGGTGGCTTGGCGCTTGGTGTTTGAGATCAGTTTAATACGTATCTGTCCACAGAGAAGGTGGTGGTCGCTATGTACGTCGGCTCCACGGTGATTCCGGACATCAAGCAGTAATGTTCTCCATTTCTTGCTTATGCAAATATGATCTATCTGATTTTGGGTTCTGCCATCCGGTGAGCACCATGTCACTTTATGTATTTCCTTGTGTGGAAAAACTGTTCCGCCTATAAGCAAGTCGTGGTTTGTGCAGAGGTCCGCTAGTAATTCTCCATTTTCATTCATTTGACAACCCTGGAATACTGCCCTATAAATTAGGAAACGCCTAAGTTATTAATAACCATTGGTCTTTCATACAAATATACAACTTAGAAAATATTGTAAAATCTTGTCAAACACTCCAAACCCAATTTCATGTGTTAAAACACAATCTAACACAAAATAAGCAATATAATAGAGAATATTTTAACATCTATAATATTGCAAATAACTTAGAAACTAGAATTATTGAACAAATGGAACAGATAAATCCCATTACCACCCTTAAACGCCAAAAACGTGGAGCTGTTGATGTATTAGGATCATTAATTAAATGCATAACTGGAAATTTAGACCAAAAAGATGCTGAAAAATACGATACTGAAATTAATAAAATTTATAACAATCAAAATCAAATGAAATCCGTATTAAATAATCAGATTACTCTCCTGAATACCTCAATTACTGCATTTCAAGAGCTAACCCAAAATTTGTCACACAACCAAAATATGTTAGAATCAAGAATTAGACAGATTGAAAAAATAGTAAAATCAATTACAATTGATAAAGTTGACGGTTATTAATATTTTCTGACGCAAATGATATTAAACCAAATTATATCAATGTTCCAACTGATATACGATATAGTTGATAAAATCGAGATAGCAATAAGCCTTTCAAAATTAAATATACTATATAATTCTATAATAAAACCTATAGATTTGCTTAAAGAACTGCAATTTATTAAAAAGTCATTTGTAAATGTAGAATTGCCATTCGAACCAATATTAGAAAATATATTAAACTTTGAAAACATCCTCAATGTTAAAAGTTATTCAAAACTTTTTTATTATTTGTATACCTTTAGTAGAAAATAAAAATTACCAATACTCCATTACCAGTATCCACAAATAACACCTATAATGTAATATTACCAAAGGCTCCATTCCTTATCCTCAATGAGCACCAATATATGTATTTTGAAGAACCATGTCAAAAAATATTAAACAACGAATATGTTTGTAATCACATTAATATGGCTCAATTGTTAAACAATGCACCATGTCAAGTCCAACTTTTAAGATTCTCAAGAAACGTGTCCAACTGTTACCAAATACCAAAATCTATAGAAGAAATTCAAATTCAAAAATTAGAAGATTATAAATGGATAGTTGTAACCCCTAGACTAATAGTAGCAAGTCAACAATGTAATAACTCAAAAGATAATATTCCATTACTAGGTACTTATGTAATCGAATTAACCCCAACTTTTGTCATAAATATAGAAGGCTTTATATTCTTAGAACAAATATTAACTCAAAAATAAAATTTAATGAAACAAAATTACCTAAACTGATGAATAAAGTAAATTCAAGTTAAAATTCTCTCAGATATAATCCAACTAGTTTAAACCTAAATTCTATTAATACTCATGAATTAAGTAAGACGCAAAAAGAATTACAAAATGAAAAAATTTAATTAGAAAAAAATAATAATAACAATGTTTATACCAATAGAACTAGTCTTTGTACAATATTGTTATATGTATTGATTTTAATAGTGGCCTTATATTTTATGTATCCACGATTCTCCAAGAAATTCCTTTCCAAGGATAACAACCAGAACGAGATAATAATATGAAGAAACATAACCATCAAGGATATGTTCCATCCTCGCATGGAGGAGTTACGATCCTGCAAATCGCTGACTTCACCTAAATACGACCCTGTAAATTGCTGACCATCGCAAAGAGACCCGTCGCCAACCTTATCGCAAAGTTGCGATAAGAAACAATGAACAAAACTCGAATTGTAATATTGTTTTTATGTAACGTAGTTTAGTTTTAGTATATAATCTATTGTAAAAAATAATATAATTAAGTCTTCACAGAACTTTGTAAAAAACTCAAACCATTGTTTTCCAAACCAAAACTCGCTTCCTTCCTCGCGCCACAGTTGGCCTCACATGCGAATAATTCGTTGTCTCAATCTTCAATGGCGTAAATTGCGTACATGCCGAGTCTCTTAAAGTTCCAAGCGGAATATTGGCGTCCTCGCCTAATGCCGCGGTGCTTCTTGTTGCCTATACGAAGTCTACCTCCACGGTCTTACTATCCACCGCGCAAGTATATGCGCGTCCGAATAGCAGTACTGTGCAGAAGACGGTTATAAGGTGCCTGATTGGATAATGGCTCGCAAAATAATGTAATTATGACTGATTGTTGTCGGATGCTGAATTTGCTAAGAATACCTTTAAGTAATTCCTTTGTCAAAAGTATTGGTTCGACATCTCGATGGATTATCGGCTACGTATACTTACACTTAGAATCTCGCGTATATTCGCTGCATATATATATACATATATATATATATATATATATATATATATATATATATATATATATATATATATATATATATATATATATATAGTATAGATGCCTTAGTGGTAGAATGTATTACAGATCAATTGCCATCGCATTTCATAAAGGTGTAGTACTTCACAGTATCTGCAGGGCTTACCACTTGCAGATTTGACTTGGAATATTCCTAGAGATATGGATGTTGTGTTGGGTGCTTAACTCTTGCCATATATTTATTTACGGAATAGGGTCGATTGTGGTTCGAGAGCGCCACCCGCATTATTGACCACGTTCGGTTATCTTTTGCTGGAAGATTACCTACGCAATGACGTCACGTCCATCGCGACTTATACAACGTTGAACGATTTAGTGCAGAAGTTTTGGGAACTAGAGAAATTAAGCGCGACGATATGGGTCGTTATGTGGTATCTTTGCCGTGTTGTAAAGATCCTACTGAACTTGGCAGTTCTCATGCAGCTGCTCAACGGCGATATATGTCGTTAAAAAGGAAATTTCGTCAAACACCTGATTTAAGGGAAAACTATAGCTAGGTGATTGAAGAAAATATCGATAAGGGTTACCTTAGTCAAGTGGATGAATCCGACTTGACGGATTCGGATTTTTATATTGCACACCACGCCGTGGAACCTGACATGGAACTGACAATCCGATATCACGTATCGTGCTGGACCCATACCGTACTATCATTAAACGACATACTGCACGTCGGTCCTAATCTACAAACTGATCTGTTCTTATTATTACAATTCAGATTATTTTCCATAGCAATGAACGCTGACATAAAACAAATATATTTAAATTGTTTATTTTAAACGAATAAAATTTAAATAATTCATTAGTTGAGGAGTTACTTGTTGAAACTTCATTTTAAATAGAAAAATATAATAAAACACAGTTTTATACGTTTCAAAATTTATTTCTAGGACACTACATATGTTTCACTACACTGTGGCTTCATCAGGTGATGAAATATAGAAATAATTAGATATATACACGATTAGAATATATACACGAATAAACATTTGACTTTCGCCAAACATTGCATAAAAAACAACCACAACTTTAATAATAAATTTGATATATTACACACAGAATTAAAAAAATAAAAAACTTAACTTATTAGAAAGTTTAGAAGTTAACAAATATAATAAAAAAGGCATCATCTTAAATGACCAAATAGATCTAAATAATTCTCCCCTACTAAACCTAAATCTGTAATATTTAATTTGTTTTAGAAAAACAAATATGTTTGCTAGAAATATTTGCGTATACTATATCGATTCAGTGAGAATGAGTTAGTACGCACCTTTCACATAAATTGCTTTCCCTTTGTTCTCAAGTCATGTCCATACATAACTATGCGCACTGTGCGACAACTGGCTACTGACATGAGCCCACTTTGCACACACGCTGCAAAAATAGCAGAAACCAGTCTATATATGGATGACCTGGTTTATTCTGCTCCTGAAGAAGATACAGCGAAGCAGCTATTTGAGAAACATGTTCAAAGCAGGTGGTTTTGACTTGCAATGGTCAACGAATTCACCAAATTTGATGAATAACCTTCCCGACAGTCATCGTAAGATTTTGACCCTGGAAATGCATCTTCAAAAGTGTTAGGGGTGTCATGGGAACCTGCTGCTGACAATTTATTTTTCATGACGTTATAAATAACAGAGAAATGTGCAAAGAGAAATATAATCTCGGTAGTAGCGCGATTAATTGACGTGTTAGGGTTAGTCGCGCCTGAAATGCTTTACACTAAACTGCTCATTAAAGAATTGTGGTTGAGCCATAGTGGCTGGGACGAACTGCACCTGCAAATATAGTAAGACATTTTTCCGCGCTCGCACAGGAGTTTCCTCTGCTTGATACATTGCGTATACCACGGCATATAGGTATTGATTGCAGTGTATGTCTAGTCGCCTTTTGTGATGCGAGCATGAATGGATATGGGAGTGTGGTTTTCGTCAGTGTACATACTCTTCAGGTATCAAGGTCAGACAATTGTGTGCAAAGTCAAAAGTATCGCCGACTAAAATCTATACACTTGCCCGCCTGGAGTTATGAGCCATCGCACAGTGGACAGGATTTCAAAAAAGTTGGACAAAAATAGTAAGAAGTTTCAAATTTAAACGTGAATTGGTATATTGATAACGAATTTCATAGTATAATTTTAAAATTCAAAATGGCAAATCCAATATGGCCAACCTCTTAATTAAAAATTGATCGAAATTTCATTAAAATTGGTATATAGGGATTTTCGAGGTCACTGATTACGAAATTCATACGATAATTTTAAAATAAAAAATGGCTGATCTAATATGGCCGACCATTATATTACAAATTGATTAAAACTTCATATAAATTGGTATTTAAGTGCGTTAAAGGTCACTGATTATGAACTTCATGGAATAATTTCAAAATAGCGGATCCAAATGGCTGAGCGCTTGAATAAAATTTGATCGAAATTTCATATAAATTGGTAAATGATGGTTTTCCAGTTCACTGATTACGAATTTAACAATGCAATTTTAAAATTCAAAATGGCATATCCAATATGACCGAGCACTTCTTCAAAAATTGTTCGGAATTTCATATAAATAGGTATATAAGGGTATTCAATAAAATATTCAAAAGAGTTTACGAGATCAGTGATACGAATTTAACAGTGCAATTTCAAAATTCAAAATGGCAATTACTTTTTTTAATTTTTTTCGGAATTTCATATGAATAGGTATATTGGAAATTCAAAAAAGGTATTCAATATTAGTAATAGCAATAGAATATTACAATTGCGAAATTATAAACAGTTTATGTGTTTGATTGATTTTTATTTAAAAAAATTGTAATAGTAGCAGTTATTATAGAATAATAACCACTGGAATAAACGCACTGTTCATTGCTCCGTAGAAAGCGTTTTTGGTGTAGACAACAGCTTCTTCAAAGACGCAATGTATCAAGCAAAGGAAACTCCTGTCCGAGGGCGGCAAAATGTCTTACTATATTTTCAGGTGCAGTTCGTACCAGCCACTATGACTCAACTACAATTCTTTAATGAGCAGTTTAGAGTAAAGCATTACTGGCGCGACTAACTCTAGAGTATATTTCTCTTTGTACATTTCTCTGTTATTTGTAACGTCATGAAAAATAAATTGTCAGCAGCAGATTCCCATGACAGACCTAACACTTTTGAAAATGCATTTCCAGGGTCAAAATCTTACGATGACTATCGGGAAGGTTAGTCATCAGATTTGGTGAATTCGTTGACCATTTCACCAATTCAAAACCACTTGCTTTGAACATGTTTTTCAAATAGCTGCTTGGCTGTATCTTCATCAGGAGCAGAATAAACCAGGTCATCTATATATAGACTGGTCTCTGCTATTTTTGCAGCGTATGAGTAAAGTGGGCTCATGTCAGTAGTCAGTTGTCGCACAGTGCTCATAGTTATGTATGGACTTGACTTGAGACCAAAGGGAAAGCAGTTAAAGTGAAAGGTGTACTAACTCATTCTCACTGAATCGATATAATATACGCAAATATTTCTAGTAAACATATTTGTTTTTCTAAAACAAATTTAAAATGTTTTATGTAAATATTATTTGTTTAAAATAAACAAATATTTAAATATATTTGTTTTTTGTCAGCGTTCATAGCTACGGAAAATAATCTGAATTGTAATAATAAGCAGAACAGATCAGTTTGATCTGTATATATATATATATATATATATATATATATATATATATATATATATAGGGGTAAGTTAATGTCGTAAAGACAAGAGCATGGGAAATTAGACAGTCTATAAAGAAAAATCGCTAGTGACTTTTAGCACTGGATGTAATTTATGATACTCATCACAGTGAGCCGCTACGCTGCGTCAAAGCAAGCGACGGTGCAACGGTCAAGACCTAATGTGTCAGGGGCTGAGGGCCTGCAGTTTAAACTAACGAACTAAAAGCGATACAACTGTGCATTGGAACCTCATTTATACACTTGAACATTCGGGCAATTCAGAGTTCATGCTTAAACTGGATGATTTTTCTACAGATTGGGATCCAGACAAACCACTCAGATGGTTAACGTTACTTGAATCTTTTGTGGATACAAAAAAAACCACATAACAGAGGTAATCTCCTGGCAACCCTTTTCGGGTACAATATCGAAATAGATCCATGTCTAGTTTAGCTTGGGACTTCACCTGTTGTCTGGAAGACAATTTGCCAGGAGTAGCCAACACGAGCGAGCTCAGCGCTTCCGGGCCAATCCAGGAGCCTTGTCAATGCAGCAGCTTGTTCTAATAAAAACTATACCACCCACGTGTTTGGGAACATTCCTTTACGCTCCCTTGGTCCCACGGTTATCATGCGATAGCCAATAATTCTTATAGTTAATTACCATTACGACATCCGACCGTCGTAATAAAACCCTTTCAAGCCACACGTGATTTTAGGAACATTCCAACCCTCGGCCCCACGCTTAAAAGATTTTAAGTCTTTTAAATGATAACCACGTGCTTGAATTTATATCTCCCAGGGATATTTTTTATTATCCGAAATGAAATTCTCGGAGAGACACTTAAAACATAAAAACGTCCCTATCAAATAATCACGTGGACCAGATTGCTAGTGTCTCTGGGAACCTTTTTAGTTATTTGTGTAAATATATTATATATGCGCTACGACTTACGTCCTAAGCTCAATCGACGCTTAAGCTGCACAGGGGAGAAGTCAACTAGGAGGAGCATCCTCATATTTAATTGAGGGGTATGCACAAACCCCCACGGAACACCGACGGGATGATATAAATATCTCAACCCGGCCTAGTTTAAGTTAGTTGTTAAGTATTGTTAACTTGTCTTAGTTGTAGGCTTAATGTAATATAATATTTAGTTATAAATACATATACTTTATTCAGTCTACTACTTTTTATTTAACAAACTCCGTGCCTTACGAATACCAGACCACATAAGCAACAAGATCCCGAGATAGGTAAAACTATCTAAGTGTCCTAAGAATTGCAGGCCAGCAGATCCTTCATCACAACATTGGAGTCAGCGGTGGTTCCCATCCATCCCCCTTCACAACATTGGTGGCAGCGAGGGGACGGTTTTTGGAAGTCGTCTACAAGCTACCCTCGCCAAAAACCATCATCAACATCAGCATCAGCATCAACCCAGAAGAGTTGTCATAGAATCATCAAGGACCAGTACCCTTTTCAGCATCCTTTTCATCATACGCCACTGTCATTGGTTAAGGAGAGGTTTTTGTAAGTGTTTATCTTTTTATCTTGTCTTATTTTCTGATATTTTTATTCTAAAGTTCACGTATTTTCTTTTAATTTTTTTAGCTTGCATTTTTGTACATTTTTGCTTGATATATACAACAGCTATTGTCGTATGTTTTGCTAAATGTTAACGAGGTATAAGAAGATGTTCAAAGTTTTAAGAGTCTCCTAACGAACACTCGGTATTTTAAAATTTATTGAGAAAAAATTTAAAGGAAAGGTTTTTTAAACTGTTAGGTGTTATGACTATAGCTCTTGGCAAGAATTAAGAACTGTCTTGTTAAATACTTTTCGAGAATCAGGAAATCCTGTATACTGGCAGGAAGTTTTGAGGAAACCATACCAAAGTCCTGATCAAAAGGTTTGCGATTATAAAAGTAAAATTTTGTATCTTGTTCAGAAAATCTCCGATTGCAACTCCGAGACATATAATTTAGATCAATTAACACTCGCCAGTGATATGCTCAAATTAGATGCTGTAGACATTTTTGTTAAAGGTTTGTCTCCTAGATTAAAACAATATGTCAAGTTTAATAGACCGAATTCCTTAGAACACGCAATTTTGTTAGCGGAAACCGAAGAGAAGGCTGATGGCTGAAAAGTGAGGATTAAACAAAATTGTAGTATATTTAATATGAATAATCATAGAAAGGAAAATTGTAGATTTAAAAAATATTGTGCGATTTGTAAAAGAAAATAACCACAATACAGAAAATTGTAGTTATAATAAATTAGCCAATAATGATAGAAGAAACAATGGTGATTCTTCAAATAAATATTCTCAACCTAATACTGGTAGGTATAATCAGCAGAGGTCTGACAGTAAAAATCAGCATAAGAGAGATAATTTTAATTCAACTAGTTTCAATGAAAATGACAGAAATTCTGTCGTCAGTTCAATCAAAGTTTTCGTGCTAGGGATTATAAAAATAATGTTCACAAATTAAGTGAAAATTCGGTTCTATGTTATAATACAATCCAATCCACTAAACACCAGGCAGTAAGAACAAATCTTGATATATGTATCGCAGATGAATGTAAATTGCTAATAGACACAGGGGCAGATATCTCTCTAATTAAGCTAGGTCAAATAAAAGACGAAGTCGTAATATATAATAGACCAGTCCAAATAGCGGGTATTGCAAAATCCTTAGAAACAATAGGTATTACAATAGGATTTGTGACAGTAGAGTCTCGAAAAATTAAACATAAATTCCATGTCGTACCGCACGACATAAAACTAGCTTTCGACGGTATATTAGGAATAGATTTCGTTGAAAAGAATAATATTATTATAGATTTTAAAAAGAAAGTTTTAGGGCCAAATAAAGATTATTTAAAGATTATACCGCAGGAAAAGTTAATTAGCAAAATTAAAATACCGACTAGTTCTGAAATTGCTATTTACGCTCTTTCTACCCTTGAGGATGGTTCTGTTGGTATATGCGAATCTAAGTTGCTTAAGCCAAACTTATACATTGGCGCAACCCTGATTATAGTGATGGATAAAACATGTGTGGTTAGTGTGTTAAATATATCAGAAGAGAATATATGTATAGAATTGCTACATATCAATTTAGTGCCAATGGAAAATTTTCATGAAGTAAATTATTATAATACGTCGAATGGTGAACGTTTGGAAAAAATAATGGAATTGGTAAATTTGGATCAATTGGGTACCGATAATAAAAGTAAAATCTCTAAATTATTGAAGGATAAACAAGATATTTTTCATTTGAAAGGTGAAAAATTATCTTGTACGCAGACTGTGAAACACAAGATTCAATTAAAACCAGAAACCACTCCAATAAATACACGTCCATACCGATTACCTCTTACACATAAGAATATCATTGTAGAAGAAACAAAGATAATGTTAGAAGACGATATTATATAAACGAGCAATAGTCCTTGGAATTCGCCACTGCTTGTTGTTCGCAAAAAAGATGTAAAGGACGGAGAAAAGAGTTTGCGCGTTGTCGTCGATTTTTGAAAAATTAACAAAAACTCAATCCCTGATGCTCACTCTATACCAAATATAGTTGAGATTCTGGATAATTTAGGAAAGTTCAAATTTTTTTCCACACTAGATTTGTCAAATGGATTTTATCAAATATCAATTGATGAAAAATCTAAAGAAGTAACTGCATTCAGTACACCACAAGGACATTATCAGTTTAGAAGACTGGTCATGGGTTTGCAAATGTCACCTGCAACCATCCAAAGGTTAATGAATTCCGTTCTTAGTGGTTCAACAGGAGTTAAGGCTTTTGTTTATTTGGACGATGTTGTTTTCGGAAAAAGTGTGGAAGATCACAATTCAAAACTGTCGGACGTTTTCCAGAGAATAAGGAAATTTTATTTAAAATTAAAACCTGAGAAATGTGAATTTTTAAGAAGTGAAGTTTATTATCTGGGACATCAGATTTCAGAAAATGGAATTCTGCCGGATCCAAGGAAAATAGAAACTGTAAAAAACTATCTTCAGCCTAAGTCTAAAAAAGATATTAAAAGGTTTTTGGGTCTTGCTTCGTATTACAGAAGGTTTATAGAAAGTTTTTAAATAATCGCTTATGCATTAACTAACCAACTAAAAGACAAAGTTAGTTTTAACTTCGATGACAAATGTATCGAAGCTTTTAACACCTTAAAATAGAAATTAATAAGCTCACCTATTCTTCAGTACCCCGACTTTGAAAAACCATTTATAATCACAACAGATGCCTCAAGATATGCATTAGCGTGCATTTTAAGTCAAGGTTGAAATAGGTAAGGATTTGTCAATCGCTTATAATAGTAGGACTTTAAATAACGCTGAAAATAGATATTCGACAAAAGAACGGGAAATACTAGCTATTTGTTTGCATGTAAGCAATATAGGCCTTATGTGTATGGTACAAAATTTACGGTAGTAACAGACCGTAGGTAAGTAATAAACCGTTATTAAACATAAAACATTTAGCAGATCCAAGTTCTAGATTAACAAATATGCCATTAAAACTAGAAAGTTATGATGTTGATGTCATTTTTAAAGTAGGAAAGAAGAATACAAACGCTGATAGCTTGAGCAAAATGCCTCAACAGCAGGACGATAATAAAACTAAAGTGTTACACATCAAAAACGACATTTGTCTTAATTATAGGGAATTTTTGAAATATTATAATATATACATAATTATAAATAACAATTTTATAGAAAAGAAACAAAATATAGAAGAAATAGTATCTAAATCAAAACCTATTTTTATAGGTTTATCGATAAATGGTAAATTATCCGATTTTATCAGGAAAAAATATAGTGGATTAGAAAAGATAATTGCTGAAAAAGGAAGAAAATTGGAAGATGTTGTAGTTATCGAATGTAACAAAACCAAATTCATTGTGGCATTCACAAAAGAGAACGTCACAAACAAAATTCGACAGGATGCTATATACAGAATAATTCAGTCAGTGAAAGATATTTGCGCACAAAATGGAATAAAAAAAATTATATTAACGAAACAAGGTTTGTCAGACGGTATAAAATGGCATATTGTAGGAAGTATGTTTAAATATATATTTAAAAATGCCGACGTTCAAATTGATTGTTTCATTGCGAAACCATTGCGAATGTAATTTGACAAAAGAAGACGGTAAAACGATAAAGTCTTATACGAATACCACAACGCACCTCTAGGAGGACACCAAGGGGTAAGCCGAACAATTAAAAGAATCAGGTCTCTCTATAATTGTAAAAATATGACAGAGGATGTAACAGAATATATAGAAAAGTGTATGAGCTTCCAACTAAACAAAACATCAAATTACATCTTAATCAAAGAATTACATCTACATCTACATCTTCAAAACCCTTCGAGAAATGTTTTGTAGATATAGTAGGTAATTTAACTGAGTCAACAAATGGCAATAAATACATCTTAACATTCATGGACGATTTATCAAAGTATGTGGAAGCTATACCATTGAAAAATCAAGAATCAGAAACCATAGCGGAAGCATTCGTCAAAAACATCATATGAAAGTTTGGTATAATGGAAGTCCTAGTTTCAGATCAAGGACACAATTTCGTAGGAAATCTTATCAAAAATATGTGCAAATTATTAAAAGTAAAGAAAGTACAAACAACTGATTTTCAGCCGGAGAGTAATGGGGCATTAGAGCGTTCCCATAGAACTTTAGCCGAATATTTATGACACTATATAAAAGTAGATCAATCGGATTGGGACGAGTGGCTACCTTTCTATATATTTACTTTTAATACAACACTACATACGTCAACTTATTATCAACCGTTTGAATTATTGTTTGGTAAACCAGCGATTTTGCCAACTTGTTTAACGAAAACACCGGAGCAAAATTTTGCGTACGATGACTATTTATCCGAGTTACGACAGAAAATGAGAATTTGCCATGACAACGAATAGAAAAGTGTAATAAAGAATAAACACACAGCTACAACAAATTACGACAAAAGAATAAATAATATAGATTTTAAAGTTAACGATAAAGTTTTATTGTTCGACGAATCTGTTCGTAGAGGCACAAGCAAAAAACTAGAAAAGAAATGGGTAGGACCATATACAATATTAGAAAAACTGTCATTAGTCAACTACGTTATTCAGAAAGGGCAAAAAAAGCAAACAGTTCATGCTAATAGATTAAAACATTTCTATGATTAGTGATAGCATTATTCTTTGCCATATTTTTTTTTCTCACATTCTAAAATATAGTAATTCGGTTAAATAGCTAGATATATATAAATTTAGAGAAAATTTAGTCTGAATATATCAGTTTTTTTCTTCTGATTTCAGATTAATTATTGTTGTACTTTTTGGACAACATGTTACTGCGGAAAAGCAACAACAATTCGTGCAATTATAAGCAACAACAATTCGTGCATTCGCCGGGTATATACTACCAAAGTATGGGCGACATTAAACTTTATAACCAAGAATGGAAAATAATTACCTTCGTTGGTATGCTGCAATCAAAATCCAAATTAGTGGATATAAGAGATCAATCCAATTTAATTAAGAAGAAAGTAGAAACAGTTAGTAACCAAGGAGATATTTGTTTGGAAAACAAATGTTACAGCTTCTTAAAATAACTTTTAATAAAGTAAAGGTGACGAAACATCTTTAGAACAAACTCTAGATCACGAATCAGAAAATATCAGTCGCAAGCGTAGGGGCTGGATTAATGCTGTAGGAGCGGGTTTGAAAACTGTTTTTGGAACCTTGGACGCGGACGACGCGCAGTTTTATAATGAAAAAATCAACGATTTCGTCAAGCGTGAAAGTGACATTGAAAGTTTAGTCTCCGAGCAGGCTAAAGTAGTGAAATCAGTTCTGAATACAACACAAAAATCTCTAGTAGATTTAAGCTATAACCAGGACTTACTTTTGAATAGTACATTAAAATTATTTACCCTTATGGATAAATCTGCCCGTGTTAATAATATTACTAAATTTACGGAACAGCTAGGATTCCACATTAATCTTCTTACCTTCTTGTTGAATCAATATCAAATTGAAATTTTAAATATAATGAACGCGATCGTCTCATTTATTATTACACCGGGAGATATTATAAAGCAACTTCAGGATTTGCACGAAAAACAACCGGAGGGAACGTCCTTCCCGGTTCTTTTATCCTTAGAAAATGCTCATATTTTATTGAAGCCAGTTGAGATACAAATTTATGTTTCAAATAAAAAATTAGTTTATGTAGTCAAAATTCCACTTTTAGATCAGCATAGATTTAATTTATATCAACTTTTTCCTGTTCCTGTAAAAGAAAGGAACGATGATTATATATTTATACAGCTATCTATTAGATATCTGGGCATTAGTTTAAATAAACAAAACTATATTATATTTAAAGATAGCGACATAGAACACTGTAAGAGTTACTCGGGCAGTAAATATATTTGTAAACAACAATATTTTTATTAACAACCAATATTTATTAAATTAAAATTAACAAGCAATATTTTGAACGAGTCAGGTCGAGATTTGCGAAATGGAGCTATTTTCTAGACCTTTTGAGTTCTCAAAGAATTGTGATGTTAGAATCACTAAATTTAAGCATATGACATATATTTACAGCTAACGAATTTAAATTACTGGCTATATGTCATCAATAATATGGAAATACTGTCATTAATATGTAGAAACGTTACAACAGATTTCACTTTAAAAGGAATTGGGACAATAACAATTGATAAAAATTGCAAGGGTTATACACCTTCCGCTCTGCTTATTCCAAAAAGCGAAATTTACTATAGGAAATAATTTTATTTTAACTTTTAATTCATCTATAAATTTAACGGGTTCAGAATTAATAAATACCGATGTAGAAACGAATGCCATTAATTTTCATAAAACTTCGTTACACCTTCATGATTTGTTTGAAGCTAGTAAGAAGCTTACAGAGCTGGAAACGTTAGCAAAACAATATACGGACCATTCAATGCATTCGGATAAGATTCGATATATAATTTTTTTCTGAATAGAAATATAATTTTAAAAAAGATATATAATTTTCTCTATGGCTATAACTATCCTGGGTTCGATGATTGTTGCATGTATTAAAGCAAAAAGTCTATCAAATGTATTAAACGGTTTAACCGGAAATGGCATACCAGAAAACTTTGACAGGGTAGTTAGATATTCACCTAGTGCACCTTCAGACGGAAAGATAATACCAGAACCTGGATCCACCATCACCTTTGTCAACAGAAAATGAATAAACTTTGCAAATATGTTTGAGCGAAAAAAAAACAGTAGTAGTGACCAAGTAGACGAGAAAACATTTTTTTTAAGAAATAGTTTTCTCTACATTAAGGTTAATAAAAACCATACCACCCACGTGTTGGGGAACATTTCTTCACGTTCCCACTGTTATCATGCAAAAGCCAATAATTCTTATAGTTAATTACCATTACGACATCCGACCGTCGTAATAAAACCTTTTCAGGCCACACGTGATTTTAAGGACATACCAACCCTCGGTCCCACGCTTAAAAGATTTTAAGTCTTTTAGATGATAACCACGTGCATGAATTTATATCTCCAACGGATATTTTATTATCCGAAATGAAATTCTCGGAGAGACACTTAAAACATAAAAACGTCCTCATCAAAATAATCACGTAGACCAGATTGCTAGTGTCTCTGGGAACCTTTTAAATTATTTGTGTAAATATATTATATATGCGCTAGGACTTACGTCCTAAGCTCAAACAACGCTTAAGCTGCATAGGGGAGGAGTCAAGTAGGAGGAGCATCCTCATATTCAATTAAGGGGTATGCACAAACCCCCACGGAACACCACCGGGATGATATAAATATCTCAACCCTAGCCTAGTTTAAGTAAGTTGTTAGGTATTGTTAACTTGTCTCAGTTGTAGGCTTAATCTAATATAATATTTAGTTATAAATACATATACTTTATTCAATCTACTAATTTTCATTTAACAAACTTCGTGCCTTACGAATACCAGACCACATAAGCAACAAGATCCCGAGATAGGTAAAACTATCTCAGTGTCCGAAGAATTGCAGGCCAGCAGATCCTTCATCACAACATTGGAGTCAGCGGTGGTTCCCATCCACCCCCCTTCACAACAAGCTTGTGAGCCGCAAGCGGTGCTATCTAACATTTCTTGCACCGTAACAAACAGTGGATGTTCGTTCCATTCCCAGACTCTGACTCGTTGTACTCTGAATACAACGGAGTTGATGGTAATATTTGCTGGAGTTCTTAATCTTTTACCTTTTTCACTGTTTAACAATCTGGCGGTGCATTGAACGTCTGGTCCAAGAAAGGCGATTATACATCCTTCTCCTGTTTCTCGGCATGATGCAAAACCAAGATAAAAATTTCACACGTTTCACAAAAATTTTCACACGTTACGTTTGCACACGGTTTCCCTGATAGACTTGGTGGTTTATCCACGAGACGGACCTTGTACATGTAACGCAATCTGAAAAAAACAAACGAAAACTAAAAAACTTTATATTACCTATGTGGAGCACGCGTTGCCACCTACGGCGATAATACCGCTTATAAATACATAAAGTAAGATTTACCTCTTTTACCTCTGTTATATGGATTTTTTGGTATCCACAAAAGATTCAAGTAACGTTAACCATCTGAGTGGTTTGTCTGGTTCCGAATCTGTAGAAAACCTTAGTTCATCCAGTTTTTTACAAAAAATACCATTATGTAGACACATTTTTGATTGGATTTCTAACACAAAGGAGTATAAATTAATGAAAATGCTATATATGTAAATATTATACACACCTTCCATCAAACACCCTCCATCAAACAGGAATGAAAAAGGACACTCGATTTGAATAAACAAAGATATTTCGACATGGATAACTTTGAACTGGAGTAGCGTCTCAACTATAAAAGATATCCCACTTCTATTTTAGAATAACAGACATTGAAGCATGCCCTACACGATTCTTTCGAAATAAACTCACTAAGTGACTATCATTTTTTCGATTTTTGGCCAACTTTTTTTTAGATTCAGACCACAGTTCATCGTACTCATGACTAAATAGACCTTTTAACGGTTTAAGTTAAGCGCATGCACATTCGCCAAGTTTGAAAGGCGGGAATAGGAAAGTTTCGGACACATTTTGTTATTTTCACTGGTTATACGTTAAAAAGTTGGGGCACTTTTTGACTTATGAAAAAGCGGAAGTTGACACATGCGCACAAAAACAATTTCAACTATGAAAAGGTCTATTAGTAAAGTATGTCAGAGACACTTACACTGCTCGAAACTCTATTGCAGGAATATACGCTTTCTCCGACTCAACGATTGCATTATCATGAATTCATTCCTCGTTGGTCGGTTTTCGTTAGCAATCGCGTCGCTGAATGCCAGGAAAATGCCAGGAAAATATATATATATATATATATATATATATATATATATATATATATATATATTTTTATAAATATAAATATTCGTTCTGGCGCCACCTCCACCTCAATTACAGATTCCTGTAATTCAATTTTCCCTACTATATCACAGATGGCGCTTTACAGATTCCTGTAAAAAATTCAAAAAATTACAGATTCCTGTAATTCAATTTCCCCTACTATGTCACAGATGACGCTTTACAGATTCCTGTAAAAAATTTAAAAAATTACAGATTCCTGTAATTCAATTTCCCCCATATATATATTTCCCCCATATCACCGATAGCGCTTTACAGATTCCTGTAAAAAAATTAAAAAAATACAGATTCCTGTAATTCAATTTTCCCTACTACATCACAGATGACGCTTTACAGATTCCTACAATTAAATTACAAGTTTTCTTGTGCATTTGGTTGCCTAAGACTATTTAGTGGATTAAATATTGAACTACTAGGTTGAGTTCTGTATCCCCCTTTTATATAGATTAGTTAATACCACCACCAGTCACACTAAATTTTTCTTCCTGGAAAAAGCAATTCCGCATTCCTGAATAGTATTTATTGTCGCAATTAAAATTTAAAATAACATATAAAATTAATTATTCTCATTACAAGTGTATACACAAAACCTTGACATTTGAATTCATTGTTAGTCACACAAAAAGAATTGCTTTTGAAAATAAACATTTTCGTGATATAAGAACCTAAGTAACTAAAATTAGAGACTTGTTTGACCTTGACTTAATTAGCATTTTTGATTTTCTTATTGAATGTTCGGTTTTGGGTATAAATATGGGAACTACATACAAATTGAATTAGTAATATCAACGTAATGTCTTTAACAACTCCAACGATAACCGCACCAGATTCGGGTATAAGTTCACCTACATTCTTAGATGACTTACTACAAAAGTTCGATGAGGAGATTAAAAGTGAATATCGTCTCATAAATGAAGTTATTTACTCTATCTCCAGGTCATTATCAGTTTCAACTGGATTCAGCGCAGTTCGAGGATTTTATCAGTGTGTTCAAATATTCAATTCGAAAAACAGTCTAACATTAATACCAATTGAATGGTCCACATTAAAAAATCAATGGCAGAAGGTTAATACATTCTTTACGACTAGACGACAGAGAGGTGTTAAGAGAAAGTGTTCCAAATGCAGTTGTTTACCAGAAGCTCAAAAGGAAGAAATACCATATACCGAAATAGTTCCCGTTTACCATAACTGCACCATTACTCTTCATTCATTACCCAGGAGGAATAGAAACATATATATTACGTTACAAAGCAGAGGAGTTCAATTCGATTTGGATCGAGAGGCGGCATGCAAGTTAGATGGGTTATTTAAATTAATCGATTACCGCTTGGAACGTTTGAAAACATTAAACTTTAATAATTATTACAACGAGTGTCTAAAACATTTTATAAATTTACCTAAAGATAGTGAAGTCATACCAACGTTGGAAAGCCTGCTACAATTTTCTTCGTCCAGTCATCACTTTGAATGTATAGAATGTATTTATAAAATATTAGCATATAATAAATTGAAATTAATTAAAGACAAAGAAACAACGCGACAGTGTTATGTTTAAGATCATCGACGACGATACAGCAGTACAAAGAAAAGCACGACTGGAGCGACACATTGAAAAAATACAACGATTGAAATTAATAATAAAAAGTTATCAAGATGCTTAAAAGTGTTATCAACTTTTTTCTAAACTTTGTATCAAGGAATAAGCAGTGTGGTTGTTACTGTTGTAGCCAGTATAAATTACATTTAATGAACTATACAACACCTCGAGAACTATATTCGATGTGGAACTACCACCACTTGATACAAAGTTTAGAAAAAAGTTGATAACACTTTTTAGCATCTTGATAACTTTTTATTATTAATTTCAATCGTTGTATTTTTTCAATGTGTCGCTCCAGTCGTGCTTTTCTTTGTACTGCTGTATCGTCGTCGATGATCTTAACCATAACACTGTCGCGTTGTTTCTATGTCTTTAATTAATTTCAATTTATTATATGCTAATATTTCATAAATACATTCTATACATTCAAAGTGATGACTGGACGAACAAATTGTAGCAGGCTTTCCAACGTTGGTATGACTTCACTATCTTTAGGTAAATTAATAACATGTTTTAGACACTCGTTGTAATAATTATTAAAGCTTAATGTTTTCAAACGTTCCAAGCTGTAATCGATTAATTTAAAGAACCCATCTAACTTGCATTCCGCCTCTCGATCCAAATCGAATTGAACTCCTCTGCTTTGTAACGTAATATATCTGTTTCTATTCCTCCTGGGTAATGAATGTAGAGTAATGGTGCAGTTATGGTAAACGGGAACTATTTCGGTATATGGTATTTCTTCTAGCCACCTATTTCCCATGCTTCAAACATTACAATTTACCAACTGTTGTGGATCATATTGATGGACCCCCACCCCCTCGCTATAAATGTTATAAATGTATTGATGAAAAGCAGAAAATATTTCGTTGTTAGTCGCACAAAATCATTATGTTGATCAACATTGCAAATTACATTTTGATGGTGGGGTTATTCGATAAGACATTCTTTTCCACGACCCCAGGTGAGATTGTAGAATGTTATATTTGTATGAATGTTGAAAAAAATGATACATGGCCGCTAAGATGGAGACGAATGATTCTACTGCTAGATACCATACCACCTACATGTACAACACAAGCAAATACCGATGATAGTGATGAAAATGGTGTGATAAACTACAAACTAATGTACGTGTTTCCAAATCGATCATTTTACAAAAGTAATCAATGGGAAAGTTTACAAACAAAATTACCCATTCCTTGGGAAAATATCATCGAGTTGAGATTAGATGAAATCTATAAGTCTTCAGAGTCTTCAGTTGAATCCAATTATATATATAAGATAGCTCATCATCATAACCAACATCATTATCCGATGGAAATGAATACAATATAACAACAACTATAATACCACCAATACCGTTAGGAATTCCTAATTAATTTATATATTCCCTAATTTTCGTAATTATAATGATGTTGTTACCAGTAATTTTTAATATGTTGATAGTTAGGAGAAATATGTATATTAATCAAAATGATGTTTACTAATTATAATAAAAATAATAATTTAACAATATGTATCGTTTTACTTATCCATTTTATTCAGTTTCAGGATTATAGGTGGAAATAAATAAAACTAAGTAATTAGTAGAATAAAAATAATATTTTATTAACAAGTTTATAAATAAAATTACAGGTAGTATAATAGTCGTCAATATTTTCAATGAGTGTATACATATTTTCTGTTGACCAATTAGGAGTATATCCTTTAGCAAACATCGCCTTCTGTTTGCTAATACGTACAAAATCACCTACTTTAAATTGTCCTTTATCAGCAATTTTTATATGTGAATAAACTGTCTTGAGTAATTGTTTCTCTTTATTTAAATTCACATCTTTAGGTTTCATACCAATTGTAGAGTGTTTTGTTGCATTGTAATTTCTAGTTATCTCATCCAATATAGAATACCAATTATATTTTCCATTTAGACTGAATGATCGATATAACTTTTCTTTTAAAGTTCGAATAACCCGTTCAGCCATACATGCTTTCATGGTGGTGTACGTTGAGTAATGATTAACATGATTATTTTTCATTAATGCATTAAATTGTTGATTATAAAACTCTTTACCTTGATCAGTTTGCAGATTATGTGGTGTACGGGTACTCTCTTGGAAAATTTTCTTGAATGCATCCGTTAAACTCACCGAAGATTTATCCTTTAACGGAATAGTCCACATAAATTTTGAGAAACAATCAATCACTACCAAAATAAATTTATAACCTTTATTTTTCCTTTTTTAAATCTGCTTGCCATAAATCATCCATGCCTTTTAATATAACTCTACATCTGATTTTTTTCTAGCTGGTTTATGCAACTCATTCACCACATCCTGTTTAATGGTGCTTGTTGCTAAGGGTCGACGTCTTTCCATGATAAGGAATATCTTCTAAATTAATACTTGCTCTGCACGTAGTTGCTGGTGGTACATCTAAACGTTTTTTTAGTAATTCAATTTCATTACGGGAATGAATAAATTGTTGATCAATATCCTCCTTCACTTTTAAAAGTTTCGAGTCAATATTGCTTGGTATAATATTAATGGTTGTTTGTAATTTATTATCTAAATTGAGTAAATCTGATTTAATTTTATTTTCAAATGTTTTTAAATCCGACACTTCCTTTGTGAGTGTTTCATCAACATCACGAAAGCCTTTAACAGCAACATCAATCTTTTCATTTACAGTTTTCAAATATTGTTTAACGTCACTAATAGAAGTATCAACAAAATCTTTAGTAGCAGCGTCAGACTTATCTAGCGGTTCACTTATGTTACAAATTCTTCTGTTCTCAACATTAAAATCACCGGTACGAGTAAAAAGAAATCCGGGTCCAGGAGGATCTCGTGTTTGAACCGTTTTGCGATTTGAATGACGTCCAACCTTGTCGACACTTATCATTGATTTGAACTATGAATACGCGATTCACTCTATTATATTACCCTCTCGTAATTCCTCTTCAATGGCTACAATTTAATTCTGATGGGATGTATTTCCAGCACTCTTAGATGCGTGTAAAAGACACAAACGGTCTACTAACTCTTCATGGCTATCCCAGTACCGATATGGTACTCTAGGTATATTATTCTTTGGAATATTCAAAGATGAATCAAACAGCCCCCTTCCAGATGGGAAGGAACCTGACCAGGAATGTATTCGAGGAGTGGCTTTTTCAAAAAGTGGTTTAATTATGTTTCTATATTTATATGTTTTAGTTCCTTGAATCTGTGAATTTGGATCGTAATTTCTCCGCAGCACATTGGTTCTTTTCAAAATATCTTTATAATTGCTTTTGTCATTATCATTATAACCAATAGGCTTCTTCTTGAAAATAAATTCATAAAGATCTGGGGTACCGATGTATTTAATCCCTTCTATTCGTAAATCTTTTCCGATGACCTCGACATTTGATTTTCCAATGGTCCATTTATCAGTATTTAGGTTGATATTAATACCCGTTTCTATATCCAATTCATCCTTTCCATCTGTTATTAACATTTCTACATATTGTCTCGGTAGAGGAGCATAAGCTTCTAAATAAGACTCTATAGCTTGGGGGTTTATATCTTCGATGAACGTTTGATACATGTGTCGATCACTTTCAAATACATTTTCATCTGCATCATCATCCTGAGGTATATCTTCATATGAAATTTCCTGTTCGCGTGGTAAAAAATCTACTCGCTTAGGTTTAGGTTTTTGTATGAAATTACAATTAGTATGTTGTGGCTGCTCGTTTTTTGATGGGGATAATTTAGGAATCTCTTGTTTAATATTTGAAATATTTTGTAATTGCGGTTTTTGTGATGTGGCTATTAAATTTTTCAAAGGTTCGATTAGAGGTTTATAAGTTTTATTTAGCAGTTCATCTTCTTCGGTTCTATTCAATTTAATAGCGAGTAACTTTTTACGAATAGCTTTTTTAGCATCTATAAGTTTTCGTTTAACATTTCTACTCATCATATAGTATTTTTTGTAACAGGTTGAAACAGGTAGTAATCAGGTTTAATCAGCTAATAAACAGGTTTGATCAGCTAATTATCAGGTTTGGTCAGCTAATAATCAGGTTTATTCAGCTAATAATCAGGTTTAATCAGCTACTGTACAGGTTTAATCAGGTTTTATTAGATAATTATCAGGTTTGTTCAGGTATCAATTAGATTTAATTAGGTAATAGTAATCAGGTTCAATCCGATAATAAAACTTTCTCCTTCAACACTTTATTGTATACTGACTATCTGAATCTATTTACCTATTATTATATACTGATCTAAATATTTACGATATCTCCCCTTATCAATATCACAATCTTTATCCACTGTTATAAAACTGTAGGGCTCTGTCCAACATGCTGAGCACATTTGCCTGAATTTATCGAAAGTCATATCACCGCTTATGTGATCGTTGTAAACATGTTTAAGATTTAAATCATCTTGTTTGAAGAGTATTATAAAATTAGCATTATCACGTTTGAGGTGTTTGGGGATACGAGTATACGTTTGACATAAATAGAAAGAATGAATATTATTGTGTCGCCCCATGCTAAAATATTCTCGTATCACATCCTGTTTATCGCAAGCCACATCGTCGAAAATGAAAATCGAATCAGGTTTTGCATCACTGGGTTTCATAATGTCCACATTCTCTTTGAATGGGAAATATCCAACGCCCTTGAGTGGTTTTAAAACTTTTTCAAGAAACTGATATTTCGATTGGTACAGTGATTTTGAATAGACATACACATTTTTAAACTTTACACCATTCTCATCAAACAGCAAACTCAACATTACATTAGATTTGCCACAGTTTGATGGACCGCAAATTAAGCATCTTAACGTATTCGGTAGCAAAATACCATGACGCATCTCTTTCGTGAGCGATATACCTTCACCAATACACGTATCAAGATTTATGATAGCTAGAGATAGTTTCTGTTTAACGAATCGCATGATACTAAAAATATATAATGCTCTACAACTGTATATAAACTTATTATAACGTGCACACATTCATAACAACATGTACGCTGGAAGAGGTATCATCAATTCACTCATCAACAAGCTGCCGTTCGAGATACATATACCTGGAGGTTATCAGTATTGCGGACCGGGTACTAAGTTGGAGAAGCGTATAGCAAGAGGTGATTCTGGTATTAATCCTCTAGACAGTGCATGTAAAGAACACGACATTGCATATTCACAAAGTAACCTTCAATCAGATCGATATAGAGCTGATCAAATTCTTCAAGAAGCCGCCTGAAGAAGAGTAAAAGCAGAAGACGCAAAGTTCGGTGAAAAAGCAGCTGCATTATCTGTTGCTACCGCTATGAAAATTAAGCGAAAACTCGGAATGGTTATTAAGAGAAAAAAGCAGAAGAAAGTTGCACTAAATAGTGGAATTGTATCAAAAGTAAGCAAAGCAATGAAAAAATTCAAATCATTGGATGAGTGAGAGGGTGGTAAAATTGCTCTTACGACTGCTAGGGCCGCAGTTAAGGAGGCAGGTGGTCGTAGAAAAGTTCGTACTCCTCGTGTAATCCCCATACCGAAATAAGGTGGAATTCTACCGCTGATACCACTGTTTGCGGGGTTAAGCGCCCTTGGTTCGCTAGCAGGTGGTGCTGCTGGAATTGCAAAAGCAGTGAACGCTTCCAAAGATGCTAGAAATAAATTGGCCGAATCAGAGCGACATAACAAGACAATGGAAGCAATTGCAATAGGTAAAAGTGGAAGTGGACTATATCTCAAACCATATCGAAAAGGTTTGGGTTTGTATTTAAAGCAGTCCCCAAAAAACTACTAAGTAAGCTACCTCGACGTCCGCTCACTGATATAGATATTCAAAACTATGCTACACGAGAACACATTAAGCATTTTCGTGGTGTATTTATGCGTGACACTCTTCCATCAACAAAATCTCTCCTTAACGAGTGTGCAGTAATAAATTTAGATTCTGTTAAAGGAGTGGGCACTCATTGGGTAGCGTATAGAAAGCGTGGAAATTTAGTTACATACTTTGACAGTTTCGGTGATCTACAACCGCCCGCGGAGTTGTTAAAATATTTTCGTGGGAGTGAAATAGTAAATAATCATGATAGATATCAGAAATTTAATATTTACAATTGTGGACATTTTTGTCTGCAATTTTTAGCGGAATAAAGTCAGTTACAGCAATATAAATTCATCAGTCATGTCTCAGACATTCACACTGCAAAGTAATACAAATGTGCTCTCTGTGAATTATTACCCGCCGATAGAACTGAACCCTGACACGTTTTATTGCCTAGGACTTGTTGGATTTTACACATACAATACTATTCCGAATATTAAAGAAAATAGTAATAATCTGTTTAAGTACGACAGTGGAAAGCAGATTAAAATACCGGCTGGTTCGTATGAGATAACTGACATTGAACTCTATTTACAAAATCAGCTGATTGACGCTACCCTTAACGATAAGATTGAGCGTGATTAGGTGCTATCAATTAAACCAAACAATAATACGCTAAAGTGTGAAATAAAGAGTAATTACGATATTGATTTCTCTGATAGTTACACAATAGGGGGATTGTTAGGCTTTTCTAAAAGAAAGTTGGTGGCTAATCAATTACACGAATCAGATTTACCGGTAGAAATTATAAAAGTTAATAGTATTCGAGTTGAGTGTAACATTGTACACGGCGCTTATTACGGTAATACATTATCACATACTATATTTGAATTCTCACCTAGTGTTGATCCAGGTTTTGCAATAAATATTGAACCACGAAATATTATTTATCTACCAATAAACGCTCGAGCAATAGATAACATCACATTGACAATCCTCGATCAAGCCGGTCGACCTGTGAATTTTAGAGGTGAAAAAATACTAGTGCGTTAAGAGTTGAAGAGTATTAAGTGAGAGAGAGAAATGGGGATTAATTTCCATAGTAACCATATAAAAGTAGACGTTACAAGACATAATTCAATCAGTCAACATTTAGCTCGTAAAGTGTTAACAACCGCTCTAAAAAATAAACTATTATCTCTAGGGTATAAGTTAAAGCGACAGTAACAATATGGATAAAATAAATATATTTTCCAAAATTAGCTATGAAGAGACTATTGCAAAGAATGAATTCCACACATATCATCCTCTAGCTCAAAATTATAGAAACAATGATGATGAATGATGAATAACAGGAATGATGAATTAATATAATGATACAACACCAAGACATTTACACTTGTCCGAGTGAAAGTTATATTTATGTGAGCAGAACCGTTAAATTTCCGGCGCTGATTCCACCTGCAACTGTACACAACTTTAAGTTTGTGAAAAATGCGTATGCGTTTTTGTTTGATGAAATCCGTTATGAATTGAATGGAGTTGAAGTGGACAAGAATCGTGATGTAGGAATCACAAGCACGACAAAGGGGCTACTCTCCAACACTAAGCGAGATCAGCATATACTTGATCTTTGCGGTTGGGCAGAGAATCCTGCAACTGTTACATACTTTGATGATAACAAAAAGTTCTATGCTCTAATTCCATTGAAATATTTATTGGGTTTTGCTGAGGATATTACGAAAATATTAATTAATGTGAAGCAGGAATTAATACTACTACGAGCTAGAAATGACGTAAACTGTTACAAAGGGGACGCAAATATAACGTTCGATATTGATAAAATTTACTGGCGAATTCCTCATCTCCAACTCAACGATGAAGTTCGATTGAGTGTCTTGGATAGACTCAAAGAAGATAAACCTATATTAATGCCGTTTCGTAGGTGGGAATTGCATGAACTATCCTCTTTAAAAAGTACTGATAGAGATATCTGGTCTGTAAAAACATCTACGACTCTGGAGAAACCACGATATGTTATAATTGCACTGCAAGAGGAGCGAAAGAATACTCATGTAAAAAGCGCCTTCAAATTTGATAATGCATCACTGCGAAATATGAAAATTTATCTAAACTCAGATTCATATCCATATGATAACTTAAATCTTGATATAAATAATGGTGATTATGCACAACTCTATTATATGTATGCCACTTTCCAAAACAGTTACTATGGTGGCGGTACAAATGAACCGATATTAGACATGATTCAATTCAAGCAACATGTTCTTTTTGTGTTTGATGTATCTAAACAAAATGAAAGCATTAAATCATCTACGGTTGATTTAAAAATTGAATTGGAAGCTAAGCTAGCATTTAAGCCAAACACTCAAGTCTATTGCCTTATTTTGTGTGATGCAGTCGTTGAGTACACCCCATTGTCGGGAATAGTTCGAAAATTAATTTAAACTCATTAAAACGATATTGTTAAATGTTTTTTGAATCATTCAATCCCAGTGTGAATCTAGAAACGGTGACAAATGGTTGCGGTGTGCTGCAGATCCTGCATGCTTTCGTAGAAGAATCATTTGGAAAAGTTACGGACATATGAATCGGCGATTTATTATTGATGTTCAAGGATTTAAAGTAAATGGAAAATTTATACCAAAGGAATTATCCATCAAAGCATTCGATGGGGGTGATGTAGACACCTACTTTTTCAAGCCACCAACACCATTCCAAACTCTAAACACCTCAGATAAGAATCAAGCGCGATGGTTGGAGGATCATCACCACGGACTTAAATATAGCGCTGGAAATCTATCACTAAAACTGATTCAAAATATTTTAATGTTTCACATTCAACAATCAGATAGTTTTAATATTATTTTTGTAAAAAGACATTTGAAGAAGTTGTTATTAGATTCAATTTTTAATTGTTACTTACATTATAATGAATATATTGCTATTAATTTAGAAGATGATGAGGATGAATTTTACGATTGCCCCAATTTAATTAAAACTGAACATACATGTTTAAATCATATTAACAAATATTCTATATGCGTGCGAGAAATGTTGAATTTATACATAAGTATTTGAATGTATTGAATTAATTGTATTATAACAATAAACCCACCATAAATTGGAAGTATGTAGAGTTCTTATTATTTTTCAACCTTATCCAACAATATATCCCTTTCACGCTCAAATCATAGAAGGTAGGTAACAAAATTAAAGTAAAAAATATATGCTAAATATAGACATTTATTAACAGGCAAAAATATGTTAACAATTACAAATAAAAGAACATATAGACAGTATTACAGTTTTGAAGAATTCATAACACAATTTGATAGTTTAAACACATTATTATCTTCTCTCTCCATCATCAAATCATTCACCATATCTCCATTTAAAATATCTTTCAAGGAATATACCGGGCTTGCATCAACACTATAGTAAATCGGTCCACCTTTGTTTGGTATATAATAACATTTTGGATAAGCTGTCTTATTTTCTATTAAATAATGAAGCTCATCGTAATCCTCTCTATATATTTAGTAAGCAATTTTTGTTGGGAATAACATATACATTAATCTTTTTCCCCACCACCATCCAATATAACGAATTGGATTGTCGTCAGGTTCAAACAATAACTCTGCATCATCTGTAAATACTATAGATATATCTATATTTGGAAAAACTGCTTCTGTGTAATTATCCACTATATATTTTAATACCTCTTCTAATCTTTACTAATATTTTCATTATCCCCAACTTTATAGTATTTATAATTATGAAGTATCCCGACTTGTATTTTAACCATCTTAATGTAAACTATTTTAACAACTGATGATGAATTTAGAGTTCAGGTTATATATACACGTCAGATGTATCACGTTATCAATGACTTATCCGGATAAGTTGAAACAGGAAAATGCTTAACGTTTCTTAATAGATTTAATGGTTTGGGGATTGATGTAAATAGTTTTCTAATGAAGTAGAAAGATAAACATTATTAAAAATTCTAAGAAAAATATAAATTATTTTAAATTACAAGAATAAATATATAAACATATATACAATACACAAATATACATTATTTACAATTACAAATAAAAGATATATAAACATTATGTATGAATTTATTGCATTGAAATCGAAAATAAGTAAACATAATTAAAATTTAAATATATACAAAACAATTTTTTAAGAGGGGAGTGAATGATGACCATAAGCTAAAGTTTTAAAACCGTCTGCGCAGATAGATCATCATTATCATCATCATTTATCATCATTACTGCTCAGTGCGATTTTATATTGCTGTATTGTAAAGATAGTGAGTTTATAGCTTCTAAAAATATTCTGTCGCCGGTATAACAATTCACCGCTAAACATGCACTTCTTGTAATCGGCTCCAGTAATATCTTTATCCACTACACACTTCTTAACGCCTTTCGCCTTTTTGAACCAATTCACTTTATCCTCTTCCGTACAATACGTGTACATTTTAGGTCGTAAGGCAATAAATTCATACATAATCTTACCCCCTAACTCATCTTACATTAAACCTAAAACAGCCTTATTTTTAATGGCATGTTGTAAACGTTAGCAACCCCGAAATTACTCGTATCAAATTTTTCAATGCTCTCTTTAATATCCACATAAATATCATCAGTTTCAATTAATGAGATAAAACTATCGGTATCACAATAGCGTAGAGCAATTTTATCACCATATCGGGGTTTCAAAAAATCATAATAAAATTCATACTTTAATAATTTTGACAACTCTAAAACGGAAAACCCCACATAAATCGGTTTATTATATAGAACTTCATTATATAGAACTTCAAATTGAATCGCGATTAAATTTTCGGTGAATGTTGAAACACTTTTCATATTCGGTTTAGCGAGAAGTGTTTCCGCGCCCGGTTTACGGCCAATATTTTCCCAATGATTGATAAGTTTAACATTCACGCGTTTGTTTACATTTTCCATCGTTTATTTAAAACACCACATTAATTTAAAAAAGTCTTTTTCAAAATCATTTTTAGCCGCCTGCCGTAAAGTTGTATTCAATTCAATGTATTGTTTTAGCCAATTGGATTGCTGAAATTCTATTATTCTATGAATTTTTGTAATTTTGAGACCATGATTTATTGCCTGCTTTAAATTTCGATTATGAACAATATACTTTTCTTTATTATATAAATTTGGAATGAGTTTTTTATTACTAAATTTTCATTTTGGAGGAATCATACTTTCGGCCAGAAATGGTAAATCGTTATGTGGGGAATGTAACGACTCAGGATACTCGATGTCCGCTTCGATAAAATTACCAATAGGTGAATCAACACTTATTTCTGTCACGTCAAAGTTCGAGATTTCAGTCTCCGTCAACCATTTAAATCGACCGTAAGGCATTAGTTGGGAAAGTGCCCAGCCATACAAATTATTCGCATCCCATTACGCTAAATATGTACTGGGTTGGTTCGAATTATACTCGGATAAGTATTTGTTATTCACCTTAGCGTATCTCAGCGAGGCTTGACAAATACCTCCTCTAATGCCTTTGGAGATGAAATGGTGCATGTCTATGTCGGTGAAAAGTTCTAAATTAATATCCGTTATTTTCAACATTGCATCCCAGCTTAGTCCGGGAGCCGTATAATAATGGGCCGAATCGAGCTTATATGTTGTGGTGCACACGTTGCGAAATTGTTCAAAAATGTCCGTCAATAGTAATACGGCAGTCTTTAAATATAGGTCGGAGTAATTAAAAGTATTCCAAACGGTCTGTGCAAAATTGTATTCTTTGTCGGTGATGATATGATTATTTAGGTAGTCGTTAAAACAGTCCTTTTGCGGGATAGATGTCTCGGTCAACCTTTCAAATGAGTCCATGTGTTTGTATGGAAAAACACCTTTTTGTCGTAATAACATAAAATGATCATTGTCAGGAAAAAAATTTCTAACCTCTATACATTGTTCATAGCTCAAATTTTTCGCTAGTTTCTCCAAAGAACTAGCCATAAATCTGAATGAATCGACAAATCTCAGTTTTATGTAAATTTTATTTTCCACCCCGTTTTTATCTACATATTCACCGACCCGTAGATTTTTGGTGATTGAAATATATTCCTACTTATTTTGGGCAATGATATCGATTTTTTCCTCATCGCAGCCAAAAAGAAAGAGAACAGGAATCATTTTCGGAATTTTATAATTTAAATTACAATTTGAGTGGAAATTTACCCTTTAAATGATCATGATCGGCGACTTTGTCTGGTACTTGTAATAATTTATTACATATATGACAAGAAGTGGCCGTATCGTAGGAATTTTGCTCATCTGCAGTTAATTTAATCATTGGAAGTGTAACGCTTAAATGATTCCTATATATTTCCTTAACATCTGCATAGAGGTTCTCGCAAAATAATTTCGGGCAATCTTCTCCAGTATAAGTGACGAATTTACTCAATGAATCATTGAATGAACATTTTATATTAAAGGCAAAACTGTACGGTATGTGTTTATGTGTTTGGTTGGTATAGGTATTGTTGGGGTTTGGTGAACATGTATCTTTCGGTTTTAAAATTGATTCAAATTCTGCGTATACAACAAAGGGTATACGCATTTTTCTATCATAATTTTGGAATTTTAATATATCCCCCGGGATCATATCACCTCTCTTATCTTTAACAGTGTCTTTTGTCGGCATAATAGTGTAAATTTTGTTGCAGTCATTCAATTTATGTTGCTAAAAGTCGACTCGCTTGAAAAGAAGGTTATACGGCCATCACATAGATATTTTTTATCGTGACGCGATGATATTTGACTTCTGACAAGTCTCGGCATATCTTTTATCCATACATAATGACCTTTAACCCCCTCTTCTAAATATAACATATTTACATGTCTTACCCTAGTTTCATTAGTATGAAAAATTGGTCCTACAACGTCATGCTGTTTAGATTTAAAATTAAACTCTAAACCATAAACGTTAATGCTAATATTATTCGCTTGTTCAAATTTTGAAATGTCCTTAATGTTAAGCGGAAACTCTAATCCGTCGTAATTTAAAATTTGAGAAAAGTGGGGATATGATGCCGGGCGATTAGAACTGACATTCGTGGGGTGTAATGCGGATAAAATGCTCCATAAGAAGCAAAACTCATCTTCGTTTTGTACATTGATACACGCTTTCCGGTCCCTAATCTCTTTCGGCAGTTCAATAAATGATGACCCACGTATTGGTTTATATTTATTTAGATTAATTTCTAAATGGGAAATCTCCTTAAGTGACCAACCCGAATCTTTCTCCTGGAACTCGTCACATTTTGTTTTAATTGTAGCACACATATTATCATAAATTTCTATAAATTTACTCCTGCTAGGTGTTATCATGCGATACTTTGTATTGAATGATTTCAATTCACCCGCGGGGCTTTTTCATTTATGTAAATACTAAATAGCTCTATATTAAATTTCAACCCGTAAGTATACGACTTGATAACGTTTTCAATCATGCAACGTACAGTGTCCCTTAATTTACTAATAAAACTATCTATATCTTTACCCGATCCATTAATCCTATAACTTGCCACTCTGTTCTTGAAGCTGGAACAAACTTCTATAACATTTTGTTTGAACGGCTTCACCGCCACCTGAAGATGTTTTTGCGACCGCAGATGTCCAGCGTACTTGACTCTGGTTGCGAATTGTAAAATCTAATTTAACCTTCTTCGAGGTGGAGGGTGAATCGTCAACATCTAAGGACCTCTTCGAGGTAGTAGGTTTATCGGTGTTATGTTGTTGTTGTTTCTTGTGACGTTTGCAATTATCCTCTCTTGTGAATTGAGCAATGCAAACGCCACATTTATAATATATTTTAGCCTCTATAAATTAAATTAACTTGTGAATTGGATATTTATAATTT